>BJFM01000368.1:97844-195166 GCA_016586285.1 Arothron firmamentum
TTTTTTTTTTTTTTAACTTCTAAATGTAATAAAGCCTTTTATTACTTTGGAGAAATGAAGAGTTGGGCCCACACCTGAGGGCTCATAGATGAGTATTTTGAGAATTGTGGGTACATTGACATTCAACAAGCCAATTTTCTTCAGCACAATGTCTTTATCTTGACATAAGTACAGATTATGTGCACTTTTAACACTGTTTACCTCAGCCAGCTCACAATTACACAGTGGTCTGATGATGCAGGCATTAAAAAAAAAAAAAATTACGCAAAATATCTGAGTACAACAGAGCAGCCAGAGTTCTGGGGGCCGTGAGAGACGCGTCTCTCTGATTACAGCCACATTTGCAGCATCGAACTTTTCTATGACCGAGATTGGAGCTTTTATGAGCGTCAGGGAGGGTAATAATGATGGAGCGCTGCAGCAGCTCGTCTATTCCAGAGCATGAAAAGGCGTCATCAGAGGATTAGGAAGGCCGCCATTGTTAGGACGGCTTCACCTGGAGCCCAAATCACACGTCTGTGAGCCGGTGGAGTGCTGTCGATCAAATCCACCCAAGGTATCGCTGCTCAAGTATACGGTGTATTTAGGATGTTAGAAGAGGAGCTAAAGATGAAACTGTTTTGCATAATAATAATGAAGAGAAGAACCCATCAGGTTGTTTTTTTCTCTTCATCCTCATGGTCTGACTCACCTTCCTCTCCACAAACACTTGGAAACTCGACTCACTGATGGGTTTTACTTTTCTGCTTGTGTTTTTTTTTTTTTTTTTTTTTTTTTGGATCTTTATGGAGCAACTCCATCATGTGTTAACTGAGGCTTTCCGGCTTCGAGGATCTTGTGGTTTAACTTGAATTAAACCGCTGTCGGAAGGATTCTTGATCCCTCTGACTTTAAGGACGCCGCCTCCGCCTTTATCGTCTTTTTTTTCTTCCAGACTGTGCTCGCCTGACGAGGCGGTGATCCTCTGCAGACAGGCTTCTTCAACGGTTCATCTGAGAGTCTGTGTTTTTGTTGTTGTTTTTGCTGGTTTAATTCACATTAACATGAGTGACTCAGAACCGAGATTCTCCCCTGAAGCCACACGTCTGGAACAAAGATTTTACAGAGGACAGATTTTATTTACAGCCACTGATCCTATCTGTGTTGTCATCTGTGTTGGGTTTCATTATGCGTATAAAAGTTCTCACAAAGATAAAAGTACAAGTGTGTGTGTGTGTGTGTGTGTGTGTGTGTGTGTGTCCTGTGATGACCTGGTGACCTCTTCCTCTCCTCGCCCAGTGATCGCTGGGATGGACTCCAGCCCCGACCTCAGTCAGGGATAAGCAGAGGTTAACGGACGTCTGAATGACTGATCTCTGCTCTCTTCCAGTCAGCTTATTACCCCGTCGGCTTTAGCCACCTGCTAGCAAGCAGAGAGAAAGTGAAAAAAAAAGACCAACCAGAGGTGAATTCTGCAAAAACAGAGATCGTTTGGAACCTATTACTGAACAAAGCCGCGCGTTTTCGCTTTGACTAACACTTTTACTCTTCAGATCTTGTAACGGTACATCTTTGTCGAAAACAGCTTCTGTACTTGGGTCTGTTGTACCTGTGTTCTTTCATGGATGAAGAATCGTCTTGTCATCTTGCATTTGCACACACTCCTGTCCTGCTTTTTAACGTTAAATCAACCCTTGACGTCTCACAACTTGTTCCTGATCACAAACATGGTAATTTGACAGCAATCTACATGAAAAATTTCAGGCCACTCAAGAGAGGCTAAATCAAAGCGGTGAGGCAGCTAATGCAGGAGTTTTAATCCTTTAAGCGTCGATTCAGGAACGTCAGCCATTCGTAGCTTTTAGAGTTGACTGCTCAGTCACAGCTCCGTGTCCGACCTCTTTGTCTGCCTCGCGTGCACTTGGGATCCCTCACGGTTCTGTTTTGGGACTCGTTTTTTCCCCCTCCTCTGACTGCAGATTTGCTTAAACTGCCTCAAGATAATGTAAGACAGACTGAAGTGACACTTCTTTTGGCCGATCGTAGCGTTGGCCTGTCATTCTCTTTTCTCTGTGAAGACTTTACGATATTTAGTAGTGACGTAATAAAAGTAGAACCACTGTCTGCTGACGGGAGAGGTCGGTTCGGTCTTTTCTATCCTCACCGGATGACTGCCAGTCCTTGGATGAGCCCAGACTGGTCCTGTACTGGTCCTGTACTGCAAGACCTGCAAAACCTTTGACCTCTAAAATACTCTAGCAACATAACCTAGCACTCATCATAACACATTGGCGTGTTAGCAGGCTAACAGGCATATAAACCTCCTAGCATGGTTATAGGTTTATAAATTTGAAGTCAAACTTGCAGACAAATTAATAGCTTGACATTCAGCCAAACGCCACCAAAGCAATTTTTTGATTTTACGCGACTTGCAGCAGCTCGCTCAGCCGTCGGGCCTAGAAACCGGTGCTAACAGCAGAAATCACCTCTCCCTTTTCATTATTGATTCCTGTTTGTCAGAACAGACGGATGAAGTGTCTTCCTGCTGAGCCTGCTGGTTAAAAACACAGGTAACTGAATTCCCCGCCCTGGTTAAAGCACGTTTTCCACTGGGAACCTGGCCGCCTCAGCGCTCTGTCTCTGTTCCGCATTTGGAATCTTTTTCACTATTAACAAAGAAGAGAAAAAAACTCCAGGAAGACAGAGTGTTTATGATCAGCCTCGCTGCCCATTCCACACTGAATCATCCCTGATTCACACACTCCAAGATGAGCTTTGTCTGGCTCTTTTGTAGTGATCCTCAAGGATGTGTCCGCTGGTCTTTCAACAAAACTGAGTAATGGAAGCAGATGATCCCACTTTATTCTCCACAATATTCAAAGCAGGACCTTTAATGATGCCAAAAAGTCTAAATAACATAATTTGACAGAAGTGAAATATGGCTTCAATCACCTTAAATTTGTGGATTCGGAGGGGTCGGATGACCACGGGTTTGTTAGGGGCCATCTTTAACTGTCAGGCTCTGGGACTGCGCCAGAGCTCGGACGGGCCCTGCGCTCTTCCTGACTGAGACAGCGAGGGAGGGGTTGCACCGGCCTGCGCGGCGCAGACGGAGCTTTCATTCACCCTCAGGACGGCGACTGATGCGGCACCTCTGGTCATGAGCTGTTTGTGAGGACAGAATGAGACTCCGGATAAAAGCGCTTCAGAAGGAAGGTCCTCCAGAACGGCCGAGGCCAGAGAGAGAGCGAGAGAGAGAGAGAGAGAGAAGGAAGGAAGCAGCAGGGACCCACAGGGTTCTGACTACATCCAACTGGGAGGAGACCCGGAGCCCCCCAGGCAGGGATTAAAGATCTCATCTGGTCCCTGAACGCCCCAGCAGGAGCTGGAGAGTGTTTCTATTAGGACAAATGGATGGATAGATGGATGAATGGATGGATGGATTCTTTCGCCTTTCCATTGCTATTCAGCCCAAATGAACACGAATGCATATATTACCGGTGACTTTTAATTCTGAGCTAAAAAAGGCCAAAACTAAAGGTCAACAAAGTCCATCTCTTTAAAAGGTTGGGTCATTCCCACCAGTTTAGCTACTAGAAGTGAAGGTGAGTGAACGAGTACGTTTAGGAGACTAATTATAGATGGAGGTACGGTTCCGCTGACCTGCGGGACTCCTGAGGCCGCCTCTTCCTCAGAGGGGCCGATCAGGGCAGACAGGGCGTCGGTTCGATGCCGCGGCAGAAACTCCTCTGAGGGCTTCGGTGAATTCGCTCCAAATTCCAGGATCAGATCTCGCTGTGATCCGACGAAGAAGAGCTCCAGCAAACTGGTGTTGAATGAAATCTGAGAGGCCCAATCTGACGCTCACGTCGCGCCTGCAGGCAGCACCGGCCCGGTCCGGACGAATGAGTCGGAACGCAAAGAGGCTCGGAGACTCCAGGAACCACAAAGATGGAAATTTAATATCGCATCATGAGCGAAACGTTTCAGGCTGCAGGATTTTGTTACAAGCACACAAACGCCAGAGCCGGAGGAGAGCGTGCAAACCGCGGATTAGGACCCGCAACCTTCCCGCGTCTGTCCCGTTGGGCCGCCGTAGCGCTGCTGTTGCAGAAGCAGGTGCGGGTGCAGATGTTGACACCGAAAGAGAGGCGGCGAGCAGAGGGGGAGAGAGCGTGGCGGAGTCTCAGTTTATCGAGCTGCTAAGTGAGCGCTCAGACCAATAAAGCGACAAGCAGCTTCTCCATTCATCCCTTCAGCACCGTTGCTACGCCGAATTATTAAATCAAGGTAAAGCCGCTGAAGCGGAACAAGCAATTAGAAACTCAATCAAAAAGCGGCTCCAATTTGAATCTGCTCATTTGTATTGCGACAGTTGAGGCGCCGTACGTCACGGAGGCGCTCGGCGGCATTCAATTTAACGCCGCTCGGCCTTTATTGTCCCACGCCAGCACATTTGTTCTGAAGGCCAAGGCCAGGAAGGAGAGCGCGCTGAAGGGCGCTTCGCACGCTCCTCAAGGTAAAGTGTGGTCTCTACTTCCTGTTCATCATTAGCCTAATGAGGACTTTTGGAACAAGGAGATAATCTGAAAACAAGGTGAGGAAAAAAATGAAATAAATGCCATTTCCTGCAATGAAAGCGAAACCCTGAGATCATTAGGTTTTTATAACGATAATAGTTTTGGAAGGAGCAGAACTGGAGTAGCAGAATTCTGGCTAATTGGAAGATGGGACAAGAGCTGATTTTGTCCTTGTGCGGATTTCCTAGGACAGTAAAGTGAAGCTTAGAAAGAATTACCGGTGAGGATCAAGGATATGAAAGTCTGCAGTTAGTTTGCAGCGGGGGGGGTCGCTTTGCTGCTGTGCTCCGTCGGTAGTGATACGTGCGGGCGTGAGTTTTCGGCAGCTTTGAGTCGTGATACCAGCTTGTGCCCTTGGAAAAAGGTAAATATTTTACAGTTTGTACTGAACTTTAAAAAGCCTCTTTGACTGAGTGTAAAATTGATATTCTGACCACTGGGGTCTCTCTGTTATTCAGGAGGGAGGACACACACAGGTAAACTTAAAAAAAAAAAAAAGTAAAAACATCTGCATTCAGCAGACACAACTTCCTGAGACGTTCTATTCCAATTTTGGAATCCTGCTTCCTAAAGGTTTCCCAGCGACGTGGACCAGAGCGCGTCGGTCTTCCTTGACAGGCCTCAGAACTCCGACTGTCTGAGTCGGGTTGATCCCGGGCCAGTCTGGACGCAGCCGGGAAAATTTCAACCGCCCAGCACCTCTGGCCATGGCATGACTTTTTAATGTTTGCACTTCCCTTTCTGTTCTATAATTCAGCAGCAGGACGGCAGGAAGCTGCCGTCATTAAGGAGCTGGGAGCTGTGGGCCGGCTGGTTTTACAGGCTGGAGCGCTAACGTGTAGACACTGCGGCGCGATGTTAAATACAAAGCGCTTCAAAGGATCCGGCGGAAGGAAGCCAATTTCAAAAACAACACCCATTCCTGGCGAGTGGAGAGGAGGAGGAGAGCAAAGCCTCCAGCGCGCGCTCCCGCTGACACGTCTGGGTTTTTCTCCCCAGGTGGCGCTGCAGTCACCCTCAAAAGCAGACATCACAGACGACACGCCTGGTCGTGTCTCCTCCGCAGAGTCGAGGCAGGGCATCGGAAAGTAGAACACGGCTCGCGGTGAGCGGGGGTACCACGCTGGAAGAGATGAGTGCAGACAGTGGACGGGCTTCCGGAGGGGAGGTCTTGACTTACATATGTACCTGCTAATTATCCTTCACAAAACCAGCGTGCAGCTGTTCAGGTTTCGTGTAGAAGGTCTCTACACCTGTCTCCAACCACAGGAGCGCCACCTACATGTCAGGAAAGGCTAAGCAGAGAGATCTGAGGCTGCTCTTCTTTGAAACTGGAGTGTTTTAGCAACAAAATGAAAAGAGCCGTTATAAAACTAGCTTTCTATTCTTCAGCAGCGTCGCGTGTGAGGCTGCCCCAGAGCTCTGAGACATACACACAGAACAACATACAAAAATCTAAACACTGGTGTTCCCCAGGGCTGTGAGTGGAGCCCAGTTTTGTTCATTCTATAGAGCCGTGGTGCAAATTCCAGCTAGAGGATTGAATTCCACAAACACATTTCTCGTAATTGTTCGGCATAGATGTGAAAATCAGAGGCCAGCATCACAGATTGTTTAGGATTTAATTCAAATTAAAGAAAGGAACTTGGTTAAGAAATCTTATCATTCTCTCATGACTGAGTTGATCATGTGCCCAAACCACCCCTCATTCATTTGTTCTCATAATATAAAGAAGAAAATAATAAATCGGAAAACCATCAACACTGCAACGGTACAGTTCTTAAATAGCTAGGCTATAAAATACATAAAGCATAATATCTACCATGTGTTCCATGGGAAACAAAGAAAAGGCAATGGTTTAAGAAATCATTTCTCATGAAATATTCAAATAAAAAATTTTCAAGGGAATTCAGTAAAGTGATTTACAACAGGTACAAGAGGCAGGTTTCATTCAAGCGATCAAGTCACACTAACGATTCCAAATTTACAGGGAATAAAAACGGTGCAAAATGCTTGAGTCAGAGCTGATAGTGGTGTTTCCCACAGTGGCAGACTGAGCTGGGCTTCACAGGTGACGTGTCTGAGCGGTTCCTGGTACAGTAGTCTGAGCAATACAGTAAGTTCAGCGTTGCAGCAGCGGCCATGTTCCTCAGTGTTCCTCTTTGTCTCTGCCTTTCTTCTCCTTTTCGTCCTGCAGAGCCGTGCCGAGTTTCTTGATGAGAACAGAAAGCACCTTGTCCAGGGGGTCCATCACGCCCCTCTGGAGCCACTTGGGAATTGTAGTCCTGGCGTGATGGAAGCCCAGTTTTTGCAGAATGTAGTCCACACCCACTGGGTCAATCTTGCGTCCTGTCCAGGAGATAAGCCTGAGGACAGAGGGAGGGGAGTGGAATCAACACTAGTGACGTGGGCCTTCAGATGGGAAGAGGACAGAACAGTTGGGAGAGCAGAAGCAATCCAGTTCCAGAACAGGAGCCCTGCAGCTGGATTGGACTGTCCCACTGACCTGAGGGTCGGCTCCAGGTGCCACGTGTTGCACATGAACTCCCTCCAGTCCACTGTGGTGTAGTTGATGCCCTCCTCTTTGTCCTTCTCTGAGGAGCTTCCGTCGTGCTGCGCCGTGGGGCTCTTCTGGCCCGGCCGGGCGGCAAACAGGCGCGGAGCGAAAAGAGCTGATGACAAGAAGGAGAGAAAGACACAATGGAAACACTACAAAAAGGACAAACACCCAGAAGAAGAATGAATAAACTTCCTCCAGTCATTATTCAGTCCCCCACCGTTGGATTGCAGCTCTTAACTCTATTTAGATTCAAATACCCATCTGCCCGACCTTAATGAATCAGGATTAATCAAAGCCTGATGAAAATCTTCACCGCTCTCTTCTTTTCTCTTTTCCATTCAGCAGCTGTGCGAACAGAACAAAGTGGCTCCACTATTTTAATTGTCATGAAGGATGCCAGGCTGCTAGCACAGAGACTGGTAATTTGTTGCTTTCTGACAATAGAAAAGCCATTAACATGCCGAGTGTGTTGGGCGCCGTGACCTCCCCGCTGAGTGCGGAAATAACAGTCCCCACTGTCAAAAATGTCCAGCGGCACACAAAGAGCTTTGCCGCACACATGCGGCTCTTCCCGTTGTTTTATTAATGCCCGAGATCCAGCGCTGAACGAACGAACGAACGAAAGAAGGTGAAGCCAAAAACCTTTTTCCTTCTCCTTCAGGTAGGCGGACACCAGGTCATGGAGGAACATGATGAGCTCAGCGTCCATGGTGACGCAGATGTGGTCGGTGAATTCGGTCACCACGCTGCACTCCACTATGGGCTTGCTGCTGGAATCTGGAACAAATACAAGCAAGCCGACATGTATTGAAACAGCAGTCGCAAAGAAAATGTGAGATAAAACATAAAACCTCCAAGTACAGATGAAGTGGTAATAAAGTTAATGCTGATTTATGTTCCACATCCAGCCCACCTGTCAGGGACGGCTCATCGGGATCCTGCACGTGAATGGACTTGAAGTCCAGCTGCATTCTGGGTAGAGCGAAGATGGTCTCCGTTTCATGGTTGTAGCTGGAGGAGCTGCGGAAGCTGCTCAACAGGCTGGAGCTTTTGGCGGCTGCTCCACTCTCCTGGTTGTTGGCCTCCACGTTCCGGAGCAGGTTCAGCTCTGAAAGAAGAGATAAGGCCCGTCAGGAGTGAAGGTCGAGCCCACGCCTCTGCTCTCAATCACTGTCTGGGCCTATTATGAGTGAAAACAACTGGGAAGAAAGTCAGGTCTTCCGCTCAGACAGCTCTGAAGCTGAGGGTGCATGATGTCCACGCTCAGCAGCCGATTTACAAAAGGTCACCGGTAAAAGCACCATGCTTTTAACCAACAAAATGCAAATGCAACATTCAAAATAGTTCCCTTCGTGTTGTGAGTCTGATCTCCTTATTTGTTTAACTGGCTGGAGAGTCACAGATGCAGGAGGTGGATGTTGATCACGTTCTTTTCCTGACTGCTGCCCACCATAATACAATATCAGCATTTGCACATCTGACTCAGCAGCATTTTAGTTACTAAGTAACTGAACAGATTACAAGCTGCATCTCTGTCAGAAGTGCAAACTGACATTTCACTGCTAAAAGCTGCACTATCAGTCCTTTTAAACCGAACGTTTACCTTCATTTCTCATGGCAGTGACATAACCGAACCATTCCTTGACTGTTGCAACTCCGTGTGGGGGGTTTTCATGCCGCCGGCGCGTTATTTTGGTTATGGTGGCCATTGGGCTTTCAAGTGCTCCGCAGGGTTTGGTCACCATGGTGTTGTGACCGAGATGGAAATCCAGCGTCTGAACAATGTAGGTAGAATCGTCTTTGGAGCCTGATGTGACAGAAAGAAAAATCTCTCTCTATTAATACAGCTTTAATAATGTCATGATTTCCAAAAATAGAAGCGTTTTTTTTTTTTTTTTCTCACCGTCCTCTAAGATCTTCTGTGCCTCTGTCCAGAAGGCGATGTTGGGCTCTTCCAGGTGGAACAAAGCCCAGGATTTGGAGCGAAAGTTGGGCCCGTGGAAGCAGGCCAGCGTCATGTGATTGCCGTGCAGGCTCATTGAGCCGCCCAACTGCACGGCGTCCTCAGGCAGAGGCATCTGGAAGAGCGAGATGTGGCAGCCGGCAATAACCTTCAGCACCCCGGGCCAGTGGCGGTGATGGGCTGCATCCATATCTGAGTGACAAAGACAGTTAGGGGAAGTCGATGCAGGCCAACCTGAACATGTCACACTGATACTGGCTTTTAAAAGCATTCCTTTTGTGTTCTTTGTTTTAGATGTCTGATTATGTTCAGCAGATAAACCAGTTGACATTTTCTCTTTATTAGAATTACAAATCATTTCACTGCCTTCACCCAGTGCTTCATTTTTCCCCACACAGAAGCAGAACGCACAGAGATGCTCTTGCTTACAAAGCTCTGCAGCTCCTTTCTCACTGTTGAGGAGGGGGGTTTTAGGAGGCAGGTACGGACCAGGACCCCAGGTGGAAAGAGCTCGCTTGCTGGTGTCGAATTGCTGAGTGAAAAACTCCTGCAGCTTCATGCCGATCTTGATGAGGTCTGGTGTGGTGGAGCGTGAAATGATCACCTGAAAAACATCCCACTGCAGGTCCCCGTGGACGAAGATCTCACTGGGGAGAGGAGATGAGAGGAGGAAAAAAGGTGAGGGGCGTGGAGAGTGAAGATTAAGATGATTGAGAGTGCAGGAATAAAGAGCAGATGGAAAGGGAGTGGAGGAAACATCATCGCATCTGCTACGTTTACGCTGTCAGCATGTCGAGCAGTGCTGCAAGATAAGCTTCTGCTGACATCATCACACACCTTTTCTCCGATAGGCTGGTATCAACCGTGCACAAGTTGACCTTCCATTCGTCCTGCAGCTGCAGGTCAGCGTTGCTGAAAACTCCCATGAGAATGCTGGAGCCCATGTAGTCCACGCGGGCCTCCGTGGAGCCCATGGTGATCTGGATCTTGTGGCTCGGTTGTTGATTGGGGTGTTCAGAGATGTGGGCTGTAAAACAGACACAACCGAGAATTGTCTATTCACAGGCCCGTGTTGGATGTGGGAACTCAGATCCTTCCTCGGTCAAAGGCAGCTCACAACACAAGCAGCTAATCAGATGGAAAAACAAAAGTTTGTTTACTTACAGACCATCTCCAAGGTGTTGACATCAATGTTGCCACCCACCACCCCGCCCTTGGAGTCCAGCTTGGAGCGGCCGAGGCCCACCGACATGCTGATCTCGCGGTCGCGGTTGCTTCCCACAGACAGTCGGCCCTGACTCTTGAGGCCGCTGGTCGTCCAGCTGCAGGGGGAAGAAAAGCTGGAGTGAAACGCTGCTGAATAATGCAGGAGTGCTCTCTATGAAACATAAATGACTCTCATTGCGACGGTTTCCCCAGGAATAAACACAGGTAAGCCAAGAGCAGGAGTGTGAATTTAAACCCGGCTGAGGCTAAAATCCCAGAGAGTGTTAATCAGGTACAATATCTACACTAATACTGTAATAGTTTCAAGTTTCACCTTAACTGTGATTACAATCGTGGGCCTCTAACAAAGACTACTGCCATCTTTATAAGTTCTGGGACCAGAACAATATTCCGAGTCCCTGAATAATTTACTGCTTGGGCCAGGCAGTGTGTATTGCTCAGTCTAAACACTTCCAGAGCGGAAGATGTTTTCCAGACTTTAAAACTTAAAAAAAGAAGTGCTTTGCTTTTCCACTGATTCACATTTCCAATTCTGCCCTTCGGCTAGGTAAGCTATGGTCCACAAAGGTGATGACGAACACCAGCATACATGAGATTCATCCGATGGCTCTTGATAAACAATATAATCAATAACAGCTTCGGTATACATTCACCGGCCATTTTACGATCAGGAGGATAAAATGTGACTCGTATCAGCTCAGTAAAGACTTTATTTATCCACATTGTTCACTTACATGGGTGAACTCATTGTTGATTTATTTGCTAAAGTGTTTTGCTCACTGAAGTTTGAGGCCGGCGCTCAGATGGTGTATGGGACCACAAGCCCAGCGGGTGAAATAGAGTCAAACTCTTGTTTACGTATAAATATTAACAATGGCGTCTGGTAGTTACAATTTTTTGCAAAGAAGGTAATAAACAACATAAAAAAAAAACAAAACATTTCTGGGAAAATTGTAGAAGTAATAACAGGAAATTCACCTTTATTGACCACCCAAGTTTCAAACGCTGATGTGTCTTACTGTAGTGCTTCATCATCCCAACTAATTTTATTCTCTCCGTGACAAAAAGTTAAGCATTTTAATATGATGTTATAGCAAAAAAGGCAATTACATTGTCTTAGCCTGTATCAGCTGTTATTGCCTCATTTTTTACATTTCGTTTGCTGTTGTGCAACTGCATAGAATATGCAGCCAACAGTGCAGTAGCACATAGAGATAATAGCACAGACTTCCTGTAATTATTTTGAATCCATAATTTCAGTGCATCGTATAAAAAGATATTCTATAATTCAGTAAGGGTGCATCTGCCGCTATACAATAAAGGCATTTTCGTCACACTAGGATAAAACCAACTACTTCACTTACCAGGACAGTTAAATACAAAATTACTTTTGCCTTCTGTGATGTTTGTAACTATAAGGTTTGGCCCCAATGTTAAATTATCTCTACAGCTTTGTGTTCCAATGCAAAAGGCTTCGCATGAGATATCAGAACTGCACTGCAAACTGCTAGGAAACAGTGAGCACTCACGTATTGTTTCCCATGACGTTGCTCATGTTCATTTGGACTGTGAGCTGTTTCAGGTTGATGGCAAACACCACCAGAGTCTCCCACGGTGACCCCTGCTGACCGGCTGTCTTACCATTCTTACTGCAGGAAGGAGTTGAAGTCTTTGTCACAGAATCTAGAGGAGAGGGAACAGGAGCATAAACATGGAGTTGAGGTCAGTTTTTCAGATTTCTGCATCATATGAGGATAAGAAAAAGAAAAGATGGTGGGTATAAAGTGACCATATACATCTTCAAATGTCACAGTGAAAGACATTTGAAAATGCCACCTGGGTGTAATGTCCAATAAATATTCACCCTATTCCAGAAAGTATTTAATGGATGCGCTTCATCTGCAATCACAACACTGAGCGTGTGTGACTAGATATGCAGAAGCACATCTCTGAAAGGACAACAGGGTGAACCTTGGTGCAGATGAGTTGCAGCTGCAGAACCAGGTACCACTACAGCCAAGCCCACTCTCAGCAAATCCGATATTATAATTTGAATATTTCTTGGTCTGATCTTGGTAGAACCAACACAAATGCGCACGTCTCTTCTATTTGTATCAACAGCTCAGCTTTCTAAGGTTTCACATCTTAAAAGAGCGCATATCTGTTTAATGATATTACCTCTCCTGGGAGCGGAGGAATCTGACACACTCCTGGTGCGTCCAGGTGCTGGAGACTTGAGATGACCCAGACTACTTGGGGACATGTTGCTTCCCGTGAGGTGGTCTGAGAAGACATTAGGGGACTGAGGTATATGCTGCGTCCCAGTGCTGCCGTCCCATGTCCTCCAGTAGGCTTTCCGGGTGGACTCGGGGGACAGATGTTGGGTGACATTTTCTGCAGAGTCAGGGGTGGCTGGACCAGAGGCTGTAGAAAGATCAAGGTTGAGAGATTTACATTAGGGGCAGCCTTTAAAATGCCAACATGGACAAGCGGAAGGGGTTGCTGTATGATGGACAGTCCGTGAGATGAGCTTCTAAAAAAAACGTACAAGAGATAAGATAGTAATAATAGCAAAACAGGATAAAAAGAAATAAGCTGAAATATTTTAAATAAATAAACAATGTTTCAAATAATTGCAGCATTCAAACTAATATAAATCAACATCTAATAAAAAAAAATGTTACTATGTAACTGATGAAAAACAATTACCTTGTTTTTTCAAGCTTAGCAATTAACCCAAACCATTCTTAATCAAGACATTTTTGTTCATCAGTCAGACTAAAAAACGAGTCAACAAAGAAAGGACTAATTATTATATAAATTACTTGTTGCCTGGATTGTGATCTTTCTTCATTCTTCTAAAAGCATGGTGAAAACCATGTTTGTATCATAATTAAGAAGCCCAATAATAACTGAATTTTAGCAAACTTTTGTACATAAAGAAAAAGCTCAGTTCAATGTCTCATGAAAAAAAAAAACAACCAAAATGTTGATGTATATTGAAATCAAACCAGTCAAACAGAGTAAAGCGAAGGCTTTTTCAGCCAGGCACCTGGAAGGTTGATCGTCTGGTCTCCCAGGAAGAGGCGCCGGGCGATGCTCCGGCGGTACCAGGCTCTGGGGAAGGCCAGGATCTCGCTCAGTCGTCTCATGTCATATTTGAAAGAAGCCGAGCCAATGTCACACACAGCTGAGGGCAGAGTAATACACTTGTTAACATAAAAGAAACACCTTTCAAAGGGCTGGCTCCACAGTGCAAATATACTGTTAGAGTGCACTCCTTAAAAACAGCTCTTCAGGGGGAAAAGAGTGCATCCTGAGGAAGATCGAAAGGGTAAATTTTTCATAAATCACACTCCCCAGCCCCATTGCTACACCGGTAAAATGTCCTATTTGCTGCCTCACAAACTCACTGCCATGCTTATATTTTAAACCCTAAGACTGTGCTAAAAAACATGTCACATCTACGTGTCACATCTCTGTGCTTGCTTCTTGTTTCCACCCCAGGTATCAAGTAAAATTGTATTTATCTATTGAAACGTCATAAAATAAACTTTTTTTCTGACCGTATCAGGGTTATTATTATTATTAGTAGTAGTAGTAGTATTAGTATTAGTATTCTTATTATTCTTATTATTCTTATTATTCTTATTATTCTTATTATTATTAGTAGTAGTAGTAGTACCTGAGATATTGATGAGGGTGGTGTCTATCTTGCCACCTTTGGCAGGAATAAAGCTCTCGGTGAATGTGGGGCCACCGCTGCGTCTCATCCTGGACAAGCTGACTTTCACAAACTCCAGGTTGATGCTCAGAGAGTCTTTTCTTCCTGTAACTGAAGGCGGTTCCTCGTCCACTGTAATGAAGAAGAAAGTCTGCAGTCTACCTCTGACTTAGTAACTCGTGGCTGTCTCACATGAAACAACAGTCACCTATAAACACACAGCGTGAAGGCATTCTTCCTAATATCCACTCAAATACATACCAACTCTACAAAACTGCACCTCTTATTTACTGTAGTCCACCACTACCAGCATTTGCTTTCCCCTTTCCATACCTAACGGGCCAGAGCCCGGAGGGAGGCCCGTGACTGCAGACTTCTGTTTTCCAGCACCGTATGGGTGAAAAACATAGAGGGAAAAGTCGGACATGCAGGCTGTGAAGCTGAGGCCTGAGGAGGCACTGGGGGGGCCCGTGAGGTCAGACTGGCTGCTGCTGTGGCGGCTCCGGCTGAGGGGGCTCCCCAGCAAAGGGGATGCTGGGAGGAAGCAGAGGAGGGGTCAGTCAGATTGATAAGAATTGATTAATATATACCAAAACACTGTTAGAAACTCACTTATTAAGGTAAGCAGTATATTTACTGTAAATAGAGCCAAATCAAAAACCTAAACCAAAGTACAGCATAATATAGCACAATGACAGACAGAAGAACAAAGTAAGGAATGTGTGAGAACATGCTTCAGTTTACTCAGCGAGCAGAGCTGCATAGTTGGGATTTTCGCATCAACAGCACAATATTGCAGACCTTTACTGGGAAGTGTTTTGGGAATGTGCTGCCCTGGTGGAGTGGAAGATGCTGGGTGAGACCCCTCAGATGGGTGGGTTCCTGCGGGGTTCTCCCGTTCTCCACGGTTAGAAGAGAAGACCAGGTCCAAAGAGGGAAGCTTGAGCATACACTCCACCCTGGACATTGGCAGGCAGCTGAAGCGGATCTGAGAGGGCTGAGGAAAAAAACAAAACAAAAAACAGACCGGACCTGAAACCTGACCTACTACAGTTGGCTGGTTTTAAGAGAACAATCCAGCCATTAAATCCACGAGGTTTAAAAATGGAACTGTGGTGGTACCTGAACTCTGACGTAGACGACCACATCCACGGGAAAGGAGGAGTAGGCTGATGTGGAGGAGGACACCAGAGAAGTGGTGGATTCCTCCAGCTGTTCTGCATCAAACTGACCCATGTCATCCTCGTGGGAAGCCAAAGCTGAGGAGAAGACAACACAAATATTTTATTCTAAATACAAGAGAGAAGATGCTGCTGTAGGATGCTGAGATTTGGACTGCATAAAACACACCGGTGTAATTCCTTTCCACAGGAGTGATAGGAATGGTCTCTAGTGCTTTTTCCAGGAAGTCCAACAGACAGGGACTAATGACCATCTCCTCCGGTAGAGTCTGAAGTGCAACCCAGGCATACAGCTTTGCTGTTTTTACTCCTCCGCTACCTTTACCTTTGGCTGCATAGACACACGCAAAGATTAAATCAAGTGCAGCCTTCACTGTATGTCAATAACATACCTACAAATCACTTGTTAATAACATTATTTCTTGTGTATGCCATGATATGTCACACAGAACCATGAAATTATTACAGAATCCCTCTTCTCACAAGCTTCAAGGTGACATCACATGCATTTCATTTGGTGGCTTCAAGTGTTGATGTAAATCATCAAAAGGGTGTAGTTACACAAAAGTGTGGTGATTACAGGGCATGCAAGTCAACATGAGGGAATGCTTAGTACCTGATGGAATAGGTGGGGGCGGGGGAGGTAGGAGCGAGTTAGTCTTGCTTTGGGCAGCATTGGGAGGCATGGGAGGGCTGCTATCTTTCATACCATACAGCTTGGATTCTTTGGAGAGGGTGCGAGGGAGGGAGGATCCACGTGACGTGTTGGGCGACTCTGTCTTCAGTGTCTTTGAATTGTAGTGCAACTGGGGAGGGTTAAACAAACAAAAAAAAAGAAAATTAGTGATTTCGATAGTTATCCGTGGATGGTTCAGGAGGGATATGCTCACTTTTACATCCACTCCTGGAATGTAGAAAACTGTCGTCTCCAGGTCGTTGGATTTGGTCTGCAGAGAGGAGGGGCATTTCTTGCCAGCTAGCAGATGGGTGGTGGAGGTATAGGTTGGCTGCAGTTTCTTCTTCTTGGGAGGAGACTCCTGATCGAGACTCCTGAGGCTGCGCTCGCAGCTCCTGTAAAACCCACAGGGAACGTTATTGTTGTCACATTAAGGTCTGCGGGTGCATTATTTTCCCCTCAAGCAACTTGATTCTAGAAGCTTTGGTGTCTATTGTTTATCCATGTGGTGAAATTGACGATGTAGCATATGATTATAACATTTTATGAGACAATATTTCAGAAATGATTCAGAGTTGAAGGTTAGGCTTGAGCATATATTTTGCACGTTCTACAGTAGTTATGGAAAAAAAAAACCCCTTCAGTGTACCTCCGTAGGGAAATGTCCTCATGCTCCACTTGCTGAGTGGTGGGGTGAAGGACGCACTTCCCGCTGTCGATCTCCACGCGGATGTCCAACTCGAAGTCAATGTTTCTTTCAGTCGTTGGGCCACTGAAGCCACGGCTTGCAGGTGTGCTTGGCCAGCGCTCACTGAACAGCTGACTCACAGCAGAAAACCCAGAGGACTTCTTATGAGATGCTTGGCTAAGGAGAAAATATGTAATCTACATTTATTTATCATATAAAAAATGCCTTACCCTTGTTAGCAAAGCAGACATCAAGCTTGATGTCTTAAAAAAAAGTTGTTCAAGGTGACAAAACAGACACGTGGGTGAGAACCTAAGGCTGTCAGATGTCCTCTTACAACTATGAGCATTTGTTGGAATGAAAAGTTTTTGAAAAGTTTTTCCTTAGTAAGCACCTTAGAACACAACTTTGTAGATTTGGATATTTGGCATGACTTTTCTCTCAGTATAACAATGCTTTAAGTGGCCAATATAGCAGAACACACACTCACAAAGGCCTTCTGTAGCTGGAAGGTCGTTCACGTTCAAACTCATCCTCCTTTTCAGAGTCTTCAGAAGAGGAAGAGGACAGGTCATCGCGCCGCATGTCATCGTGCTGGAAGGGAGGTAGAGGTGAGAAGACAGCAGGGGTGACAGGGGCACTGAGAGCCAAGTGCTGGCCCTCAAGAACAGATGGAGAATGAGGATGGTTGTGATGGTATGGATGGAATGGTTCATCGGTGGTGATGGACAACAGGTCCACCTCTGTCTCCTCGGGGAACTTCGGAGAATGACAGAGAAGAAACATTCACACAACTGGACAAATTTCATGACGGTGTTCTGTTGACAGGAGCACTGGTGGCACAACTGTCTAGTAACGGAACACAATCAGCCCCGCTGAGAGTTCATGCACTGTGAGGAGGAATCAAAGAGTGCCAGCATGAGACAAAGATGAAAGATAGTGGACAGTGTGGCACGCTGCCACCGTAGGGGAAGCACACTCCTGAAAATGACAGCGTTAAAATGCCCAAGGCTAGTATCCATAGAGACGGGTGTGAAAGAAATTCCAACTGTGAACAATATGGACAGACAGATAAGCCCAGTTTTCATTGACAGAGCCCGACTGCAGCTAAACATCAATAACAGAGCTGAAAACATCTGCTTGCTGTGTGTGACGGTAATTTAGATAAAGCCTGTCAGAACTCTTTTTATTAGGGGTCCTCACTCTGCCCCATCTTATAAAGAAACCATTATTAGCACCACAGACTCAAGTTTCTATAATAAGAAAAGGTTTTTGAGACAAAGACTTTGACTGATGACGGCTGTTTTAAAGCCTCTGTTTAACTCAGCTTGGGGCAGGGTTCACCAGGCTCTGTAGCAAAACTATAAATGTAAAATACGATTTTAAAGAATTTAAAGGGGTTGTTTCCCCCAAACTCCCCCCCTTACATATTCGTTGTCTGGTTAAACCTGGCATGTGTGTTCCTACAGTATTTAAATATTTACAGTTTCTCTAATTTTACTTATTTATGAGTTGACATCAATACAGAATCCTGAAAAAAGCCCAGAGATGCTCTTATAGGAATGACAGCTGTGATAAACAACAGCAGTTCTGAGGCAAACCATGCAAAGTCGTTAGAAGGCAGCAAATACAGTAAAGAAATGCTGATTTAAATTTTTATGCAGTGTCAAAACAGGGTGAGAATATTTCATTTAGAAATGCTTCAACTATAAACATATTTTATGATTCTTCCCGTGGTGCAGAGTGGTAATTCTGAGTCGGGAGCACAAACACAAAGAAAGCTATCAATATGTAGGCTCTTAAAAGATGTTGTTGTTGTTTTTTGTTTGTTTATTTGGTAAATGTGAACACAGTAAATGAATAACATATATTTTATATTGGTATAATACATCCATAATATAGTATTGATATGTCATCTTGTTTTGATTTTGCATAATCATCAGTGCTGCCATGATCAAATCCCAGAAGTGAAGAAAGTAAACATGTTATTGTGTTGGGTATGTTTAATTGATTTGTCAGAACCAAATACCTTGAACACCTCTCCAGGACTGACAGGTGCGAAACCAGTTTCCAAGGCCTGAATATTCATCTTCAATTGGACAAATGAGTCAATTAAAAATAAGTCTTAAACTTAATGAAAACAGCTTGAGTTCTACTCCAGGATGACATGGCCTCATGTTCCTCATTCACGCGATCATTTTTGCTATATAGACAGAAATTACACTACCAGATGGAAATGTAAGGTGAGGTGATGTTGATATACACAAACAAACTTCCACTATATTGCTAAAAATGTTGATTTGTCTAAAAAAAAATTCAGTGCTGCTTTTGCAACAGAAAAGGAGTAGCATATAGGACTTAAAAAAAAATATATATTTTACCGTGTCTTGGATGTTGAAGGTGACCCGAGGTCCAGGCGAGGCCGCATCAACACGCATGTCTGGAAAATCCTCCACATCTCCCATTCTAGAACTATGAACACAGTAATATATAAGAAAAAGGTATGAAATAAGAGAAAAATTACACTTTATTGGCATCCATCATTGTCGCTAATATAATATAGCTTAGGTTTAACAGTATGAAGGTACAACATTGAGTTATCTGCATAATTACTAAAACAAATCAAAGATGAGCACATTTTCTCTTTCAAGCTACACTTCAATTTGCAATTCACCGCTAAAAGGCAATCAAAAATGTGCTCGGAAAACATCAGACAATTTGAACCTGCTATCCAGTAAATACATCACAAAGGGCTCTTAACAGTGTAATTTCCATAATAATGATACCAGGAAAAGGGATCTCTCGGAAAGTCATTATTTTATATACAGTATTTATCTTTACCTCTGCCTATCCATCCTTTTCAGAGGAGGTCGTCCTGCCGCTGCTGAGATGCTTTTGGAACGGTTGTAGCTTGGTTTGTAGCCAAGACCCCACTTATCTTTCAGAGAGGCAGCCTGGAGAGAAAAAGATGCAAAGAAACAAGTATTACAAATGTGGCACTATTTAAATGACTTTTGCCAACTTTTGTTTGACAAAGAAATGAACATTGTTCTATCAATAAATGCATAATTACTCCGTGTACTCTTTTAGGTGCTTGAAATTATATGCTGAGCCAATTAGAAATGTTCAACTCATAGAACGTTTAAATAATATGGAAACTTTTCCCAGGGGTCAAAACACAAGGTACACTTATTTAGACCAAAGTCTCTGCTGAAAAAAGAACAGAGTTCCACAAAGATCTCCAGTTCCTTGTCAAAGTTCCCATTATGTAAAAGCCACTACAGAGATTCATCATTGAGAATGCATCATTAAAATGAAGAAATAGAAATCTTTTCACTGTAGGGCACTTAAAAGTTAAAAAAATAAATGAAAAAAAGCGCACTGACTCTCATGCTGGAGCGACGCAGTTTCTTCCGAACATCTCTCCGGATGTCGTTGACGGCCACAGATTCTAGTTGCTGATACCGCTGAATCTCCTGGTTAATTGTGCCTTCACTGGCTCCCAGTTTTCTTTGGTTTAAAAAAAAAAAAAGAAGAAAGAAAAGTTTTTAAAAAGACACATCAGAGAAGTAAATCGGTTTATAAGCAAGAATCTTACTTGAGGTCATCAATAACTTTGGCCTGTTCGTTCAGCTCTCTGATGTCCACCACCCTCTTGCTCAACTTTCTCCCACGGCCATCAATCACTTGGTTTCCCATCCCCATCTGCCGTCTGGGGTCAATGGTCTCCTGTTCAATTAAAACAGTGAAACAAACCTTAAAACATTTACATGATAAAACTGTGACGAAAGAAAACACAACTGCTGATTAAACCCAAGAAATATTGCTGTGGAATGTCTCCCAGGCAGCTGTTAATGAAAAATTGTCTGATTAAAAGTAAGTTATCATGATTCAGTCAGAACAGATTGTGTAAAACAGACCAAACACCAGATCATCAAATGTCAAAAATCATAGGACACCACCACCGAAGCCCTACTGCCACTGAGAGCTGTGCTGCATGATTTTTATTTCACCCACCGCTGAAGTTTAATGAGGAGGGCAGTGAAAGCAAATGCTAAGCAACACTTTATCAGGCTATTTCACTTTTTTATTTGATGCATAGAAAGCGCTGCTCAGCATTTTCAACCTTCATCTGATAACTGCCAGTGAACGCTTTATATTACCACTTTTTTATTTCCTGCAAGAGAGGAGCTATCGTGCTGTTGGAGGCTACATACACAAGCCCAGGAGAGGGGTCTTTGAGCCTTGGCACTGCCTGCTCGGAGCACAGGCGATTCACAGTCAGAGTAGTCAGCTGGGACAGACACACTCTGAGGCCTGGGGTCCAGACCCAGGATGTGGTTTACCAGACGCTTCTTTAAGGTCAGCCGAGGGCTGAACGTGGTTTCTGGACTCTGTAAACAATGGCAGGGACACATGGGTGCTGAGGAAGAGTTGATGACTGAGGTCAAACCCGTAAGTCATTGTCATAGAAATCATTGCGGAGGCAGTTCTTGCAGAGTTCGAAAAAAAAAAAAAAAAAAAAAAGCCCTCCATTGCCCATTTTAACATCTGGGCACATGACTGAACATTTATTTTCAGGGGCTCACAACTTGTCAAGACTGGCTGCATTATATCTTAATCTGAGCTTTAATTGTTTAACCACATGACCACTTTTCAGTTGGGTTTTGTGTGACAATATAAATCACCAGAGGCATGTGGGCAGGAGAGAAAAAACAATTCAACGATTATTATGGGAGAGGGACCCTAAATGTCAGGCTCCATGGTGCACCTCTGCTCCAAATCAACATAATATTATAAATACTTACCTTGACTGCAGTGATAGGTTTATTATCACCACACATCTTCTTGCTATATGGATATTAAACACGAAGGTGCATGATGTAAGTCATCCCACTGAGCTTCCAGCACGGAAGCTTTTTACCTAAAATGCTGACTTGGCATGAATATAAGCAATGAGTTTAAAATGTTGTGTTTTATGTATAAGTGTCCATATCTGAAAACTATATAACGGTAACTTATCATTCTTCAATGACAAAATAAAGCTGCTGTGAAAATAGAAAGACAACAAAAGTTGATGACTGACCATATAGATGGTGGGTGACATGGTGTCGGGTTCATCCTCATCTGAGAGGTCTGCCATGTTGACGGAGTTCAGGTCCGCTATGTCGTCAATGTCCTCCTCGCCCGTCAGTGAGGTCAGTGTGTTGCCCAGTGCGTTGAGTCGCTTACCGATGTTGGGATCCATATGTACGTCGATACCACACATTTTCCAGAGCACATTCAGAGTCCAGGTACCAGCACTACTGCTTTCTGGGTTTGTTTTAATCGATAACCCAGGGGGGAGATGGGAAAATAAAAACAGAAGTTAAAAAAAAATAATAATAATTGTCACACAGTTGTGGTTTGCTTACTGTGCAGTCAGTTTATGGATAATAGTTAAAAGAACCTGCCTGCAGATGGTTGCCCAGTAGTTCTTGAACATACTTCATATGTACCATCAGGGACAACACCTGTATACAGACCGTACAGGCAACAACCAATCAATAATTCAGTCACTGCATGAAAAGTTCACAATTCATACCCTTTTTCAACTGCAGAGATGTTCATTGTTACAAATCTTTCTATATTTTACATTTTATAAGTGTCTCTCAAATGCTGGTAAACTATTGAGTACTTTTATCATGCTTGATAACATGCTTATGAAACAATCCAATGTATGTGCCACTCACAGGCATTCATGACTAGATCCCCTCGGACTTCAGGCTTCCAGTCATCCCACGATGTTTCGAAACCCTCAGCGAAGCGAATGCAGAAGTTCTTGAAGTGACCTTTGCTTACCAAGGACTCAGAGGAGCAGGCGGTGATCAGCGTGCTTTCAATGGTCAGGACCAGTGCTGAGCCAGCGTCAAAATCTATGCTGTGGTTGGCCTGACAGACAGGTATGGAAGAGGGTTGCATGAGACGTGTGTGAAGGAGAAGGACATGGGAAAAAAACTACACATTTCTGTTTGTTTGGTAGAAGCAGCAGTAGCTTGTTGCAACACATCATTCTCCATGATACACTATCATTTACAACTAGGGCTGTGACTGAATGGACACAATAACCCGTCATTCACCAGTCATTATTTATTTGCTGTAAGTGCTTGTGATTGACATATCAGATATGAAAATCATCCACTGGACAGATTTTCATACAGCATTAATAATCTTCATGTTTTATCTAATGCATATCTCTAGAAATAAACAACAATTTTAACACAGCCCTAATTGCAACGTTACATGAGACTAAATCCCGAGTGTAGTGTTACCATGATTTGCTAGATTGTTACTGATTGCAGAAGCCAAAAATGCCCATAACTACCTGAATTACTGCCTGAATTCTGAAATGTTCTAAGACAGAAATCCGATCATAAAGTAAGATATACACTGAGAGCAAGAGGGTTGACCTCTTATTAAGCCCATTACTTACATGTAAATTATAATTTTAGAGTCATTCCTACAGAAATTCAGGTAATATTTCCTTGGCATTTTTTTTATCTGTGAAATTAGATCCTGCATGATTTTGTCAGAGTGAAAGATTAGGCATGAATACATTTTAGCATTAACTTGGTTCTTAACTGGCATAACCAGTGTGAAGTCATCACACCCAAAACACAAAATATCCCAAAATATCCCATTAGGCGAGCAGGTAATTTTATTTGCTTCACAGCATCTAACTGTTGCAACCTGGTGCCGTTTTCAGTTGAATTAACAGTCGCAGTGCAGTGTATTTATGAGGAATACTGATCACAAGAAGTGAGAGTCCCACCACAAGCCATCACAAATGATGTAATAATTTTTGGGTTACTTTTCGAGCATTTTTGCTCTGCTTTACTGATGTGCTGGCCCCAGCTTCAGGATTGTTGCCTTCTGTAACCGGTACTTGTCCTTTCTATGAAAATATGTGTGACACAGCAGCTGGTAGATTTCATTTCTCTGGACATATTATAAGTAAAGATACTTTTCTTCATTTCCACTACACTTTACCATAAAAAAAACTCAAACTAAAATATCATTACCATTAATGAGGTAGTTAAATAACTAATTAAATCATCTAAATTAGCTATATTAAATGTTACTACAAAAACAGCTGATAATGCTGAGTGGCACAGCAGGGTACCTGAGTCGTGCTGGTTATTGGGAGGCAGATGCCCAGATCATTGACGGTCAGCTGCAGAAAGAGGGTGCTGAAGGCCTGCGCTGAGGTCTGCTGGATGCCTGGCAGCTTGTCCACTACCTCTTTTGTGGCCATATGGATATCCTTGTTGAGGGCCAAGCGCTGTTCATTCCAGTTGTCATAAGCAGCCTTGTAATTCAGCCAGAATAGCACAGCTGCAGGTTGGGAACAGGAAAGGCATAAATCATTTCAAATTATCTCGTGTATGTGATGGGAGCAAGTCAGAGAATTGTAGGACATATTGGTTGTCTCAGGATAATGTTAACGGAAAGAAAGAAAGAAAGAAAGAAAGAAAGAAAGAAAGAAAGAAAGAAAGAAAGAAAGAAAGAAAGAAAGAAAGAAAGAAAGAAAGAAAGAAAGAAAGAAAGAAAGACAGACATGGAGTCATTATTTTGACTCATATTTTAAATTTGTAACTTGAAGACTTAATGCAGGCTTTCATGCCAGTAGAGGGGGGGGAAAAAGGAAAATTAACCTCTGTCAAAAGCTACCGGCTGGGCAAATACTATTGGCCTGTTGAGTGTGATGAGAACAGCCTCCTTGTCTGAGGATCCACTGATCTCCTCCTGCAGAGCGTTTCGCAGGCCAATTCGTGTTCGGAAATATGCTACCTGGTGAAAGTCTGAGCCAGCTTCTTCGTACACCTGCAACAAAACAGAAAAGGCATCAGATAAAAATCATTTAAAGCCACAGAAATCCTAAATACTGTATTTTCTACTTTGTTGTACCTGGTGTTTGACGATTTGCCCAAGAGCCAGGTTGAGATCCACTTGACATTTGCCAAAAAGCTTGAGGTAGCTGCTGCTGCCACCAGGCTGAGTCTTGCACTGAATTCTGTTGGACAGCTCCAGCTCTATCAGGCCTGTCTCAAAGCGTACAGCCCGCATTGATGGGGTGGTGGCTGTCATCTGGATTCCCTGTGAATAAGAACGACATTCAGAAAACCCTCAAGGTTGGATATATTTGGACCAGGATTTGGACCAAATTCTGGTCTCTCGATGTAATTTCCATGTCTAAAAATATAACCATGTCATACCTTGAACATTAGACTGAGGGAATAAAGCAGTATCTTGGGCTTTTCTGCATCAGTGGAGGTGTCATGCTCATTCCACAATGGGATGGGCTGCTCCCCTCCTGCAGAGAAAGAGAGAAAAGCTGCACTTTGAGAACTGAAATAACTAAACAATACATCTGACCTTCTGCTATATACTAAGCATATATTCAGAAAAAAAAATCTTGATTACTACTTAGTGGCTACATGTAATAGGCTTTTCCAGCGTACTAATGCCGAGTATATGCTTGCACATTACCTGAGACCTTCTGAATGACCTCATTGACCTCCTTCATGAAAACCTTCTGTAGGAAGACCAGGTGGTTCAGCAGGTCTGTGGTAAGGTTGTGCTCAAATGACCCAATCTGCACATTGGAAGGAACAAGTTAAAGATGGCCAGTTTCATGATTCACTCTGCTCTTGAACTTGCAGTCGGTACCTCAGCAACACAGCGCAGATAGTTTCCTTGAAGGTAGTTTCCTGGTTTTGCTAGAAAATCATCAGGAGCCCAACCCTGGTCTGAGTGACTCTCGTGATCCTCCATGATGTACTCTCCCGACATGGTGACAGGAGGCAGGGTGAGGCTAGCCGATGGCGGCATGGTTGACATGTCCACTGGGGACACCTTTGACTGAAAGCAAAGCTTGTGGTTTGGCAACTCAAAAGTGAAACTGGTTTGTGCCCCTAAACACAGGAGAAGGGGAGAAAAAAAAGCTATTAAGTTATTTCTTTTCAGCTTCTGAGCCTGTCTTTCAGCTTCTGTGCCTGTCTTTATGTCGAAAGGGAGACATTTTGATGAACCATCACAAAAGGTGAAATATGTAGAAATAAAGCTGCAGACTGGTGAATCATAATACAAAATGATGAAACCCTGCATCAACTCTCCCCTCGCAGTTACCTGTCATGCCATGGCTCTTCATGCGGCCCATTTTGTACTCGGCCTTTAGTGATGGCAGCAGGGCAGCCCCAATGGTGATGCCATCCATCACAGCACTGAACTTAAGGACAATAGGCTTCTTCTCTAAGCCTTCAGGGAGCTGAGGAAACTCATTGGCTTCTACAGGAGTCTGATTGATGCTGGACGCTTTGTCGGAGGGTTGTGGAGTGGGGGTGTCTTCTCTATTAGGAGGCTGACTGCAGGAAAAATACAAAATAACATTCATAAACAGAATTATAAACCCAAAACTGTGTATGTGTGGTATTGTGATATGCAGATACTGCCTCATGTGCCTGTGAACATTAAATTACCAAAAGGTTCTTTAACATCCTCAGCACACCTACAACTCTGTAAATATATTAACATAATTCTGAATATTACCATGGAAACAGACCAATTTTGAAGCAGTAACTGACAACAGTGAGGGTGTTCTGAAGTATCCTATTACTTCTGTCAATGATGTGTTTCAAGTGCAGATTAAAAGATGATAAAATTAGCAAGTGCATGATAAATCAATTAAGGGTTTTAAAAAGAGAACATTACAGGTCAGAGTCAATTTAATGCAGTAGGAAATAGATGGAAAGCATGAGCAGACGCACGTAGTGGATGGTTGGCGGATGAGATCAGAGATTTGTTTGGAGAGCTGGTGGGAGCTTCGGACCATCATGCTGTGTAATGTGGCAGGATGCTGAGGAATGTTTATCACAATAGCTCCCACTTTGAAGACCGCTGCATTGTTGGTCTTAAGTCCACGCTGGGCGCTGTACAAGGCCTGTGACTTGGCAATGTTGCACTTTACCACCGTTCTGAAACACAGAGGCGACACAATGACCAACCAAATCGGAATCTGAGCTTCTTTTTTACCTTTAATGTGATGAGGATATCTGGATGGATGTAAAACAGTGAAGCAACATGCAAATCCACTTTTCAGGGTACAGGTGACCACTCAGAACAGTGACACTATGAATGAATCGCAATGATTTTTGCACGACAGATGAATTAAAGGCCTCTTAGTATGCAAAAAATATTTTGCGCTTGTGCCTGATGAAAATATTTTCTGCATTCCTACATCACTAAAGAGTGCAGCATGTTAAAATATTTGACTCGAATAATAATTCTTCACCAGACTGTGATCATTTACAGAACAGAGAGACTTGAGATTCATTAACAATATATCTGGGATTTGGGACTGGCAAAAGTGGCTTTACACAAAAATATCAGATCAGACAGAGCCCAAGAATGTTGGCTGAAAGCACAAATGGGTGACAGGCCACCGAGATGAATGGAGGGTGTGTAATTAGGGCAGTTTTGATTTAGTGATGCACATGAGCCCACATACAGAAACTCTTGTTTAGCTGTGCTGGTGGGAGATGTTGGAAAATCCTCCAGTCTACGTGAGTAGTTGGAAAAGCAAAACAGGAAATGTGAGAAAAGAAGAGCAGAAGAAACTATGAAACAGTTGAGACACCATTCCCACAAATCAAAGAACAACTGCTGCAAATCTACTAATGTGAAAGCAAGCTCGCTTAAACACGTCACATTTGCTTTAGAGTAAGAATTGTTAATCACCTAATCAGTGCTCTTTGTCTGCACAATATGTTCATCGTAAGCAAGTGGGGAAATATGCAGAGTGACTGCAATCTATTTTTTTCCTCTCCTGACGTCTGAATACATGGAAATTTTACACATCAGTAACAACAACAGAGTACAAAGTTTTTTTTGGCATATACAAATTCAGAGCCACATGGCCTCAGTTAGTGCACGCAGTATAAAAAAAGGATTAAGCTTCTCTTATTTTCACAGTGAGCGCATCTCTTAAATAGAATGAAAGAGAAAGAAAAGCTTTCCATTCAATAAGGGCTATAAACTTTGAACTGAATCAAAGCAGCATAGAAATACATCAGCCCGTCTAAATGCACCAGGGAAGGCTTGTAAACGGATTAGGTGGCTTTCATTTGAAGGCAAATGTCTGCAGTAAAAACAGTAAAGACTTATTATTGTCTATCTGGTGTATTTCGAGTTTCAAAATAGAGCTTTTGCAGTTGTAATTTACATGAAAGGAGGGACAGATCGAGGAATTTTGCTTTAAATCTAAAAAGTTTTAGAATTTAAGTTAGTTCGTGATACATGTTATAGATAAGCCTAAAGAGGAAAATACTGAACAATAACCAATTATTTGACAGAACAATTTTATGGTGTCATAGCAATAACAACACAATTAAGTCATCAGCATTCCCTAATCAGGAATCAGGAAGTTCAAAGGAATTTGTACATACTGGATGTCAGGTGTGATGCCTTCCAATAGAACAATGTTTACTCCACCGATGTGAGCCGATGCACAAGTTTCAGTCATTTTCTGGTGTAAGATGTCTGCAAACACGTAATAAAGAACAGGTGGTACACGACCAAATGTCATTATTTGAATAAGATAAAAATAAATCCAATAATTAGTGATCCAAAAACCTATGAAATGTGAATATATTAGAAACATATTCACACTGAGATATTCTAAAAAAAAGACCGCTAATAATAATTATATGAATTTCACACAATACTGAAATCCACTTTCTTTGACCAGAGTGAAAGAGTTCAGGCTCAGCTTCACCTTTCATCTTCTCCTTCAGGGTGAAGCTTCCATGGATCTTCTTCAGTTCTGCCTCCATGGTCAGCCCACCAATGTCGGCCTCCAAGTGAGTGCGGTTCACCATGCCGATGCCGAACACTATGAGTGTGACGTGCTGCGGCTCTGAGCTGACCAGGCTCCTCCGCCGTCCGCCTGTTCCCAGGGGCTTGTTAGGCGTGGCTGGCTCTTGCTGCTCGTTCTCAAATATGACCTTGCACAGTGGCTCTGAGGGCCGGTGTGCACCTTCTGGGGAAACCAGGGGAATACGGGGTGTTCAGTAAAACTCAAACTCACCAGTCGACCATTGTAGGAGGATGATTTATATGCTATCTTGTTGTGCAGAGAACAGATTATGTCACTACATCAACCTATATACTGTTATATCAGGATATATATTAGCATAAGGTGCTGTTTAACAAGCAGATATAAATTACAGATATGAGACAGGCAAAAATTACAATAGGATAGACTGACCGACTGATATTTCTTGAATAAAAATCACGCAGATATAAATAAAGATGAAAATATAAAGCAGTGTATGAGTTAAGTACTTAAACAATTGCAGAAGGATGCTAGAAAAGGTAAAACTGAAAATGAAGAAGAATGTGTCTTAGAGATGACAGGTAGGTTTTGGAAGCTGACTCGCACCTGACAGGCAGTTCTCTGGGGAGCTTTTCTCCAGAATCCCGGTGGGATCAGAGATGAGGGAGTAGAAATTGAGCAGCTTGTACATGTTCTGCCAGCATTCTGCTGATGGCTCGCTCTGCTCCGACACGGTGATGGAGTCAGAGTCGTCCATCTGGATCGCCATGTGGTCCGCCACGTCACGGGAGCCTTTCCTCGATATCTGGAGGTGATGATGTGCAACAAACTAAGTCACTTTATGTGACAAGTGTAACAAAGCCTAGCATGAAGCTGCTTGAAAACTCATTTTGCATACTGAGGCAGTAGAGATATTAGACCAAACAATAAAGGGTAATGAGATCAGAAATACATGAAAACTGCTATTCCAAACAAGTGAAGAGTAAAAGCAACCTTAAGTTCTAAAGGCAGATCTCTTGGCTCCCTCTAGGGTCTATATTTGGAATATGACTATATTTTATGATTTTGCCAATCATACCAGAACATTTGAGCAGATGCAACAAAAAATACGGTATATCTTTGAACTTTAAAGGAATAAAAGCAGGTTCAGGGGGGAACCCTCTTAATGGTGGATTTCAGGGGAATATAGTAAATAGAAACTCTTTGATAAACACTTTCTGATATTATGTATGTACTGAAAATCAGTTACCTTAGAAGTGCGCCGCTCCGATCTTCCAAGAGTACTGCGTCCTCGGGGCTCTCTCCTCCCAAGGGTGTCCATACCTGTAGGAGGCCCATTAGCTGGTAAGCCCCCAGTAATGCCAGCTGCTCCTGCCATCCCTCTCTTGCTCCTTAGTGTATGTGTTGCACTGCGTCCTGCCCCATTGAGGCTACTGCGAGAGCTGCGGCTAAAGTCGGATGATCTAAAGTGTCGGTACGGCCGGGCCTTGAATGTGGGCGTTGGGGAGGCTGAGCCAGCAGTGTAACGGCTCAGTTTGATGTCCGTCTGTGTGGCCTTGATGTCATCAATCATGGTGCTGAACTGGTGGATGAGACGCACCAGAGCCATGTCAACACGTTGGCTGATGGCTTGGCAGGCTATTGTGAAATCGCAGTGAAAGGTGTTGTAGTGGCGCCGATTGAGGTCATGGAAGGAGAGAGGAGCTGCAGTGGGACCCTGTGGTGTGCTGGTTGACTTCTCCATCACCACTGCGTTCAGGCTGAAGGTCTCGATGAGCAGAGCCGGCTTAAACTCCAGTGGAGGAAGGTTCATCATGCCTTGTCTTCAAATTTATAGAAGAAAAAACATTACAAGTATTGTAAGTATGAATGAGACTTTTCATAGGTCTGTATAGATTTACCTCCTGGACCTTTTGTTCTTGCGTTCTTTGGAGGTGTCTGAGTCAACAATGTCAGCTCTGAGACACTCAAGGTTGCCAGAAAAAGACAGATGCTCCCCAAAATACATCTTGTAACTAAGAGGGGTAGTGTCTTGAGCCTGGATGCCAGTGTAACTCAGCAAAGGCTTGAAAACAACCTAAATATCAAGGCAGAAAATGTATTAAAGTTAAATACAAATTGAATCAAATAAAAATTGTGATTTTGCTATTTGAAAGCAGAAGGATATGTAAACAGCACCTGAGCATCAGCCAACTGAACAGCAGCTGGACACTGGTTGCCCTCCTCAATGTCGGCCAGGTCGTCTTGGCTGGTGCTGTGCTGGGAGTGCTGGGAATGAGTCCCATCCAGGGTATTCTGGTCACTAGACAGCACGGTGTTGAAGTCTGATGCAGAGGGAATTGTGGGTAGGTTGCACAATCCACCTGAATATATTGAAGAGAGGTTTGGGAAAATATTGACACCAGATGTTACTGAAGCAGCAGTGTACTACTGGAGCAAGAGAAACACTGGAAATCAGCAGCGCGATGGGCATTTTAAACAACATGATAAGGTAATCAGTTAGCACCTGTGCTATTACTTAATGGTAACAGTAATGATAGCAACAAATATATTTTGGGGGGTGAAATCATCTTCACTCATCAAAAGATGTAAGATTTTATATAGAGGAAAAGGCATATTTTCATTAAAGTGGATAATTTGAAAGTATCAAAAGTTTGCTGGGGGACGATGGAAAGAACACAAGCGTGTTTGTTATCATGGAAAATTAGCACCACAGAGCATTAGGGTATGGTAAACTACAAAGTGCTTGGCAGGAGATTAGAAAACAATGTGGCTTTCCATCCAAAGTTTTCCATTCTGCACAAAAGCACCACTGCAACACTATTGGAGATGAGATAATGGACTCTAGAGAACCTAATAAATGAATACTGATTGCGTACATTTCTCATATCGCACGGTGTATGTTAATAAAGCCTTTTGGGGGATGCATTAAATTGCTTTACTGTTACATCATTAGTTCTTCACACAGATACACACACACACACACACACACACACACACACACACACACACACACACACACACACACACACACACACACACATATATAATTATATTATTCTCATATCATTATATTATTATCATATATTCTTATCATTATTCTCATATTTTAAAAATGACCTTACCTGCAAGATGTCTATGAATCCACAGAAACGTACACTCTAACCAGATGTGAGCTTTAAAATAATTTTAAGCTAAATGTATACATACATACATATTTGTGATGGCAAGAAGCAAAGCTAACACTAATAAAGGATTTTTTGTAAGCATAAACAAACCGTCCGATGGTCTCTACACTAATCAGTTCACAGTACATTTGAGGCTCAGCTATCTGAACACAAGGACAACAATTAAACCATAGCAGAATTTTACATGACGCTATGACTACAATGAGCTCCAATAGTAGCTGTGAAATATATAGATTGAAGATGTATGTGTCACAGCTGTAGAGAAATATGTGAGCTCTGAGGCCAAAACACTAGAATTTTTCAAATAAGTTTTGATATCATGTGTACAGACATAAACTGATATATAATAATATATATAACATTATAATTACAAGACACTTTTAGCCCCACAAGAGCGACAGCAAAGCTATACAATGGAGAGTGATAGAATGTCTATAGACAATAATACAGGAAATATTGTAGGTAAAGGTTTTGGAGAATACTACACAAACACAAGGGGGATGACTAACTTTTTTATTACCTAACTAATGAACTCATAACATCAGCACAACACTTAGTGACAATCCCTAACCTCCTTCTGGGCTGTTTACTGTTGGTAGTTGATGGTAGTCGTAACAGTTGACAGTTGAATCCAGTGAATCTAATAAAACAGCAACATTGTATGAACATTTCCCTGTATTCCTTTGCTCATTTGGGCATGAACGTCTACCCGCAATGAACATGTATTAAGGAGAGAATTGCTTGCATGTTAAAGTTTACCTTAAAAACTCCATTAAAATAAATGAACTGGATCCCTCATCCAATCAAATTAATAAGAAAATCAATTGAATTGAATATAACAGCAGCAGGAAACGTGGAATAATGGACACAAGACCCCAATCATCCTCATTCTGACCTGTCTGCAGGCTGTTGTGTTGGGAGCGATTCACTGGTGAGTCCTGGGCACCAGCCCCTGTCCTGTTGCCCACTGCATTAGACATCCAGTTATAAAAGCTGACAGAGGAAGGCTCTGACAACAGCGGGTGCTCGGTGAGCATGTCTGTCCCCAAGCTGTTTCCTAAAGTGCAGAACGAAAAGATTCAAAACATGTTACATCACAAAAAATAATTGGAAGTCACATACATATTAGCTGTAGACGTCATCTTGCATAACAGAAGAACACAAGGTTAAGTTAAATGGAAATGATAATTTTGGGACTTATTAATAAATAAGTGTTTGCACAGTTTTCATGCTCCCAATTCTATGGGCTGGATTGGGGTTAAAAGAAGACTCCCTACAATCACCGTGAGGAATGTTAAAACTCCACACATCTTTTTCCCTTTTCAAATGTACCTCAGGAAAATGTGTCGATATTATATTAGCCGCTATTTGCTTGGCAGACCAGTAGATGTCACCCTTGTTATAAGAAATCTGTTTTCACGCTGTGATCTTTGGTTTCCTGCATATCCACACTGTTGCTTCCAGCAGTGTTGCTGGTAAAGCTTAAGACAACAAATTGCAAAGACAATTATTTATCAAAAACATTTCTATTTCAATGATCAAGCAACTTTATAAGTAACAGTAAACATTTAATTAACAGCACTACTTATCCCTCTATAGGAACCTGAAAAGGGATTTCTCTTGCGAACTTCAACCTTTAATTAATTTCCTTTTTTAAACCAATTTGAACAGAGTACCCACACCAACATGTCATCATTGGCAAGTAAAAATGTCATCTTGAGTGCACAGTTCTCACTGCTGGTGTGGGTACCTGTGCGAGTGAGTGAGCTGCTCTTGGCCGCTGTGGCAGCAGATGGTTCGTTCCTCTGAGGCATGCCCTCTAGCAGGTTATGCAGGCTCCGAAAGCTGCCCGTCAAATTGCTTAGAAGGCTCTCCTTCCTGGGGCTGTCCTTGGCTGGCAGGCCTGCACGGCTCACGTGAGCAGGGGAGTCTGCCGCTGTGTCGCCGCTGGTGTAGCTCAGTGATTGGTATGGATGAGAACCCTGGGTATCACAGTTTCAAACAGTGATGAAAAGGAGGTTAGAACCTCAAACACAAGTTTCCAACCAATCAAACAACCTCAACAGAGGTTAGACTGAGCAAACATATCGGTTTAAATTTTCCGAGTGAGAACATAAATCTGATGGGTGGTTTTTCAATTCCTTTGAGACTTTCCTTTTAGATTAAATAGCCATTTGACAGATGCTTGCAACAGTTTGCAATTTCCTGTTTTTGCCTTACTGGTTGGGTCAAAGACAATAAATCAGAAACATCAGAACTTAAATGCTCATTTCTACAAAATAGCCTGTACTACCACAAATATTTATTTGTTGGGTTTATATATGTGTGTGTGTGTGTGTGTGTGTGTGTGTGTGTGTGTGTGTGTGTGTGTGTGTGTGTGTATGTATATATATATATAAAATTATATTACACAACACAGATCAAATTAGTAGAACAGAACACAGTGATACTGTGCATCACATCAGAATCTCTATTAGTATGCAGTGTGCAACAATGTGTGAATATTTTCTGGTTTCTGGTGTTTGTGTCATAAATGTTCCTGTTGCCTTTAACCCAACATGGCGTCACAGCAGAACCAATTTACCTTTATCCTGAGAGCAGACTCATTGTGTGTGTGGGACTTGGACAGCTTTCTCATGATTTCCACACCACTGACGGGACCAGAGTTGGCATCTTTTGGTGGAGGACGGCTGCATGCTCCCTCCAGCAACATGGTGTGTTCACTCACTGTGGCTTCACAACAATGACATCAAATAAAACTCCAAAAAGAACCATGTGACTTCAGCAGAATCATACATGTAACAAAAAGTTGTTCAATTCAACAAGTGTCAGGTTGCGTATTTCCATCAAGAAAAGTTAAAGATTTAATGGCCTCTCTGCAGTAACAGTTGTGAGACGCTGAAAGATGAAATTTCCCACCTGCATCAAATTCAAATTCGGCTCCATCAGCGCTGGTGTCACTCTGCAGAGCAGCACCATTGTCCAGGCCCAGAGTGGTGTCACCTAGACTCTGCTGAGGCTCCTTATGTTTGGCCAGCAGGTTGGGCCTCATCAGACCAATAGCTTTAAACCCCTGAGTCACCACAATGAATTTCATCCACTGTCGGGCCAAAGCTACGAGCCCCTTCTTCAGGGTCACAAGTGCTGGGACTCCATCATTCTGGGCGACAAACAACAAGAGGAAACCTCTAAATATACAGTATAGCAGCAGTAAAAGGATTTATCAGCACTATGAAAGAGAGGCAAGAACATCCGGACCTTTTAAACAGAGACATTACTTCAGTTTTTGAAGGGCAGGTTTTCAAACAGTGAGCTGGAGGAAAAAGATTGGAAGGTGGTGCACTGACCATGGTTGCCTCTTCTATAACAGAGTAGTCGGCCTGCTGCAGGTAGCGGTGGAGAATGTTACAAAGCATACAGGAAGGATTCTCATGCAGATACCGAGCTCGCTTGGTCACCCGGTTGTATTTACTCCTGATTGGAATGTGGATGCTCTTTTTCTGAGGAAGAACAGTGAAGGGGACACTTCAAGGGAGTGTTTGAGCAAAAAGTTGTTTCTCGTTTTCGTTGCTGTTAATTCAAAACATTCTTCATGTGCATTAATGTGCCTGGCTCTACATGTGGACCAGCTGACCTCGAGAGCTTCGGTCATGATGCAGCCCATCACAGCACAAATTCTCAGAGTTCCCTCCATGTCCAGTTTGCGCAGAGAAGATTTGAGTTGGTCAATGGGAACTAACCAGGCTCCAATTGCAGGAGTGGCTGTGCTCAGCAAATTCAACTGCCTGTGAAGGGAGCAAAAACATCTTCAATCACATTAATGTCATAACCTTTGTTTTTGTCTTCAAACATTAGCTCTTCCTTCATAAAAAGAAGCAGAACAAACAAACAAACAACAAAAAAAAGACACATCCTGAACATGAAATGTAATTGTAGAACTGTGATTTTCTTCCATAATTTGCAATTGGGACTGTGGATACATGCTGAGCCTACTGTAGATGATGAAATAAATGCCAAAACTGAATGAACTTGCCAGTTTGATCAGAGTGAAGGGCTCAGAAGCTGACAAGTTTGCAACAGAGGCAAGGTTGAGTGTTTGACAACCAGTGCCAGTGTTCTAAAAAAATGAAGTTATCATACTACATGGATTTACTCTTCAGCACTGATGCTGTAAAAGAAAGACGAGCAAGTCTGACAGCAAAACAGATAAGATCTTATACTGCACTCTGGTCAATACCTGGAGATGGCCTGTGATGGGGACCGCACATTTGTGGGAGCAGCAAAACTGAACCAGATCTGCCTGATGGTCAGTTTCATGCTACTGGAGTCAGGAGGAGGGGGCATGAGGGGGAGGTCCTTCTTCAGGTCATCTGACTCCACCCCTTCATCCTTTAGAGTATGAAAGAACAAGACATAACAAGTAGATAATATTACATGGAAGGATTTTATCAAAATTTTCCACTTTTCTGGCTTTCCACAAAAGTCTATATGGTACCTTCATATATCAGCCAAATGCCCTAATTTAAAGAGATCTGAGGCAGTGCCTAAAACTGCAATCAAATACATCTTAACAAATGACATTTTAACCACACACATTTTTCAGTATATCACCTGCTCATCTGAGTCGGAGTGTTCATTGACATCAGAAACAGGACTGACAGCATCATGTGGCAGGTTGTCATCGGACATGTCAGTGCTGTAACCGCTGCCTGTCTGAGAGCCAGTCGAATCGTTGGACTTGGACATGCCAGTTTGACCCCCGGTGTCAGAGTTGCCCATCACACCAAATGCATTATAGAGAATGGCTCCTGATTGACGGCCTCCTGCAAAGTGTGTCATATTAAAAAAGAAAAAAAGAACACACACACACACACACACACACAAATTTCCTTCTTTTTTTTTGTGCCAGCCACATGTGCTTGATCTTTAAGTCACTACGTAAGTGACTATGCTTGCTCAAAGACTTTGGATGTCAAACCTTTGACTGTGAGGTTTTCAATGCCACATTCAAACATGATCCAGCCCCATTTCTCTAGAGATGCAATGCGCCCAAGATCACTTGTTGTCTGGGGATCAGTTTCATCAACCACTGAAAACTCCTCCAGTTCTTCCAGGCCAAACAGCACTTTGGACTTCTCAAAAGGGATTGCTGTAATGGCGCACATGCCAATGTCTGAACAGAACAGAAAGAAAACATAAAACATATACATTTAAGAAAAAACACCGAAAAGTATTCCGACAAAAAAACAATATAAAAGTGGAGCACACAACTGATTTTATGTTTACTTTGTGTAAAAAGCTCCAAGATTTAAACTAAGCTACGTGTTCTGAGTCAGAGAATGCCACTTGTTTCCTTTTCTTGTCAAAAACAAAAAAGTAAAAAAAACAGGGGCCTTAATCCCACTCTGACCTGTGGAATCGAGACCTCGCAGCTGGCTGTGGATACGGTGGATGTTTAGCCTGGCAGCGATCTCTTTGCCTTTCTCGATGCCAGCATTGGAACGCAGTGAGCCAGAAGACTGAGGCTGCATCTTGGTGGCTGAGGCATACTTCTCCAACATGACCGATGGCCGACCGTGTTCAGTTGTGTTGGGTGTTTCCTCTACAATACCCCTAAAAGGAGCAGGAGGAATGTGTGTTTGTGTGCTACACACCTCATACAATGGACACAAAATCCACTGAAGCAGCCATTTTCATCGAACAAGTACATTTGCCCCCTCCAAAAACACAACTGCATCACTATATATATATACAATATAGCACACAGAGTAATTGATGTAATACCTGTTCATTCTGAACTGAGTGGCAATCCTGTCAAAGCACAGAGCCACAAGAGACACATGTGTGATGCACTTATTATTGCATGATGGTGATCCTTCCTCGACAGAAGCCTGCAGGAGGCAAAGATTCACCTGCAGATGCAAGAACGAGACAGCCAAGTTAAACAAAGTGAGCCAAGCAGAGCTATGCTGCACTGCATGATTAAAACTAAACAGACATCTTGAAAAGGAATAATTAGGATGCACATAAACATTTAATGTTTATGTCGCCACAGGGATGAATAGTCGTATGGAGCAATTTTCTGATAATTTTCTCTTGGAAAATATAAATAGAATCACAAACACGTTATTAGAATGATAAAAACATAAAGGAGACTAAAATGTGTAGCTTAACAATTTAACATGTACTGATGTGAAATGTAAAGCGAAAATGTATATTGATCTCCTGCAAAAAAAAGAAAAGAAGAGCAGAGCCACACATGAACTACTGTGGTGGCCTGTCATTATTTAGGGTCATGACCCTCACCTTGGGGATGGACACGTTGGCTTGAAGGCCCTTGATTTTTACATTATCCGGTTTGACTGACAGGTCTGTTGGGCCATGGGAGATGTTGATTGTGGTGGGGTTCGTGGCCTCTGTCTTGGCCAGCTTAGGTTCCTGCTTTCCTGTTTGGCTCTGTGTGGGTCCAGAGTCAGTGGGTAGTCAGTAAAACATTAAATAGTGGTCAATAAGGACAGTTCACATACTCTTGTCAATAACAAGAGGATGTTAACATTTAGAACAATAACCACAGTTGGTGTTTAAATAAATTATTTGGCTCTTGAATTTGATTTATTCAGATGTACAGTTGCAATCAAAATTCTGTTTTGTTAAGATTGCCATGCTGGCAGTATTCAACACCAGTAAAATATTGTTGTTTTAAAAGATTTTTCATAGTTTTTATGGTCTAAAGTGGAATCGAGACATAATAAAGTCGTTGGGAAGTCTGTAATAATTCGTCATTTGCTTCAGTTGTGATGTATATACAATTAAAAGATTGCTGCTGGAATATAAAGGGCTTCATAACTGGACTCTTTTGGGATATAGTTCTACAGACTGAAAAAGATCCTGGAATATCCTAGAGTGGCCTTCTCAGTAATCACATACAAATCTGACTGGAAATCTTTGGTAGAGTTTAAAGAAGATCCTGTCTGTGCACCTTTGTACTTACAGAATCAGTAACTGTTGACTTGCTGATTTGATAGGTTTCATTGAGGACTTTACCATGTAGGTCATCCAGAATGGTTGCAGGGTGACGAATACTGGCAAAATGAACCATAGATTCAATGTACCTAAAAAAAAACACAAAACAAAACAAACAAAAACCAGTCAAATTTATCAGAATGTAAGCCTTATTTGTTGAATCATGTCCAATCAAAAATTGCAATAACTGAATGCAACCCCTAAACTTTGAGAAAGATTCAGCATAATTTTAAATTGAATTTAAATTTTAGTGTACATAGGAAATTGACCTATTAAAGGAGCTGAGGATCGCCAACTTATTTAGTTTTTGTTTTAAAAATAGAGGTGAAATTATATGTATAAATTACCAAACAGAACTCAAACAAACAAAGGCAAACATCACTAGTTTACCATAATTATTACCTGTCAAGAGATTCTGCCACAAGGGGTGTAAGAACCACATTAATGGCACCTTTCACCTCCACTATAGCAGTAGTCCTGGTCTGTGTTAATGGTTGTTCTAGAGTCCAGTCATCTGTTGTTGTGTCCTCATCTGCATTCTCCATGGCTCTCTTATCCAGTGGAGTATATGGTGTACTGCTTTTAAACATGATTAAATAACAGGATAAAACCACATTCAATAATACCAATTCTAATATATGTATCGGGTGAGCATTGTCATTTCTTTCTTTCTTTTCTTTTTTTACCTGTTGTTCTCTCCCATCAGCTCAACCCCTCTGTTCAGTAAAGAGCTGGCTGACAAGCCCTGCTTTATTATCTGTAACATCAAAGGACAGAGTATATTCCATGAACTACCGTCTGAGATATCTTTATGTATAGATGTAGAGAAAAGATCTGAAATTTCAGATGTGTATCAGGTTCATTAAATCCAGATGCACAGTTAGGGTGAATGTTAATGATAAAGACCTTAAAACTGGGGACAGACAGCTGGTCAAAGGAGGCAGAACTCTCCTCGCTGGTGGGTGTGTCCAAATCTAAGGGACGATGAAGGGAAGATTTCGATGTCCTCTTATTGGTGGGTTGTTTCACAGACCAATTGGAGACCTAAAATGTTTTTGGGGATGAATTAATAATTAATTTGCAGTGATTCGCATACTCCCTCATTCATGCCATTTGGAATTTATCACAAAGCAGGAAAAAGATTCACAAAATAATTTGAGAATTGAAACACAGACGCTATAAATATTGATGACATTAATGAAATTCAGTGTGACTCACGGACAGCACAGTATGTCAGTATAAAAAAACAACAAGATATCTTGTTTTGTTATACAAAAAAGTGCAGCAAGCTTTTTAAAAATTTTTTTTTTAACTGATAACAGATCAAATCAAAAAAGTCTATAAAGGCTTGCTGCACTTTTTTTTTTTTAAAGCTGTCAACCAAATCCATGTACATAATCTCAACATTACCTGGTAATGGGCTAGGTAGCTTTGGTAGCATGCCATGACATGAGGCTGGCGAGTCACAGGCCCTGGTTCAGCAGTTTTCTCAGCTTCCACTGAACTCTCCTCTTCCATGGCCAAGGCTGAGACAAAGGAGGCCTGGGATGTGTGACTGGGCAGGGGTTGCGGTGGCAGCGGGGGCAATGTCGGGGGCATGGGCAAAGGACGAGGCTCAGTGATCAGCTCCCCGTTGAGAACGTAGGTAAGGGGACCTTCAACGCTGTGATAAATGGAACTCCGGCTGGAGGGTAAAAGGTTCAGTCAGGCGAGTCAAGGTGTTTATGTTTATGTTCTTGAATTTAGTCTCATTAATTTTTTTTTAGCTTGTGCCACCTGAACCCTCTCATCTTGGTAGATTGATTATGTGTTTGTGCAGTGGCTGTGTCAATCAAAAAGCATGCTGAAATCAATACAAAAACATTCTCGGTAAATAGAAAACTAACGAAGTGGTTACAGAACACGACTGAATCCAATTTGCAAAGCACGCCACCAGAAAGCAGCTGCCCCTCCTTCAAACATCTCATTTGCCCAAAGCCATGAATCAAGCACTTTATGCAATCTTAGATGGTTAAATAATTCTTTTTCAAGATAAGAAATTTGGGAACACCCTGTTCTTAAACACGATGCAAAACCCCACATGCTCTATTATATTATTGTACTGTCATAACCAATTATCATATTTTCGAAGTTTGTGATTTTTTTATACATGCAGCTGCAGTGTGTGAGTCACTGTAGAATCTAAATTGTAACAGACCTGTAGTACTCCATGTGATATGCTGGCTGCTGAGGCTGCTGCATTTGCTGCCTTCTCTTCTTCTTGCGGCCTGGGTATGTCCCCGGCCCCTCATCTGCACTGCTGATTGGTTCGAAGTCTTCGGCAGCAGAGAAGTAGGCCTCGCTGTCGGCCACAGACATGCTGGAGTCTGCTGAGCGGTACTGATGGAAGGTGTTGGAATCCGCTGAGGGCGTGAAGGGAAAAGAACCGTAGCTCCTCCGCTGGCGTGGTGAGTCCAGGACATTCTCGTCGCTGCGGGAAACTTCACTGCTGAACTGGACGCCTCCAGACAGGACTGGTGGAGGCTTGTCAGTGAAAACGGCAGCTGACAGGCTTTTTGTGCTGCCCAGTCGACCCGACTGCACCGAGGCTTGGCGCTTTAGGGGAGAGCGGAGGGGTGAGTGCACTGAGGAGCGGTCCTGGGAGCTATTGGGTGAAACTGGGGAGACCTCTGGAACATCTCCAAGTGTGCTGCAGGTGAGAAAATTTGAATAATACATGGGCTGAAAATGACACCTTCTAAAGATTCCTATGTGCTCTGAAGCCTTTTATTCACAGGTCAGTATCTGTTTAATAAGAAAATATATATTTAATAGCACAGCACTTGGGCAACTGTCATTCTGCATTTCACTCACTCAGCAGGGCTTTTGCCATTCATGGGGTACGTGTGCTCTTCTGTGCTGGGTGATGGCGTATCCCGTTCTCCAGCCAGCAGGGGCAGTGCTGCACTCGATGAACTATTTTCTTCAGACGATGATGCAGAGCTGTGGGAACGCTGGGGAACCTGGAGGCTGAGAAGTTGGTGGCCACGCCTCTCTGGCAGCTCAGGGGGAAGACATGGCGAGTGCGTGTCTGTCTTAAGTCCAACAACTCTCCCTAAAAATTTGTAGATTGACATTTTAATGCTGGTCACAGTTTTGTGAGAAGCATATGAGAAAATGTATATATTCGAGCAGATCGATACCATCCACTTTTGGTGTTTCCTTGGTTATGATCCACTCCCCTGGCTGTAGCAAAGACTGGCCATAAGACATGTCAGAGTCAGTGCTGGAGGAGGAGAATGCAGATGAAGAAGACGGTGTCAGCTCTTCAAGCTTGAAGAAGTCCAGGCCTGTGTTGGTGCCTCCGAAAAATCTGCAACCTCCGAGGCAGCCGCAGCGGTTCTTGCTGCGCTTGTTCCGGTTAGTGGACTCTTCTGGCCACAAGAACCAGAGTCTGAGGATGAGACAGTAATGTAAGAGATTATTACCAAATGATATTTGAAAATGATGCAATATCAGGGTTAATAATGTTTCATGAGTCAGAATCAGTTAGACAATGCCTTTGTGTTCCCATTCATGAACATAAACTGTAAAATTCAATAATTCTTATAATCTTCAATAATCCCCATATTTTTAGCTAAGGAAATATTGAACATTTTTAATGCCAAGTGAGATTATCTGTACTGAAAGCAGTTCCCTGCTGCTTGATGAGATCTTGAAAAATTATGTAAAATCTATTATCACAGTAATTGGCTGGTGTGCCAGCTAGAACAGATTTCATTAACACATCTCCATTGGGTTAGATTTTCACAGAAAGATGAGCTTTTAGTTGATATAATGTTTCACCAGGGTGATTTTTTTAAATATTTTCAAAATTACAAGTGGTCCTTGACAACGCCTCTGTTGTCCACGGTACAGTAGCAGTTCATTGAATATTTTCCTCACCCCATACATTGTGGAATGAGTGATTAAAAACTAATACCCAAATCGTGGCCTGCCTTTTATACCTTTTGGTCTGAGCATCGTGCAGTTCCAAAAAATGTCTCTGGACTTCACATTTTGCAGGGTGGTCAGCAGCCAAAGCAATATCTGCCGTAATGAGGTTCATGTTGACTGAACCTGCCTCCAGCCAGACAGAGCGCCGCAGCAGAGGGGGCTGGCCTAGACCCAATGGCTGTGCAGGACCCTGTCCTGCTGTCTGCAACCTGGTGGCCTCAGCGTGCTGCTGCTGCTCAATGTACTGCCTAATGTTGACATCCTGCACCACAGCACTGATGCCCTCTCCCACCGCCTGGTTGTGAAGGTTGCAGTTAGCTACACGAATGACACCCGTCTGTGTGGAGTGAAAGTGGAGAGGGTGTATTATTTTACATACTGCTTCAAGTTGTCTTCTTTACAATTCATAAATGGATGTTACTGCCATAATTACCTTGACGTTGGCAGCACAACCATGCTCCACAACGAACAGGTCGACTCCATCCATGGCTAGTCGGGTCATGGTGTACTTCAGCTCCTCTGATGTGCGACAATGACCAGGCAGGCAGCTCATCTGAAACACAAAATGATTTAGCACCAGAAACTGTGATTTTCATGTAATCTTGCTTGGTGTTATACAGCTTGTGCCCACAGCTGCTGTTGTCAGAAACTAATGAGGGGCTCTCTGGCACAGTTTAGAAAAATATCCTTGTTAGTATTGATACACAAACAACACATTCCTGTGACACACAGTTGTTTTTGATTTATGTTGCGTTTTACATTATTGTGTGTTGGCTCTGTGGACCAGGTATAGCCGCTGTGATTAATAGCTTTGTGCAGAAGCTGTTTCAGCCTTTCCTGCTGTGAAACTTTTTGTTTTTGTCACAAGTGCTTGCAGTGCTAGAAGAAAAAATTCCCCGTCATCTTCAGCGGTCTGCTGCTATTTTCATCTTTTTTAAAACTGGGCAGCTCTGACAAACATTAAATCTCTGAGATATGCTCAGTGATTTAGGTTGCTTCAAGCAGGAAATTCAGACAGACATCAGAGCTTGTAGCTGAAATAAATGCTGTCTGGTTTTTCAGAGAAAAAAAATGTAAGGAATAAACTTTCTGTAGTGTTTGACAGTACTGCATTTGTTTGAACCTTGGCATCACAATTGCGTCGATCAGTTCCGTGCTGGCAGATGACAGACGGCTTTGGTTGTTCTAGCTGGAAATCTCGAGACACCACGTGGAACAGGAAAGTTTCGCCCCATTCTATGATGCTGGCCACCTAATAAACACACCCAAACATGGAATGATGGTTTGAAACATCAAGAAAGAATGTTCGTACAGAATAATCTAACACTGCAGTATAAAGACAGTCAGTCTGGGGGAAGACAAAGCAAGGAACACCTTAATACAAGAACACTACAGCTTCTTATATGTGCTATTTATGGATGGTGCGAAATTGCATAGAATAAATTGTGCTTTATATCAGCAAGCTTTACATAATATGACTTGAAAAGTGTTCAATGCCAACACACACACAAACACAATTACCACTTCAGCTGAGAAAGTCGTAATCTATAATTCAAGTTTTATCCTGCAACAATCCTATTCACACCCACCTGTGGAACAGTGACTCTACCAGTGAGCCCCCCAGCCTGCATGTCAATGAGCCACGCATACTCTATTGTGTCACTGTCAGGAGGGAGGCCCTGAGCGGAGAACATTGCGTGAGCCCTCATCTGTAGGCCAGATAGGCTCAGGTGGCCATCCCTCAACACCCCATCTGCAGTTGGGCGCTGTGAGCAAAAGCAGTAAGCAGCAAGAGTCAGGCATGCAAATATTTCTAAGCAGAAAGTTAACTATAGAAAGGAAATTTTAACATTCTTTCGTTCATAATTTCAGTTAAAAAAACGTACTGTAGATCAGAGCCAGCATCTGGGATAAGAAAAGACATTTGCTCTGAAGCTTCATAATTCTAATACAATGTGGAGATGCTTACATGCAAAACAGATTTATAAGCTTAATTTTTAATAGTTCTATAATTGTAACATTTCTAGAGAATAGACTGCTCCTTCAGTTATCAGATAAAAATTCAAAAGCTTTATTAACCATTTTAAATGTGTTTTACTATACTGAATAGCTCTGTAATGTTTACTCTTTGAAATGATTAATACGCATGTCAACAAAAGAAAACAAACTACACTTTAATGCTCTTGGACTCTAGCTGAACAGAATGACATTGATTTTCTTAAATTCAATTCTAAGCTCAGTTAAAGACTGTTTGAGACAAGCATTAGGAATCATTTTTCACACCTGACAGTTGTCACTGACGAAGATGTGAATAGGAGACAGGAGCAGCTGAAGCTTTGTCTCCTTGTAACCTTTTTTCATCTCAAAACAGAGCCGCTCCAAAAAGCCTGATGGACCCTCGGGACCTTCGCTGCTACAGTGCTGGAGGCACAGAGAAAAGTAAATATACATGCAGACACAAATATAATACTGTTGTCATAAACTCTAAACCATTTAAACAACATAACTGGCACGTCAACATTAAAAAAAAAAAAAAAAAAATCCTTTTAAGCCAAGAAACAACAAAGAATTAATGTGATTCATTAATGCATCCTGCCAGAATTACAAAAAAATTAAGTTACATTTTAAATGTACAAACAGAATTTTACTGCAATGAGTATCCATCATTCTCTTTTGAAGTGGCGGTCATGGTTTACCATTGGAAGCCGACCGTGGACTTTGTAGAGGTTGATGTAGACGGTGATGTCCCAGGGGCGCAGGTCAAGGGGATGAAAGTCTGATGCATCCTTTCGTTCACTGTCGTCCACTCCCAAAGGAGACCAACCGAGGCCGGAAGAGGTGGAGGTGGACAACACCGGGCTGGACACAACCTCTTCAAAGTCTGTGTACATGTCATACTCACCAAAATAATTTTCCTGTAATAATGGAGGGTAAGATTAAATCACTATTGAATACCTGTTGAAGATCACTCATCAAAATAAACATCCATGTTCCTATTATACACTTTGATCAAACTTTCTTGTACCTTGATGGATATTAGTGCTTTGAGCAAAGGACCATAGAGGATGATTTGAGAATCTGGTGACATTTCCATCTCTACATGAAGTCTGTCAGGGGGCAGCTCTGAGGGGTCAGTGGACAGACGGGGGTGAGCAGCAGAAGTAGAAGCAGAGGTGTAGCGCGGTGGGGCGGTGGTGTGCTCAGGGGGGCGCAGAGCTGACAACATGGATTCTTCCATCTCTGATACTTCACACACAAAGCACATGCAGATTAATATATATATCATGCTGAACTAAGAAACAAAGACATAGCAGTAGATAGAAGTATCAAAAAGGATTTGTTAGAAAATCAACAGTATTAACATCAATAAAAAGTTAATGATTCACATCTCTAACAAAGGGTAACAGCAAAGTACGGAAGCAGAAAGCTTACGTGATTGTTTGAGTTGCTCATCAGCCTTCTGAGGATAGATGGGGTGCCATGTGTAGTCAATGATGAGCAAAAAGTTGGGTACACTCCAACAATCCACCCAGCCAGCCCTGATGTGAAGAAAAACACACACACACACATAAACTCGGTTTAAAGTCACCAGGCTGAGTTTTATCAGCGTTTCCAAGTAGATTTTCCAGTCCATCTTTCACTTTATGAACTGAGGCTCCAGGAAATGCAGTCAAGGCTGGAGTGAGACGCTGAATGGGTCATGCCCGATTTAGAAGCATCACAGTGTGCACCAGTCCACACTGAGTTCAGATGCCATTTTGTAAGGAGAGGAAAAAGTCAACTAACAAGGACTTTGCAGCAGTTATGTAAACTTGCACTGAACTTTAGTGTGGTGTTTACACTGTGGAGACACCGCTATTAAGGTTTCATAAAATGGATACTGACTGAAGTGGGTGAAGACATTAATGTACACAATGCTGCTCCACAAATAATGTTCTCAATTTGGACAGAAAACTGCCACCCACATGACAACATCTCCTGAGTGTATACTGTATATGAACCAGTGTTACAACAATGAATCATCCTGCTCTTTGTTAACACACTCACTCTGCTTGGGTGATGTTTCTCCAGCGGGACTTTGCCGGTTTGGGTGGAGGAGCACCTTGGTTCTCCCCAGGCATAAACATATCTGGGGGAAGTTTGATGTTCTGATAGTCTTTGGCCAGGGTGAGCAGGGGGCAGCGGCTTGGGTGGCACTCTGGCAAGGACAGTCGCAAGTCTGTGTCCTCTGCCTAGAGAGGAGAAAGCATGGTGTAAACAACCATGCAAACTTATACTTGGTGTCCAAAAAGTAAAAGCTATGTGTAAATAAACAAAAATATGCACCTTAATAAGAGGAAATTTCTGATGAGTTTTAGTTAAAAAATAAATAAATTACATCATGATTTACCTTCAGGCTGAAACGTGTATGGCAAGTGGCTGGAACAAACTCATTGAAAGGCAAAGTGAAGTCTATATTGAGTGTCTCACCACATGCTGCCAGGTACACTATAGAAGATCAATAATGCAATTGATTAGTCTGTACTGCCCTGGGACTTAAAGGAGTATATACGGTATAATGCATCTTGACTTAATACAGTCTAGGTATCCTGTCATGGGCATCGGCCTGCAGCATTAAAAAGGCATTAACTTACCAAAGCCATTTCACCATTACAGTGAGATTTTTTTTTTTAACTCATTTGCATCCAATTTTCAAATTTGGGTTAGAAGCATAAGCAATTTGGGGCAATTGGTTAACTCACCCTCAAAAACTGCTTATTACGTTACAATTAATCACATTCTTTTCTAATTAGAAAGAGTTGGCTAATGATATATGAATGAAATTTAAATGCATTTTTCCTTACCATTCTCCTGTTGCTTGGTTGAACAGTCAATCCAGTTATGCTGGTTTGCTGCCCAGATCATTTCAAACTGGTGGAAAAGGATCTTGAACTTCCAGGAATAGGGTACAAAGGAATAGATATCTGGAGCACTGTCGCTTGCCCAGTCTTTGATTAAGTCTAGAGCAGTAAAAATAAAAAGTAGGTTAAAAAAAAATGGTATGTTTACATACATTTAAGTGTGGCACAATTAAAATTAATGTACTGATATAGCTGCAATACTGGAGGACTCACTCACCAGTGAAGAAGTTTTTCTGAGCATAGATAAAGTGATAGGTGGCCTTGTACACTTCAATCTCACACTGCCATGACTGAGGCATGTTCCACACCCGAGGGTAGCTGGCTATCACGTGAAACTGAAGGATAAGGAAAGATAAATGAGTTGATTCCCCTTAAGACTTTATGATGGAAATCTTGACATAATGCTGAAGGACCGGTTGAATTGCCAAATTACACCAATTTAAAAAGCTTGTATACAGGCTGTTAAGCAAATACAGATGCTCTGTGCTGTGTATATTTTGGACTTTGAAAATTGAAAGAAACTGGCACTGAAAGTCTATTTTACACAAATTACAATGTAGCAACTGCTGGGTGAGATCAGAGTTGTTTTGGCTTTGTAATTTTATTCAAGTGGTTATGTTGTAACTGATTAGGGCATTATAATTTTATAAAAGGAAACAAGTTCCCATTGAAAATAGAATTTCCCGTAAAAAGATGTTCCTCTGTTCAGTAATATCCATAACAATCAACTGGAAAGCTTCTGTATGCTGCTTACAGCCAACATCTCAGCCTCCAGAAGAGTCCGGTACTGCATGCTGCTGGTGGTGTCCACGTGGAGCAGCTGGCCCTTGATGGTCGGAGAGTAGCCTGAAGGCAGAGAGAGGGAATGAGAGAGAAAGACAGGGAATTAGAGGGGGCAACCAATTCTCAAAACACAAAGCACGGGCTTTGTTTCAACAATGCAATTTGCAAGTAAACCGTGAAAGGCAACTTTACTGCTGGTTATATACTCACTATGATAATATCAGTTGTTCATAAGACTGGTGGATTCGAGTATTAATTCTTCATAATCTCTAGATATTAACCTGAATAAAATATGAAATCTGCTTTTTTTTTTTTTACTTAATCCTTATTTAACACTGAAAAGATTCAGTTGTTGACATTTCATCTGCTAATCTTTGACACATACATACCATTCTCTCCTACAGTCATAGGAATGTTGACTTCCAGGTAAGAGCCTGCACCTACATTCACATGAATTGCATTGGTTTCCTAGTAACAAAGATAAAGGGGAAAACATAATTTAAATATGATGCTGCACATAGAGCCAGACGTGTTCAAAAGAAGTTAGAAAATCACTGGCTGAATGCAGCACTCTTTATTCATACATTTATCTTGATATTTAGTATGCACATTATATACAAAGCTTTGTGATAATCCTCACACTAGTTCAATAGCAAATTATAAAAAAGCATAAAACATGAACTAACAAAAATTTCTTTAAAAAAGTGAGTCAGGAGGACAAAGATAAAAAGAACAGCATGGAGATGAAGGAAAATCACAGAGGCTAGCACAAAAGAACAAAAGAAAAAGAGTGAGAATAGAAAGAGATCCTGTGAGACATAGACGGAGTGAGTCACCCTGTTTTTGGTAAACAGCAGATCGATAGTGGCATCAGCAATGATGTTCATACGGAGCTCAAAGGCCTGGATCTGCCTCAGCTTTCCCGGCTGTGCAACCTCTGTCACTTTCATGGGCTGAAAGTCAGCCGGCAGGAAAAACTTCCACAGACAGTCCCTTAGAAAGAGGGGAGTTCATGTAAAGACAAGATTATCTTTAAAGCCAAAAAGATTTTCATTCAAAACTCTTCAAAATCTTGAGTATTTTCATCCAAAGCTCTTAAAAGTTAAGGGTTTTTTTTTAAAAAAAAAAAAAAGAAATTACAGAGCTGGTCTTTGAGGCCAAATTAAAACAAAATAAATTCTTCTGATGGATTACACATTTGCAAGTAATAAAGACAATAATAAGATGCTATTATTATTATTATTATTATTATTATAAGCATTATTGGATCATTGTGTGCTGAGTTTGAATGTTGCTTCATGACTGATACTCACCTCTGACGATCTGCCCAAGGGCCATAGTTGAAGTCAGTTCCTTTTCCACAGACAATGTCAAGACCCCAACATGGAGGCAGATCCTGGAGCTTATCATCCTCACTGCTGGTTTCAGCCTCTTCTCCATTCTCCTGCTCCAAAGGCACCAGACCTGTACTCACACAAAGAAAGGCATTTCATTTTCTCCCTGTACTTTGCCAATATACCTGCTTTACAACACCTCTCTCTGACATCTACTGCTCAGTGTGTGTGTGTGTGTGTGTGTGTGTGTGTGTGTGTGTGTGTGTGTGTGTGTGTGTGTGTGTGTACATGTGCTTACCGGGTTCATCCTGGTAATAGTAAATGTCAACATCATTGGACTGCATCACCACAAAACCTTCTCCCATCAGCCTGGGTGGTCTAAATCAGAACCACACGGAGTTTGGACAGATTTCTGAGTTACATTCTGAAAAGTTCTGACTGGGATCACAAGCGGCCAGAATTGTATAGAGAGAGAGAGAGTCTCAAAGAATAAATTAAATATTAGCTCTACATGGAAACCTGGCCTGAAGATCAGCTTTCAAGCTCATGAATGGAAGTGATTTCATTCCCGTGGACCATCTTTAAGACACGTCAAGAGCTGTTCGTGGATGAAATCGCAAACATCTTCTACAAAGGTTACAGGTGCTGAGTTCTGACTGAAGAGTGATTCGGTGCTCAGCGAGGGTCAACAGAGTTCTGCTCTGTGCTACTTCAATCAGCTAAAGGGCAGAAAGAGATTTATTCATGTTTATAACGGTATGTTTAAAGCTGTGGGGAAAATGTAATGGATGCCAGAATAAATTCTTCTGCCAACATTTTGGAAGGAAACTTTTCAGTTCTCCGAAAAAGTTGGGTTGTTTTTCTAGCTTTTCACTCATTTTAAAAAGATGAACATATTACAAAGCTGGTTTCCTACATTCATTCAAACTGAATGTGAAAGTTTGGGTTGAAATTCAACAAGAAATGAATTAAAAGTGTTTTTCAGTCTAGTTTTAGCATTGACAATAACATTACTTGACAAATTGTACTTACAAGTCTGTTTTTAATGACTACTGTTAATATCAAGCGTATGCTACAATTTTTCCACTGAATCATTTACATGAGCAAAAGATGGACTTACTCATCATTCTGTAAGCCAAGGTAGCGTGGACTGGGAACCAGCATGACACGGACATTCTCCAGTGAGCCTTTGACTATGTGCATGTACTGATCCAGGTGGCTAGATGGCGGCTTGGTGGCGTACGTCAAGAAGGCATCCTCAAAGTTCATGCACAAGGTTTGAGGGAGGTGATGGTTCCCAAATGCCAGACGACCCTAAAAGACAGTGAAAGAAGACTTAGAAGGCTGAAATCTTGCTTGCCTTTTTCAAACTCCCCTGGAAAATCTGTGCAGTCTCTGTTGTATTTATAAAATACTCACGGTGCTGATGTTAACTTTGATGACAGGAATGAGAGAGCGCCAAGATGATGAGGGGTCTGGACTCTCCGTTTTTATGTTCACACTTAAAACAAAATCAGAAGACATTACTGTAAATTTGCTGCACTACATTTACAGTTACTTTAATCAATATGGTTAAAGTACTGATGACAATAGTTATATACTGGCTGATGTTTCCAAAAGATTATTTTTCATGAATTAAGGAGCACCTAAGTGCAGCTATAGTCATTTCTTAGGTCTCGAAGAAAAGTGCTGCTTTCTGCTTACTTGCAGTTTTGTTTTCAACTCAAACTTGTGCATCAGGCTAATGCATTTATATAATCCAATTAAGACAACTACAGGAGCAAGATATTGGAAATACAAAGCAATTAGAGGATAACAGCACAATAGTTAAAAACTGGCACTTGGGCTTAATTGTCCCTGGCTGCACTAGTCAGACCTTTCCAGGGTCTTTTTTGTATCCTCTCGTCCTCTGTCCTCGTCTTTTTTGGGTGTTATAAGTGTCGGCTCCAGTCCAAACGTCTCCTGCAGTCGGGCGTAGAGGTCAGTGCGGTTGTAGACATGAAATTCAAACCCGTTAACTGTCACGTAAAGCCTCGTTTCCGCCTTAGGGTCTGGGGATGGGAAAAATAGGAATTCAGGTTTAATCTGGTTGTTGTTAACACTAAAAAAAAGAGAAAAATGATAGAAAACCATAGGAAAAAAAGCAAGTTCCACCCACAAAATAAATCACTCATGATATGCAAAGACTTTATTCCCATTTGGTTTACTGACCGTGCTGTTTCTGTTTTGGGTTATACATTTTCCACCAGCGAAATATGAGGAAGCCATCCTGTATCCTGTCAGAAGAAGAGGAGTCAGTGAGCATGTAAGGAGATAAACAGTGGACGAAGCCGATGCAAACGATGCAGCCACCTGATAGACATGTCTTGGTTGATGTAGTAGACATCTCGGAACATAACTTTGCCTGACAGCACAGAGAAGGAGAAGGAACCTGTGAAGGAACAGATTTCATGTTACACAGACGAGTGTGTCAGTATAACATTTTCATTGTTAATAACTGTAATGCACAGCATGCGCAAAAAAGATTACATCAGAGGTTAACAAACAAATTACACTAATAATATTTTTAATAAAAGATGCAATTAGAGTGTGCTGTAAGCTCAGTAAAAGTTATTTAATAAAAAAAAAAGGCTGCGTTTAAGTGCTGCTCTCATTACTAACGAAAAACTAATCATAATTATGATCTCATCAGGTCTTACTGAGCATGAAATTGAAACACAGCTGTCTTTTATTAATTAGTCTCAGATGAAATTATTTTTAATTATACCATGCGTGTGTCAACACCTTACCGACATTTTCTTAACCCTGCTCCATTATTTTTCCCTTCAAATGCTGCAACACAGGAAGTGCAGGGCTGTTTTGCTCGCTACCGCAAAAGACATGCGTGTTGAAACCTGCATCGCCTATTTCAAAATATTCTGTTAAGGTTCAAATCAAGCTCTTCCAATGAACTGTGCTTGGTGCGTAGGGAGAAGAAACCTTTCACGGCGTTGAAGGAATTCCAAATCAAATGAATTAATTAATAAAACCTGTCAATCAAAAAATGGCTGTGGCTAAATGATCCTTTGTACTGGGACTGGTACGCAGACTAAGCTATCGCTTAATCCCTGATAATCAATCTTGTACAGAGTGTTTCTTTAAACATGCTTCGCTCTGATTGTTAATAACATTTCAATTCAAATCAATTAAACCTTATTATAAAGAGAGCATCAATGACAGACAGCCAGTCTCTGCGGTGATGCGGGGTTATGTTGGAGTGCAGATGCATCTGCCAAATAAAGCCTTTTTAGTTCGAGAAGAAAAACCAATTAGTTGTTTAAAATGAGTCATGTTTTCCAAATGAACCTCTGTGTCATTTGTGCAGGCAGCTGCAGTTTTCTGTTCACGCTCAGTGTAGATAATCACTGAGGGAAGCGGCTCATCATGAAAAATTCAGTGGATGGAGTTAAAGCCTCAAACTGAAAGCTTTGGCAGAGTTCCACCCCCCTGTTCATCACCATTCCACAGAGGTCCTGACACGCTCACCAATATGAATGTAGCCATCTTTGTAGAGTCTGTTGATGATGAGAGTGAGGATGAGGCCAATGTTGCGGGAGTTGTAATAAGTTAAATAGATGATCCATCCACAGGACAGAATGGTTGCTGAAAAGAAAGATCACAGCACCACACACTGTTTAGTAAAGAATAGAAATCTGACAAAACTATTTACTGACGCAGTGAGCTGAAACGGTAAAACATAAGGTAGCAGCTAGAGCCAGAAGGCAATCAGCAGTCAGCAGTGTAACCTTTCCATCACAAATGACAAGCGTGAGTGTCGTTCCTAACCAGGCATGAGGTTCCTGAGGATTCGGGGCATACTGTTCCACAACCTCCGTATTTTGACATCACCTTGAGGCGCTGTGATAGATTTATTTAAAGCTCGCTGAAATCGTTTGCTCCATTTCACGTCCTACTTGCTGGCCGAAAAACACACTAAAACTAAGCTGCCGACAGAGTCTTGTTTCTTTATGACCTCGTGCACCTCAGAATGGTTACCTGCGCCTGTAGCAGAAAACCATTGATGGCAGTGAACTTTTTCTTGTACTTTACAACGATGGAACATCCACCCTTTAATCTCATACTGCAAATGGCGATACAGCTGGCTCCCTTTCTCAGGGACATAGACTAGAGTGATTTGGAGGTCCTGACATTTTGTTTGCCTTCTAGCATGATGGAATTAGGTGATACTCTCCCCTGTTAGCCTGAAGTCTCAAATACCACATCTGGCCTTCAAGTACTTAAAAGTACCTGTTCACTTCCACTGGTTGTAAATATTAAGAAAGTGCTACCAATCTTTTTAAAAAATGGTAATTTCTTTCCGAAGAAATAAAAGATGATTACTTTGGACATACAACAGATTCATTCAGAAGAAATAATTCCAGTGATGTGTACACTTTTACTCCAGTCAAGACTCACCAATGAGGAGCCAGATGAAGTTGGAGTCGTGCTTGTGGAGAAAGTCATCAAGATCCCCCAAGCTGGGGAAAGTGCTTTCATTGTTTTTGGCAACATTTCCCTCCATGGCTACAGGCAGTCCGTCTGTTGTCTAAAACTGAAAAATTACAATATCAGCATGGCAGCACTGCACAGAAATAAAAATAAAAATAGAGATGAGCCATGCATCATAGCCGAGATACAAACTGCAGATGGGTTATTGTGAAATATACTTGGAAAATGGTAGCATGCAAAGATTTGACTATAGTAACCAACACTATCACTGTTGTATATCTGCTTAAGAGAACTTGTTTAATAATTCAAAGCTTATGATATAAGTGTAAACTGCATATGAAATCAATATAAATTTACTCTGAACTTGAAACAACAAAATTACTGATTCATTCTCCCTCCAGATTTACTTCAATACATAACTTTATACAAAATAGTTCAATAAAATGGCCACAAACAGTAATAAGGCCACAACAATGGCAATGTATGCTTTTAAAAATGAGAAATGTAAATTACATGAAGACTTTCATTCAAAGAATAATTTAAATATTTCATTATTATCAAAGTAACAATTTGATGAATGGTATTTATTCATTCACGTTTGACTGAACATCCTCTGATCAACAACATCAACCTAGCCATTACACATGCAATTAAGTAGTGTAAAATATGGAAGCTAGTACAAACCACATGCAATAGAATTAGGAATCAGAACTTTGAATTTCCCATGTCTTGAGCAAACTTTCTATGTCTGGGACAAATGAAAGTATTTCTATTCTATTCGATTCTAATTTCAACCTTGAAAGTTTAAGTAATTTTAAGTCATTATCAATCACATAATTGAGAAATGAGTGTTGATCTACCTATATTATTGCATGCTAGAAGGGAGTAAAATAAAAAAATTTGACATCACTTCTTTTGTGAGTAGCAGACTACAGAGAAAAAGTCCTGCGCACGCGTGTGCGTGCGTGTTTGTGTGTGTGGATGCTCGCGTGTGCAAGCTGAGCTCTCATTCTGGTCAAACCTCCAGTCAAAAGCTTGAATGCCATTACACAAACACACAAATAAGACCAAATCCTCATTTAATCCACTCTTAATGACGTAGGCTCTGAAACCACTGAAACGTAACAAAACAAAGCACACTCTATCGAAGGAAAGCACAGGTTGCTTGGTTGTATGTACAATTAAAACTACATTTCCAAAAGAAAAAAAATATGTATATGTGCTATTTGACATACCAAGATCTTACAGGAAATTTAATACAGTGGAAAAAAAACACATGTCACAGATTCACATGTCATAAGTGTGCTGCATTCTTAAAATCCTGTTAGTACAGCTGCTATTAAAAGAGACAACTGCGTCAGTTTATCGAGAACACATCAGAACATACACTGCTTGAGAAATAAATCCTCACAGTCTAACTTCAAGTCAATTGCCCTTTATGAATATCAACCGGTCTATTTCAGAAACAATTACGATTGTGAATCACCTTCACATGCTACCTTGCCATAAGCCAGACAACAGGTGGAAAGGAGAGGCAGTTCTAAAAGCAAGGTTTTGCAAGTGCCCAAAGAACATTACCTCTCTTTCTTCTTTCTGTTTTATTCCTGGCCAGATTTGCAGGTTTATCCATATGCTTCACTAGTGGTGGGAGTAAATGACAATCTCTGCAGTCCAAAAGAAGCTGCTCTGGCAGTGTAGCTCCTACATGATTGTACATGCATGTGTGCCATAGCCAGAAATTTTGCTGTGTCTCCAAACATAGGGCCATGGGAGGGAAATAATCCATCGACACGACCCTCATCTGCTCTTAAGAAGGAGGACCAGGGGCACTGCCAGAGCCCTACAAAACGACCTCCAGCAAGCCATTCATGTGAGTGTCTCTGCCCACACCGTCAGAAACTTTGTAAGATGAGGACCCAGTTTCAACAAGTGCAACGAGTGCCTACAAGCCTTCATCGACAGTAAACACTTGGCACTGGGGTTCTTCTATTGCATGCTGAGTGTGTCAGCAGCTCCCGAATGACACAGACATTGATGCTATTGACTGGCTTGTTCATTCCCCCACACTGGACTCAAATCTAGGAACTGTGGTGCATCATGTATCACGCCATTCACCGCCACCATATAACACCACTGATCCAGACCCTGAATAAGGGTCAGTGTGGTCAGCTGGTGTCATCAGTGATGTCGCCAATGATAAGGACACCAGCCATCATCTCTCTTTAGGAGCACGCCCAGACATTGAGGAGAGTACACACAAAGCACCTGAAGGCTCTACACTTTCATTTTGAGTATGGTTCGTTCGTAGTTTGTTAATAACAAGTTACCTTTGAGCATTCTTATATCACTTTGTCATGTACTCATCTACAAGTCTGAACTATTTATATTTTATGGATAAATACATAATTAACAAATAAATAAATATCAAATGTACTTTTAGTGAACAAAAGACAACCAATACAGTTTACTTGAATAGTCCTAAATTGAAAAAGCGCCTTACAATTGAAAGCAAAACCCAAGATTTAAATCAAAACGATACATTTATATGGCCATCTTGACGATTTGAGGTAAAGCACCAAAGTATCAACAACAGCAGATTATTAATTCTTAATTTTTGATTTAATCTGAAAGCCTACCCGACTCGAAAAATACAGCTATGGCAACTAGCATAGCTAATCCCAGGTCTTTAGTAATTTCCTTAGCCCTATCTCCGCGACTAACAAAAACAATCCTTAGTACTAGGTATCTGTGTTTCCCTATCGTAACGTTGCTAACGTTGTTAGCAACTTCTATGTAAAAGGCTCTATCTTGTTCATAAAATAGTCATTATGATAATTGCTAAACAGCATATTGTTAACACTTAATTTAGCTACTGTGCTAATGACAACAGGCCGCACCCATCACCGTATGTATTGCCAAATTGTGAAAATAAGTGGTGTAGTGAGCATAACATACCTGAACGTCTTCGGTGAGGCATATGGTCTCATTATTGCTCCAGTTATTTAGGATTTACTGTCCCTTTGTCGTGCCATGGGCATAGCTAGCGTCTTCTGTTTAATATTTACCTGACAGACAGCCAGTACAATCTCTTCCTGTTCGGGTGGAGCAACTACAATACTGACCAATAGGAAAATAACGAAAAAAATACTGACCAATAAGATAGACAAATGGGGTGACGCTATTAGATGACACATTAGTCTGCCTATCAACGTTAATGTTTTTATTGTAGTGGGAGGGTTTTAATACTGAGCCTTGAGCACAATTAATTTAATCAGAGAAGCGACAGGTTAAATCAAACATTCTGTTTCTTGATTTAGTTAGTTCCAGGCTATAAAAGTACATTTTTAATGTTTTATTTAATAAATAATTAGAATGCCCTTTATTCCAATACTATATATTCAATCCACATCAAACTGTAGTGATTTATTTATTTTCCTTTATTACCATTATAAAAACTACAAAAAAGGGAGAGACAAGAAACAGTGACGTGAATAAAATCAATGTATCTGAACTCAAGCTTGCTGTTGAAGGGTGTATTGTCTACTCAACCTCAAATTACGACAACAAAACTCTCCACAGACCAAGTATGAGTCATTTTACCTTAAAAAAAATAAATAAATAATTGAAAAGGTTCAAAGCTTGCCTCTGCTGCTTCTCTGCCCATCCATTTATCCATCCGTCCGTCCGACATCTGTGGATGCTATTTCTGAAGGACGCCGAGAGCATAGTCACTCCAGATACCCCATAATAATTACCAGCTTTGTTCAGTTTTCTCTCATTTTAAATATGCAAGAGTGCGGGCCCCTAGGCTCAACTGACCTTGTCAAATTCAGAAGATCACAATGAGTATTTCTGTTGTCGGCATGGCAATAACAACCTGATGATTAAAAGTTTGCGAGCTGGTGTTGGGTTCTGATGGGTCCAGTGCGTTTTGACCTGGACAAGTTAAATGTAATGATGGGCCAATCACTTGAGAAAGACAGCAGCAAGAAAGCTAATGAAATGGATAAGTAGCCTCACTTTGTTCAGTTATGTGGAAGTAAAGGGCATGGGTGGATGTCAACAGCGATTCATTTTAATTTAGGATTAACCATGAACAACTTTGCTTTCTTCTCGTCTTGAGAAATTGCTTGGTATTCATGTTGTTCGTAGCCCAAAAGTTCGTGTCAAAGGTCAATCAAAAGAAAAGAAAGGTTCAGTATTATTCTTGGGGTGCTGCTTATGCATCCGCAAGCTTTGACATTCAAATTTGAATTGAAACAAAGGCAAACTTTACTTCACTGCTGCTTTGGTGTTTCACAATCAAAATCCAGAGTCCAAAATGAGAATAATTAAAAATATGAGTTTTATCGCTGCAAGTGCTAAAATCAAAATAAAAGTTTAGTACGAAGCACAACAAATGAGGTAATCCCAACTTGGATGGCACTTGATTCTGTATATTGTTATATTTTATTTCAATGAAATCCTCTTTTAATTTTCAGGAACTAAGTTCAAAGGTCAAGTTGGTTTGTGGTGTCACATTACCATATGAAGGAAATCAAGTTTTATTAAATACAACTTTTAATTAAAACAGCATATTTCCGGAAACGCAGTTTAGCACTTTTTAAATGAAATAAGTTAATAGAGACTGTTAAAAGAAAAGAAGAATAATTTAGATAATTTCAGTACATTCTTAAAAATCCAGTTGAAAACACATTTCTAATGGCTCATAACAACAGTCACAATAAGGCGCCTGACTGAAAAAATAAATGATAAAGACACAAAAGCAAGGCCACTGTTGTCTAGTCCAGCATCAAACACACATTCAGCATCATCACACGTGCACGCAGCCATGTTACACAAGAACAACACAGACGGACGTCTGCGTCTGTCAGAGGGCGCAGCTGGAGTCAGAAGCTCATGAGCGCGTCTCGCTCCTGCACGCTGGTGTAGAACGGCTTCCCGAACACAAACGAGTGCAGCCCCCCCCTCAGCTTCTCCGCGAAGGCCATGACGATGTTCAGGTCTCCTTCCACCGTCAGATCCAGGTCCGTCTTCAAGTTCCGCAGAGATCGAAACGGCTTCTGCCCTTTCTGCCTGTGAGCAGGGAGTAGAGGGGAGCGAATAAGCAACAGTCACATCTGGAGGATTTTCATTAGCATGTAGTTGGGCTGCAGCTTTGGACAGGAATGCTGCCCTGATGAATTATTTATGCTGCTGGAAACTGAGCATAAACAATCTTGTTCAGGCACCTGTAAAAAAAGTGTGTCCTTAGTCCACAGACTGTTAGCTACACTATAAACAAAGCTGTTTTGATGCATTCACACAAGGCCAAACTAATGGCCCTGCCTGCGCATTTAGTTTTCGCTATTGAAGGAGATAATTTCACGGAGTACCATGTCAAACAGACATTTATGTATCTAAAAGCATCTGTATAACTTGTTCTCCTTACTTTATTTGCTAGTATGGTTGTTGCTGCTCACTGTTTACACAGTGAGCAGGCCAAGATTCCCAAGAAGAATGTCCCACCAGACCTGCCTCTTTCACACGTAATTCACAGCACTGCTAGCATTTTACAGTATTTACACGCATGGCTTCATTCCAGAATATTTCCCTCTTGCACCTGTTCACACATGACACGCTGATGCTCGGAAGGGCTCAGGCATCCTTGTCTCGTAACAGCTCCTCTGCCAAAGGAGATGTGGCGTTAAAGGTCCAAGTGGAACCGTATCTCAGCTCAACAATTTTATTTTTTTTGCCCCAACTAAATCCAAAAACAAACACTCTCAACACACTGAGAAGACCTTCAAAAGAAAGGCTGGATCGAAGCATTGGCGGCGGCTCTCATTTACACCATAGCACAGTACAGTAGCCCGATAGCAAGCTGTTAACAGGCACCGAAGGACTGTGATGACCGTCGCAAACACCCGCTGCTGCAGGAGATCACAGCTGAGATCCAAGACAAGGACTGACACAGGTCAAATGAATAATGGATGACTGACTACAAGTCCAGCTCTTGACAAATAAAAACAGGTGATTTGGTGCTAAACTTGGCAAATGTCTTGATTGAAATGTCACGTCCCATTTATTTATTGCAGATTGAGATAAATGTTCAGGCCACGGGGAGAGGGCGACAAAGCAGGAAAACAGGCGAAACACTTCTAAAATAAGCACCAGATTGAGAATACTGAGAGATATTCGTGCTCATCCATCTCCTGCTGAACTTAAGAGAACACTAATGGGTCTCTAAGCTATATGTCTGCAGCTGTAGATGCAGCAAACTCTGCTTTACTCCACTGCTGATTTAGCTTTATCTTCAATTTTCAGCGTAAATGACCTGAACAGCTCCCACTCACCGTTTGAATATCAGAAGAAGAAAAGAAAGACGAGCAAAACGGAGCAGCTGCTGTCCTGCCAGGAGCAAGGTCACATCCACTCCACGGACGGAGATGACTCACAACCAGATGGAATGACGACCGGGTCGCCGTGTGGAGGTTGTGTTTACAGTTTGATGGGGAGGGCGATTTAAAAAAATATTAATAAATAATTAAATGAACATCAGTGTGGATTACTTGGAATTTAAGATGGAAATTGAAGTCAGTCTATGAGGCCGGATTGATTATAGAGCAAAATAAACATAGACTTTTTTCTGTTTCTTCACAGGATTTAAAAGCCTCCTCAGAGCAAACAATCTTGATCTAGTGCTACCGACAGCAGCAGCAACAACATACCACTGCTGTCACTCAGAGACGGCACTCCGATGAGTAGGAGGGTGGCGGCCTTGACCATGGCGGGATTTTGTTTTTGGAGGATGCTGTTGTTCACAACATTATTCCCCAAACAGGGATTGCTGTGGGGTAAAAGCTGTCATCCTTGGCTACGGCCGAGTATTCATGACCCCATGCAGCCTGACGCCCAGCAGACGCCCCCCACCCTCCCTGAGAGCATCCATTGCAGCAGCAGCATTCTGCTTCTGAGCAGAGAGACGTGAGGGAGGTCACCGCCACACCAACAGCACGGTCAGAAACGTTTCAGACACCTTTTCCATATTTTTTGTTGCAGCCTTATGCTGAAATAAAAATTTCTATACCTTCTTTTATCATTCTATAGTCAATATGTTCCAGCTCGGTATTTAAATTTAAAAAATTAAAGTGACCTTGTTTTTTACTTTATTGATGAAATTGGTGTTTGGTGGAGTTCAAAATCCTTGCATTAATTCAAGGCCATGCACAAACGTATAAAGTATTTTGCAACACTAATTTCACGAACCCTTCCAATCACAAAGTGATTCGTAGATAAAAGTCTCCTCCAGGAGGGTCTGGTCTTACGTGTCATCTTCGATGTACTTGAGCAGCGTCAGGGCCTTTCTGTGGAGCAGCAGCAGGAACTGGGCCAGGTAGGTGCTCCGTAGGGACAGGCCGGGTTTTAGCATGAACACCTGGGTACAACACGGGATGTCAATTAGTGTTCCAGGCTGCTGTGGCCTCAGGAGGTATAAAAAAAAAAAAAAAAAAAGAAGAGATAATGGTGTGGTCCCTCCTGTGTGCTAACCTTCAGCAACACACTGCAGCTGTCATGTGAAAAAAAAAAAAAACCTTCATGGAAATGGACACTGGGAGGGGGGCTGGGGATTCAATTCTACTGTTTTATGTCTGTGGACGTTAGATACAGTGTGTAGCACCATTAAAATGTGTAGCGGTGATGTATAAGGCATGTATGTCCCTTAATCCTTTTTTGAATTAGAGTCATGGGTATTACTGGAGCCAATCCCAGCAGTCACAGGGGGAGAGGCGAGACGAGGAGGCTCCTCTTATTTCGTCAAGTTCTCAGATTCACTCGGAAACTGTGGGTCGAGCTTATATCCCACTTTCCATATCAAGAATAGACATATGGTGCCTGTAAAAATACTTTCACGTACTTCGAATCTTTGAATGATGTGAATCAGTTTGGAGCCAATATAGCCGCTTTTCGGTGTACTGTACTACAACTTCATATGTCAATTGCTGACTCATCGCTCCTGCACACATCTGCCTCCCGGGTGCGAAGTACTGCACGATTACACCCCTGCTTGTTTTTCTGCCTTTAAAATCACAAAGATGACAATGAAAACTTGTATAATATGAAAACTCACCTCATCTATAAACGACTTCACCAAAGTGTCTTTATGGGCGACATCTTGAAATATATTCCTAATGCGAAAAAATGGAATTAAAACATTGGCATATTTGATGTAGCGTGAGCTAAACAGACACAATAATGCATATTTTAGTTTTTGGAGTTTTAAGAATAAAAACCTTATAAAAACCAAATGCAACCCAAAAACACAACAGGCCTGCTTGTTCGCGACTCACAGGTCAGGCGTGAAGGTTTCGTCGGTGTGGATGACTGTGTCGGGGGGGATGTCCTCCTCGCTGTCCGTCTTCCACAGCGCGCTGAGCTCGGACTGCATGTACCGCCGCTGGTTGTAGACGTGCTCGTGGCAGGGAGGCATCTGCTTGACCGTGTTGATGTCGACATCGATGTGCGTGGTGGGGTAAGGAGAGTAGAGCACCTGGCGGAAGGGCAGAACGAAGCTGCCTGTGGAGTCCTAGAAAAAAAAAAAAGAAGAAAAAAACAACCGCTCATCAATACAACAGCTCATTAACCCCAGCTACTCGCACAGCCAAGTCAATGATTGTTTTACATGTAGTGAGTGATGCAGAAAGTCTGGAGGCGCGATCCTAATTCAAAGACCAGAGACAGCACGGGGGCAATGCAATATTTATCTGGAAACAACAACCAAAGGCAGCTCTGCGCTTGCAAAATGGTCAATTATTTATCAGGACTACTGACACACATAGAAAATTCAAACACACGGAGCGACCAACATCAATGCAGCATTATGAAAATATTTTCTATTCATGTCAGAAATGGTGTGAAGACATCATGGTTAACGTCTCTGTACTTCATCTGTGACATTCCGCAGCATAGTTGACTTGCATCTCAATTTTGCTGGGCAGTAAATTGGAGGCAAACTCCTTGGTGACCCTAATCTATGCTGACAATCATAAAATTCACCTAGACTTCACCTGCTGACACTTAAATAGTTACATTAGAGCTAAACGCTCAGAACAGATTTACATATGGCAGCGTCTTCATTTGCTCCGGGCTGCATTCATTAATAATTTGAAAAAAATTCTTGCCTAGACCACAAAGAAATCATGCACATAATACAAACAATCCAGACAGCAGTTTAAAATCACACTGAACAAGGCGAGAGAGCGGCCGAGTACCTTCAGGAGGCCCTGGACAAACAGTCCCGTGTCATATTTGAAGGAAGAGTCGGCTCTACAGAGGCGGGAGCACTTCCTCTCAGTGGGGGTGAGGAAGAGGCAGAGGGTCCGCACAATCTGAAGAGAAACAGCAGCCAGATCTCCACAGCTGGCACTCGCTTGGAAAATGTTCAGAAAGTCACAAAGCAGAGAAACTGCCACCAACTCTGGCTTCTTAACTGAGACTACTACTCTGTTTCCTCAGAGATTAAAGCTTTCTTCCATGGAACAAGCATTGGATAAATGTATGTTTGCTTCCAGGCAAGGCTTGCTGGGACTGATCGGAGCAAATGGGGGCACGGGCGGAATGAATCTGCCCGAGTTAGATCCTTCTCATAAACACAGATTATAATGGAAAATCAGTATGAGAACAAATGCTGTGGCAAGCACCTGCCTGGCCTAATTCGCCATGTCAAATACCCGCCACAATCAAAGCTGAAGCCAGTCCAGTAACAGATTCGGGCATGTGACTTTTAAACCACTCACTATCGTACTTGAATTAAAATGTACACGTCCAAAAACCACAATCACCTGGCTTTTTCCTTTGTCTTGTAGATCCCCTCACACCCTCTCGTGAAATTACCTTCGAGTAAAATGTTTAGACCTGTTTTCTAGCTGCAGATTTAAAAAAATCAATAAATAAAAAGATATGATGTGCAGTATAGCCTTATAAGTATAAATCTAACATTTCCTCTTTTAAAACCCATCTGAGCAGTTTGTACATTCCCTCGTGTAACATCTATTTCAGAGCAGCCTGAGGAGCAACTACACCACCAATCCCAAACACACAGTCGAGATACTGACACGATTTACGGGCCGAAGAAGTGTTCCCCACAAAAGCTACAGTGGAGCACATTTCAAATCATTTACCTTATTTACTTTCTCCGGGTTGCTTCCGACCACCATGGAACAGCCGCACGTCTGCAGATGAGAGCTGATGGCCCTGAACCGCAGAGACAGAGGCACACGAATCAGGAGCAATTAGCTAAATCAGCAGCCCTGTAATGGTTTAGGCCAGCCGGGTCTGAACCAGGGGGAGGAGCATCTGCCCCAAAATCCATGAATTTTGCATTTCCAATCATTTAATTATATCTTTCAACTGCTGTAAACTGGAACTTGCTGTAGAGACACAGTCAAGTTTCTAATAAAATAAAAAAGTGTCTCTTCAGAGATGGGTGGACCTACTGACTGGATGGAGGCAGGTTAGACTCAGTGGCGATGTAATGGCAATGCTCTAGACTGCAAATAATTCATATTTAATTACAAAAAACAGCTGTTATCTTCATTTCAAATCCATTTTGATGCTGTGCAGTCAAAATAAATTTTGTGTTACTGACACAGAATCAGTCATCTCACGTCATCTCAATGACACTGCTTCGGCATTCCCACCCAGGCAGGAAAATCCTTTCAGTTCCGACATCTGCAGATCTGATCCCCTTTTAACTCTGAGCTTCTGGCGCCTTCATGGACAAAAATCTGATTTTCGAACCTGAACGCTGACTCAGCTTTCACCCGTCCTCTGAAGGAAAAATTCTGCTAAGTGGCGAGCCATTACTCATCATAGGGAGGTTGATGGGTGTTAAATGGGAACCGTTCATCACCCCCCCGGCCCCTCCCACCCACCTCCATCCGCCTGCACCGGAGCGCTTACTTGTGGAGGAAATCCTCGTGGCAGCTGTCCCCAATGTCATCATCATTTAGCACGGTGTCTTTTATCTACACATAGGGAGAAAAAAAACAAATAAATCTCTTTTTTTTTCTAAATAAGCCTCAAACAAAGAAAAAAAACTCCTGCTGGGCATCCTCAAAGCCAGCGCAGAGAAAATAAGATGTTGGTAGCAGAAGGGAAGGGAGGGAGGGGGGGTCATCAGGGCATCATTAGCGCATTAGAAAACAACATCATTATTGAGTCACACTGGATGATGATCTTAGCCGATCCGCAGATACCCTGAATGCTATCTGACGGCTCGCTTGTGTAGTGTCTGTTGCTCACATCGATGTCTTCCGGCACACTGTGCGTCTTCATGGACGCCAGCAACTCCATGATGGGGATAATCTCCAAGCTCAACACGGAGATGATGTTGTAGCCCTGAAATGTGAGGAAAGCAAGTCGACTCAAGCGGATACTGATGCCAGGCTGGAGGTTTCTGGCTTGGACGTGACAGGTACCGCAATTTAATCTAGCTAGAACAATTAGAGGCTGATTTGAATATTAGCCTACCACAGTGAGCATGGCTGAGGTAATTGCAAACAGGTAACTGAATTAAGTCGAATACAATAAAGACGCATAAATTAGAAAAAAACACTATTCTTCCACTGCATGTTTGTCACATTAGATTTCATGGAAGTCGGTGCTCTTTATTGATCCAATGGTAACGAAACTCAACAATTATTTTTCATCGCAAAGTTCTTTTGTCTTTTTTTTTTTTTTGTTGCTTGGCAAGTTCAAAATTGAACTTCAAACTCAGGGGCAGAAGAAAACAGCCTGAACACTGTCCAGAGCACAAAAAGCCATGACAATGATCTTACAAAATGTCAGGTTTATGCACTCGTGAAGCCAAGCAACCACATTAACAGTCTTCCAGGCCGCACAACTGAGAGAAGACTAAAAAAAAACTGGGATGACATTAAAACACTGTCAAAAGGTGAAGGTAGCGCAGAGGCTTCTTCTGCAGTACTGCTAGGCTTGATAAATACTGCTGCACTTTTCCAGGAGTATCTCCTACCTTATATTCTATAAGCATTTCTTTATGAAACAATGCACAATGCATTCCTCTCACTGCTATGATTACTTGCTATGCTCCTCTTACACGAGGAGGTCATTTCCTCCTTTGCAGCACTGGGAGATTTCAAATGAATTGTTCTGCCGATTTTCTTAAAATCATCCATTAAATAAAAAAGGGTTCTACCACTTAATGTCATTCTACAAACAGAAATGAAAGATCAAACTGCATTTGCATGCAAGTTTTATGACCTGATTTCAACTCTGGAACGTGCATTTGCCAACTAAGATAACTCAAGGGAACAGCAGGAATAACAGGGTACCTTCTGCATCCAAATGCGTCCCTTGCGGATGACATGCTTGAGCCTCTCCACACAGATGTTATGCAGTGGCAGATAGAAGGCCAGCTCTGTCTGCGGCAGGATCACAGACAAGGCGCATGTGTTTTTGTCCCCCTTTAGCTCGCCGTCGAATATCAACGACACGATGATGACACCCTTTTCTGCCAGGACAAAGAATTTCACGTCCACGGCGCCGCACTCGGCGCTACGCAAAATCTCCCCGTTAAGGGTGTGATTGGCCAAAAATGTGACTTCTCCGTCACTGAGGAACATCAGGTGATCACACTTTGGCGCCCAGATGTGGTGCACCCTTGGCCCCAGGATGTTGTCCCAGTAGGCAAAGGTGGCAGCCAGCAGCGGGCATTCTCCCTCAGTGGTTACTTCCGTTTTGGCCACAGCAGGGGACTGAGGTGGGCAGCCGGAAGACATCTGGGAAAAATTCACTGCCTTCAGGGTCAGAGTCGGTAATCAGAAACCTGGGTCGAAGCACATCATTAGATCAGTAGAAGAACTTCAAATACAGCAAAATGATGCTTATTGGGGGGGGGGGGAATCAACTTTTCACAACAGTCAGACAGACCCAGACAGACCAGTATTCAGCTAATGCGGAAGAAGACACCATAGCTCCGTGGAAATGAAACTGAATTATTAGTCATGTTGTTTGCGTCAGCTGATTCTTTTCTCTGTCCTTAAGGTTGTCATGCATGAAAATCTCTGGTAAGATTGGTAACAAAAGGCAGGGTTTTCAGTAAACGTGTTGCCTCGATGAAAGCTCATGTCAGTCCTCATGGCATACGAAATACAGCAATATAATAAGTCTATATGGATGCAAGTATATATAAATTATTCTTGTTTTCTTGAGGTTAGTGCATGCCTGAGAACGACGTAACGTCGCAGAGTTAGATAAAACACAACACAATAAACACCGGCACGTCTGATCATACAAAGTCTTAAACTACAGATGATATGTGCAGCTAAATGTCTGGAAAAGAAGAAAATGCAGCGAGTACAATATGATGGTGGAGGATGCAGGCTGAAACCACGTATCACACAATTTATCGTTGGTTAAAATGTAAATTGGAATGGCATTAGAGTTAACTCACCAGTTTGATCCCTTTGACTGCTAATCATAAAACACAGACCAGGTTGGTAGTGAATAAATTCATAAAATGTCAAATACCCTTAGCACGTAGCCAAAACATCTGCAGGTTTACCTTCAACACTCACTTCCTAGTACGTCAGACCTACGTCACCAATTTATGTGGTCGCACAGCGTCCTCTAGTGGGAGATGCTGGAATCAATGATGTCATTTATAGTTCAGCTTTCCACCTGCAGAGAATCAGATATTTGCATTCGTTTGCATCGAAATTTGCCCCAAAAAAACCCAAAAAACGAACAAACAAACACACAAAAAAAAAAAAAAAAAAAAAACATGTACTGTTTGCTTTGTGATTTAATTCACTGCAGCTCTTGTGAGTCTAAATAGCAACTCCACATTTAAAACATAGAGACTTAACCATGTTCTTTGTTATATCAGTTTGTGAAAAATGGATGCAGTGTGATTGGAACCTACATTCAGAGGAATCTCAAATGCAGAATCTCCCTTGGGTTTGCTCATAACTCACAGTATCTTTACGGAAATAAGTCTCAGTAAGACACTAATGGAATAGTTTACGCTGTTGGCTGTAAATGGCTCATCTGCAATTCAGACTTAGAGCACTCGGCAAGTAAAAAAAAATAACACATGGATCCAAAACGGTATAGTTGGACTGTCTTCATCTCATGCATTTTTCAGTATTTCCCCATCACGACATGTTTTTTATTTGCTTGGACAAGTCATGACGAGAATTCCAGCAGGCGATGAATCCCTGAGTAGTGGTAGGCCTGGACACAGTTAAGTTTAACAGCCGAAAGATTTTTATTTTTTTTAACTTGTAAACCTAGAGCTAGGTTTTTGTGCTAAGCTGTAGGTTGCTGCTGCAGTTTGACACATTTAAAGACATAAGAAAATAATACATATTTTGAGTATTGCCGGCATTGTGCCAATTACTATTGACCCTATATTTTCCCTTTAATGGTTTAAGATAGAATAGAATAGAAGAGAATAGAGATACTTACAGTTTTTTTTTTTAACTAAAGCATGAGATGAACAGGGCATACAAATATAAAGACTGTTTCACTGGAACACTGGGATGTAGATAGAGGGTATAAATTCAACAGTTGAATCTACAGTCAAACCCTCTGCTCTGGTTATGTGGGGCTGAAAAGTGTTTCCATGTTTCCAGCTCCACCCACGCTTGTTTTGAATCAGATCAGGCCTGGTTGGAGTCTCCAGATGTTGGCCCTTTTAGCAATTACTTGGTGGCGCTTTTTGTAGCTGCTGCTATTCATCCAGACTAATTGCATTCAGACCGGAGTCTGATGTCGGAGCGGCGCTGCATTGTTTGCCTCTTTCATATTCTTTGCACAACACTTCCTGTGTCAGGCATTTGCTCAACTGCCAGTCTGAGTTTTCCAACTTCTGTAAGTGGAAGCTGAGAGTCCCCCTTTTTTTCCCGGACCGTCAGCAGCAAGTAAGGATTTTTATTTCAGAGTTAGCTCCCGCTGAAGTTTTCAAAGTCACCTTTCAAAGCCAGCCCTAATTGTGCTCCGCCTTGCCTGGCTGCTCCGCTGATGTCACTTGAGCCCGTGGGAAGCCTTCACTGCAGCACAGCTGAGACAACCGACCAATAATTTTGCCTTGTATAAAATCTTTAATGATAATTATATAAAACTTTCAATATAAATATGTGGTTTTTTTTTTTTCCTGAGTTGAGTGTCAGAAACAGGGTTAATGAATGCATATTCTGCCATATCTGAACCTAACTGGAGCCACAGCCTGGAGAAAGGACTTTAATGTGTATCATCCTTTATGTAAAAGTGCCTCAAGGTTTTTTCCTCCTCCTTTTATCGTTCTTTTCATCTTCAGCATGTTGAGCCTTTTGTATTCTCCTCGGCACCCTTACAAACTAAGAGAATAGGTCCATGTTTATTCTACTTTTTGACCTCCCATCCACCACCTATATCCCACTTTAAGCATGGAACCAAATGACTGGTGGCAATACCTAACATATTAGATTTAGCATTTCAGGAACTTTACAGCTGCAGACCTGATCAAAAAAATGGAATCAGACCCACTAAACACCTACAGTCAGAACACACAACCGATAACCAACTTACTGCTGCATGCTGTAATGCTGTTACTCTGTTCCTTGCAGGGTTTCATGCACCAAAACAATCGTGTTTCGCCCACTTTTACTCTAAGTATACCACATTCGGAGGTTTGTCCTGCTTGCCTCGGGTGCTGACTCAAGTCTTAAATTTAAGCACTGGGATGTTTATCACACTCGGTACTTAGAAATACAACAAGAGGTCTGCCTACTTGTTTCCTGGTTTGAAACGGTCGCAATTTCTCAGGCTGTCTAATCAGAGATCTCATCTGGAAGTCAGGTTTATGATGGTAGAAACCCCTATTTTAAATGTGCAAGAATCCACTTTCATCTGAGCTTTCAGCTCAGCAGCAGCGGTGGCAGCAGCAGCAGCAGTCTCCGGAGGCGGCCACACTTTTCTACACAGCCCGTCATTTATGTACAGTAATGAGCTGAAAACTTGCCAAAACAAAACTAAAAACAGGAGTTTTTAGTTTGACAATGTAATTACTCAGTGCAGTATTTTTTAATGTGGAAGTGAAATGGACTGTGATGAAATTAAATATATATAATCTAAATGAGGTCCATATACCGTACCTACCCTTCCAGTCATAGATGTTTGTGTCCACTTCACAAGCAAATCAGTCCGGTTCAGTAAGCTAATAAAGCCTGGATACACCTGGAAACAAGCAGGAAACAAGCTGGAACATCATTAGAAGACAAAATTAGGAAGCAAGGCAATGGATTGCTGGAACATCAGTGCAAAAAGAAGTTGATCTGGTGCAGAAGGAATGGAGGAAGCAGTTTTTATCCAAGAGGAAGAGGAGATAATTAGACTTATGTGAGGGAAAAAGGGACGTGAGAGGAAGACAACACATGGAGAAAGACAGAAACAATGTATGTGAAACTAAACGCAGACCCTAAACCAGTATGACTGAAATACACTGAACAGACACGTCCAGACACTGATATGACGGCAGACGCTGCGTGCATGTTTTCAGTCAGACTGGCACGTCTGGACAACCCAATTTCACTCGAATGAAACAGATTTTATGACGATCACACAGAAACAGCCTTTTTTCCAAGACCATGACCCAAATTTTCTTCAGAATGAAGCTTTGTCTCCTTGAAGGTTGGTTTTTTTTTACCACCTCCAAGCCTCTCCTCCTCTGGGATTCTTTGTATTTACAGATTAATGAAGTCAACATCTTAGCAGCCTGTTAATCGGCTATTCTTGATTTAACACCGCACATTCTCTTATTCCCATCCTAGTTTGAGATCCTCAGTTTGACAGACACTGACGAAATTAACAACTTTGCTTTTCTCTTCTGTAAGATGAGATGCAACATTTAAGACTGTTTGTAAAGTCACTTACAGCCAGTTGTTCCCAGCACACTCACAGGCTCATTCCAAAAACTCCTTCCTGACTTTTGTGCATGAATTGCTAATTTAATACAAATTCATTCACTAAAAAAAAAATAAAAAAGCACAAAAACAAAAACAGGACAGCTGAGTGCAGAGAGTTCTGTGGGGATGGACATCGTGTCTCTGGGTCTGTGGTGCACTTCATTAGAGTCAGGAGGACGTGATTGAGAGCAGCGACAGCACAGAATGTCTTTTCATCTGACGTTACCCAGACAGACAGACGGGCTCCTCTTTCTGCCCACCGCCAGCATCCATTAGGATCTCTTTAACACTCCTTTTCCCACTAATCTCCATGGCCACAAGAAATGGGTCAAAACTCCCCTCAGAGCAACCTCCAGGGCCATCCGTGAGTCCTGACTCCTCTTCCACTGCCATTCTGCCTGGAAATCACCTTTTCTTTTCTTTCTCCAAGGACCCTTGGTAAGATCCCTCGCATTAGAACTTCAAACACTGGTGTCAATTAGAATTGCATCAGAATATTCATAAAGAACTGCGGCAGGAAGATCCATTTTCAGCACCTCCCAAGTCTACACGGACACACGACGCCACCGTAATGAGCCCGCGCCACTCGTGCCGTTTCAAAGCAGGCTCCATCTTTGAAACGTGCCACAACCGTGATCTGCGCTGCAATTCAAAGGAGGAAACTTCAAAGAGGCTCATTTCCTCTCAACCAGCTGCACCGTAGCTCACTGCCAGGGGCCAATCATCATAATGAGGGTATAAAACAGGAGTTTGGGACAGACAGCTAAACAGGCTCACGCTGTGACAACAGCGGAACATCTCAAGCACCCACAGTCTGTTCGCACATGGGATTTGTGTGCAGAAGCGAATGGTGGCAGTGTTAACATCGGGTCTTATTAGAGACAGTGCCGAATGATGTCCAAAGGAGTCATTAAATAAGATGTGAAAGGTTAGTTTGAGAGCTGGGCAGGATCTTCAATAATAACGGCTTGCAGGCATTTTAATTTGTTTGTGTTTGCGAAAGTCCACCCAAGCTCGCAAATCTCCGGATCGATCCAGGTTCCGCCGGATTTGATAAGGCCAGGGAACACCATTTAGCAGAAGGAATTCAACAGTTGGTCTCCCACAATTCTGAACTTCCGCAATTCATTAAAATCTCAAGACGTTTTGGGGCAGGCCCGATATCTGAATGTTAAATCTGCCCTTGTGAGACTGACAGGCTGCTGTTAGTATAGCCTCCTGACCTTTTTCTGATCTGCACACCACAGTCTGCAATCTGCACGCCACAGTCATTGGTATTCTGCCAGATTTTGCTTTTCATGGGGGTTTCTTGAGTCTGCATGCTCTATCCTCTGTCTTATTTTACCCAGTAATGGCGCGAAATAAGTACGTCCAGTAACGACCGATGTCGTTTGTGTTGGGATTTCACGCCTCACACCTGCCTCTGCTCCGCCGTTTCACCAGGATGATCCAATCTGCTTTAACACTGGTGGCTGTTTTTGTTTTTGTTCTTCTTTTTCTTTTTTTTTTAACCAACCACTATGCAAATACACACTTTTAGATTCATTCCGCTATCCGTGGCGAACATTTGTTTGCCGTCTACGCAGATGTGATGATGCGTGATGCATGTGCAGCTGCTCATCTCAGCCGATTGTGGAGTCTCTGGGTATGAGAATCAGCACAGGCTCGATAATAAATTGAAAATGAATGAGATGGCAAATTCTCACTGTGAGCCATTCACAGGGATCCATCATATCTTTGCAGCCTTTGAGCAGTATTCACTATAGTTGCTCAGCGTCTATCTGAACGCAGTTTAATCCATCTTCCCATGGTGCTCTGAGATACACAACAAAGCCCCTTTTAGAAAGCGCGTCCTTTATCTTTGCTGGGTAATCAGTTGAGGAAACTTTCCGCATTCCTCTTGCGAAAGTCTGCCTGTCGAGAAACCTGCTGTCTATTGATTTAGATGCCCTGGTCTCGTCTGTGTGGCCCCTACAGGTACCCGGGCTGGTGGGATCAACTGATACCAACTCGTCATCCCATATCCCTGCTGAGGCACATTTTGTATTTCAACATGGCCAGGTTTGAAGCGTTAATTCAGGGTGATTCATTTCTGGAATTGGTGCATTAAAATTTCAAGAGCAATTAGCTCTTGTGCTCAATGCTTCATTGTGTAGGACCGTTCAATCTTCTTCTGCTTATGATCTGTGTTTAAATCTGCTGGAGCTGTATGTGTGGACACAAAAGTCGGGCACGTCCCACCAGATCTGACCCTGCTACTTTCGCAGCACCAACCAGTACCCCAGCTGTTAACATAATAATGAAATTCCATAAGGATTGCCTCTCACATTCCACATTTTCGCCTCGGCTGAAAGAAACAAAGCTGATTTGCGTGTTGACATTGTTCTTTAGCAGTTTATTCATGCCTTGTTGCCCTGATTACCATTGTGCTTTCAGACACCATTAAGTGTCAACCCTGGTCTTTCTTTGTCAGATTGAAATTCCTCCCGACAGCCTCCTATATAGCCAAGACATTAAGGGACTCCCAGTTGGTTCTGAGAAGTGACTGCCTGGAAGGAAGCCAAGCGGAGACAGCCGTCTGGGTTTCCCGCGTGTCTTTTATCCTGGATCAAACAATCAAAAAGGCAGCATGGAACACGCGCCAGCAGTGCTCCTTCTGCTTATTGCGTCCTTTGCCGAACAGACTGTATAATAATGGCTCTTCCTCCAGATGTGCTTTAGGTGACATGCTTTTCCTCCAGCTTCTTTTGCAGCACCTGCTGAGAGAAAGATGTCCATATTCAGGATCACTCTTTGTTAGCCCATTACACTGCCACTGTTGCCATCATGATGGTGAGATTGTACAACAGGACTGTATTAATGCCAAGACTAACTACACAGTGTGTACGAGCACCTCCAAAAAAGAGGCGTGGTGATAGACACGTCTGCCTCGGAATTGGTCGTCCTGTATATGTGTGTGTGTGTCTGTGCCACAAACATTGCTGTTTCCTGTTTCCCGGTGGATGATCCTGACTTGCTGACTGCCACTCTGCAGCTGACCGCTACTCACCTCTAAATCTCCCTGTTGTATTTCACACTTGGCACATCACAATCACTGTCTCACACCGATGATTTCACCAACGGCAGATTACCCTTGACACCGGTGGGTTGAGGCTTAGGCAGCACTCGAGACTGCCAGTTCATCGTGAGGAAGAGGAAGGAAACAAACCCACTTTGGTCATTTTTTTGCACAAAATTTAAATGCAGACTTTGCAGCAAGGATTTCAGGTTAAAAAAACAAAACAAAATGAAACTTTCTTCACTGAGTATCTGGTGGGTTTATCTCCTCTACTCATGCCTTCCAGTCTGATAGTAATTGGATGTATCCCCTCTGGTTGCCATCATTTATTCTGCCTAATTAGCTCTCCTGACCCTCTAAGCATGCCCCTGACCTCTTCTACCAGAAAGGTGCTGGCTTCTGCCTCATTGTTTTGACTGCCTGCTGATGTGCCTGACCGACACTAACCAGAGGCATCCTGAGTCCAGATCCTGCAAAAAGAACAACTGTGACACTTAAAAAAAAAAAAACTCATTATTTTTCCATTCTTTTATTTGATACATACTGAGCATCAAAATGCTGATCTTACTTTCAAGGTGAGGACATTTTTGTGAAATGGTTAAGCTGGTATGCTCAGGGTGAGGAGCTGGGGAATGTATTATGTGTATAAAAGTGCCCACAAAGACTAAGACACCAGGATGCATGATATAGCTTGACTTAGCTTACGCAAGATTTTTTATAAACGTAATTGTTGCAAAACAGACAGCCCCTGGCGAGCCCTGCAGAACACAGCCAAAATTAATTGTTGACTTATTGCAATGGAAAGACCGGCTTATCTTGTGAATTTGAACAATGCCTATTTAACGCTGACTGGAGCGCTTGTTGTACGGAGAATTAATGTTTGAATTAATCAGCGCCAAGCATGGCTTTCCTTCCGCTGTGATTTAGTATCTGCGGGAGGAAATGGGGCAGGGAGTCATCGCCCGCAAAAATTAATCACTCATAATAATTCATCTCTGGCCAGCTGTAACACAACAGTGATGAGATGCAGTGACGCTTCGATGACATGTTTCCTGTGATCTTTCATCCTTCAATATAAACTTAGACGCTTTTTCCCTCCCCGCTGGAAAGACCAATACCTCTCTTCTGAGCGTAAAACAGCCTGCGAAACTACAACAGTGGCAGAGAAGCCCGGAGGATAACCCCTTTATGGCTGTAATTTTCGGGACAATTCATGCTGTAGGCCTCCAGGGTGGCCGTAATTTTTCTACGCGTGTACGGTGCAGCTGGGAGGGTGTCTTCCTGAGCTCCTTGCTAATCCAACTCTGGGGAGAAGTCTGTAAAATGACAGAAGAATGCACCTCCTCTACCACCGCGGGGGTTGAACAATGGATCGGTTCAATCCACACCCCGAGGGGGGTGTTGCATTGTGAAGCATTGTGAGATGAGCTTCTTTTCCTTTATTGTGCTCATCTTTCATATTACACCTTCCGCTGACACTTGCCACAAGCTGTGTCTTAATGGGGGCAAGCGCCACGGAGACGAGATGAGCCGCGCTCACGTTTGGCCAGAGCAGGGTTAAACATGGAGCTGGTGGTGCTCTGTGTCCTCAGGAAAGCTAAAATGCAGATCTCAATCATTGAAAATGACTGTAGTCGCTCCTAATTGACAAAGAATTTAAAGAAACAAGGGAGAGGCTGAGTGCAAGCAAAGCACTGAGTAAATGAAACAAAACGAATAAATGAATATATTTAATCACAGAGGAATAGCAAAACAAGTGCAGATGTATAACATCATTAAATAACATATATGATAGACAAGATTAAATACTGATTTTCTATGTGAGATTCACAAAATTAGCTACATAAAAAAACACCCGTTCTGATCTGTTTTCTTAATTTTCTGTTGTCTTCTGTTGTCTTGTTTTTCTTAGAATCTCAACCAAAATGGCACAAATGTGACAATCGCACAGTGTAAGACAGTCAATGAGGATGATGCAGCCGTGGTTTTAAAACTATGCGGAAATAAAATCACTTCCAGGCTTTATTAGATGTCTTACAGTGGAAAATACAGGCACAACATTCTTAAAAGGTGACATTCTGAGTGTAAGATGAGACATATTTGGTGAATAAACTGCACGGCCTCCCAGAAACCCCTCAGATGTGGTTGTCTGCATGTATACAGAGCTTGTCTTCATTAGATGAAGACATCATACCACTCAGAGCTGAAATAATGACTTATTAATTGAAAAAAAAATAAGGACTTCTGACATACATTATCCTGCCCTCCTATAATGAGTTCTCATGAGAGAATTTTCTTTCCTCATAACGTGAGCACAGTCGTTTCTTGCTTGTGTTTCATCGACGTTTCGAAATATCACTGACGTTTTGTGTCAGATCTGTGCCTTTTGAACGCCCACCTTGCCTTTGGGGGAACGACTTTTCAAAATCCAACTTTTTATTTCACGCTTCTGTCGAAAGTGATTCTGCATTCCATCTCCGGCAGCTTTAATCAAGACTGACTGATGTCCTCCATCCGTCAGCTGCCCCGTGATGTCCCCTAAGAAGGATATGCTGTGTATATGTCTGTGGATGGCTGCCCTGAGTGGGCGGGGCTTGTGTGGGCTCAACCTGCCGGCTCTGCGGGTCAGTTCCTATTAACGGCTGACCTTTCATTATTGTCTGTACATCACCGGTGAGACCCGGGGCAAATGGAAGAGCCACTGCGGCAGATGTCCAATATTTTCTTTTATTGATCCAGGTGACGTGGAAGCATGCCTCACAGACAGGCGTCTGGAGTAACCAGACAGTGAGACGAAGCCAGGATCCTGATTGTTGCCAATCAGAGGCAGAGGAAGGAGATGTGACTGATGCCTTCCAAGTTTGGTCAGAAGTTGTGCCGTAGAATAAGAATGTCCGGGCAGAAATAAATCTGAACTGTTGTTGTGCTCCAATAGAATTTCTGTTTGGGAACCTAATTCTGTCCTTTGGATTTACTGTAGGTAGCATTTGAAAAAAGGAGCATCTCATGCCCTCTAAACAGGAAAATTGCTTCTCATTTCCATCAGTGACCGAAGCGTCAGAGATCTGGACCTGTTATGGCTCATCCTACAGTTACGCCTTAACAACCCAGCAAAATTCCACATCAGTGTAGCACCCAGCCCGGTTTCACTTTGATTGCTTCGCTTTGATGAGGCCGTGTCTGTTGTGACAGATGCTTTGTGAACATTCTTTATGATGTGAGAAATTATTCATGTGGAGGCGCAAGGCCCTGAGTGTCGGCGCCTGCTTCAGCACCACCAAACGCTAATGCGTTCTCACTGGAAGGTGCCCGGTCAGCCCAGTCCTACTCCGCTTCATTAGTTGAGGTTTTCTTTTCCTAAATAAAAAAAATAATACCTGTAGCACAAAAAAAAAAAAAATCCTGTGAGTCACCCACGCGTCATGTTGTAGGAATTACACGAGGAGTCATACTCCTCCCACCGTCACCAGAGTGTTTCACCCTGAACACAGTGACCTCATCGTAAGATTCCACATTTGCATTTTGAAGACATCTTTCGAGCAGTTTTTCTGTGAATCCACGCTGGCCGCCACAGGTTCCCCTCATATCGTGATGTCGTTCAGACAAAAGAATTGATCCAGACCTTTTCAAACTAAGATTAAAACCAATGGAGCTACACTTCCAGGGGTATAGTTAATATTTATTTCAGTTTTGAAAATATACCAATAAATTTGTATTATGAAAACAATTTTTACAACCTTGAACATTTTATCACAACAAGATCACACAAGTTAACACCCGACATCCCTGCATTACAAAGAGTTGCCCTTGTATTACTGTCCCCACCACCCCAAAACATTTAAAACATTTTTAAGTGAATGATAATTAGAAAGTAAAAGAATACATAAATAATACAATGTTTCACCACAACTTTGTAACTGCCATCGATTAAATATCCAGTGCCCTGGAGAACAATTCAGACACACGAGATTGAAAAGGTGTGATCAAGAAAAATGAGAGAGGACGAGAAATTCAACTCATAAATCTGCAAAGCTGAAAGCTGCATTGCCCCCAAAGAAGACACTGGCTGGTAAATCTTTGCCACTGTGTCCCGCTATCGACTCTTTTTATATCATATCCCGGAATTTGTTGGGCAGAAAAATCCGCCAGTGATTTATTATATTATAAAATGGGTTTAACATGCCGTTTCAACTGCGCCGAGCTTCTCCAGAGCAATAATTTTACTGACCGGTGCTATTTCTCAGGAGGAGGGTTGCTGGACAACAATGCCACGGCTGTGTGAGCTCAACATTTTTTTTTCTTCTTCTGTGATTGAGACAAATTCCCAGCTGGCGGTCAAATCGTCGCAAGGCGGTGAAACAAAGATGCGTTTCGAAAATATATGCAGCACACAATTATTAGGACGATAACTCGCTTTGTCAGAGTGTAAAGATGCTGTTGTTAGACTGGCAGGAAAGGGGTGACGGGTGGGGGGGTGGGGGGGTGGGAGGGTGGGAGGGTACTGTGGACCAAATCGGTTAATTGACTCAATCCATCCCAGAAGAAAGGCAATGCGTGCACATGCACAAAGGAATGCACGAATGCAACATGCGTACACTGACGCGCTCACACATACACGCGCGGTCATAAAGACAGCATCCATACTGCAGCTAACGGAACGTGTTGTCGGTGGCGACGGCTCTCCCCGCCCCCCCACTCGGATGTCGCGCCCTCTCCAGGCGACTCCTCCCGTCACCTCGATGTCACGGCAAGTCGACACTGTCGTCATCATGAAACACTGGCCTAGTGCAGCACTATTTCACTTCCATACTGATATGTTGGTTATACTGTTATACTCAATGTACTGTATGAGAACGTCATTTCATATAAACATGTTCACAACTTCACTTAAATATTCACATGCCCACTGTATCACTAGATCACTGTCATAGGACACCCACTATAATAACACATCACTTTCATTTGTCACAAATCCACTGTCATAGAAAATATGTTTCCTTTTTTTTTTGCTGATATGTGGATATTTTGTTGTTTAAACCTTGCAACAGTATGCACCAGTCTGCACTGTCTTCAGATCATTTTCATGTTGACCCGTCTCGGGCCGCTTGTTTCCGTCACCTCTGCTACCGCGCCGTTCGACTTGCGAGGGACGTATTCGATGTCAAAGTTGTTCTTGTGACGTCCTTTCCCTCTGCTCCAGGCGAAAAGAAGCAGGAAACAGAAAATGACCACGCCTAAAAAGGACAGGCAGCCCATAGCTGTAGATATGATGATGGTCTTAATGTCAATAGGGATCGTCATGTTGTACAGGACGGTTCCGTTCCCCCTTGTGCTGTTGGAGTCTGTCAGAAAATTGGAGCTCCTGTTGGTGTAGTAAGCTCTGTCTGCAACGCCCGAGCTCTTAACAGCTAAAGAAGCTGACAGACTTGCATTGCCGGCGGGGTTGCTGGCAATACAATAGTACACCCCGCTGTCATGCAGCTCTGCTGCCTTGATCTCCAGGGTGCCATCTGGTTGGACTTCTACCCTGCCGCTGCTCTTTGTTGTGATGTGACGCCTGTGGGGTGTAATCCAGAACACCGATGGACGGGGTGCCCCCTCCGCCAGGCAGCTCAGGTGGGCAGGCTGACCTTCATCAGTCATCAGCAGCTGTGTTGTATTGGGCCCGATCCGTGGCTTGGTGCAGGTCATGTACCTGGATACCAGAGGTTCCTTGAGGTCGCGGAGAGTCTTCCCAACAAGGTGCTCCGGGGCGCTACACTGAGGTTGCTCATCCAGAACCAGCAGTGATGGTGGCTTGTGGCTGTTGAGCAGCCATAGCAGTCGGCAGTCGCACACCAGCGGGTTTCTGCCCAGACACAGCCTCTGAAGGCTCTCCGGAGAGGCAAACACCCCCTTCTCCAGGGAGTCCAGTCGATTTTGTGACACGTCTAGAAGTTGCAAAGATTTGAGGCCAACAAATGCAAAAGGCTCAATAGAAACGAGGTGAGCCCCTTGAAGGCGGAGCTCTAGCAAATGTGGCAGTTGGCCTAGTTCTCCCTGATGGATGTGCTGGATGTGGCAGTAGGACAGGTTAAGATGCGTGAGGTAGGGCAGACTGCGCAGAGCTGCGCCCGGAAAGGTAGTCAGGTTGGTGTTGGTTATGAACAGTGATGTCAGGTTGAGGCCATGCAGTGAGTATGGAGGCAGCGTTTCCAGCAAGGGCCAGTTATCGATGTTGAGATGTCGAAGACGAGACAGCCTCTTGAACGAGTATGGCTTCAGAAAACCAATGCTCAAGTAGCGCATGTGCAGCTCGACCAGGCTGTGCAGATGTCCCAGAGCATCAGTGGGGACCACGGTGAGATTGGAGCGTTCGAGGGTCAGACTTTGCAGGCCGAGCAATCCTGTGAAGGCCCGCTGAGAGATGAAAACCAGTTCGTTGTCACCCACCTCGAGGTTTGTCAGCTTGCGCAGATCCTGGAAGGCGTGATCCAGGAGAACCACCAGGCGGTTGTGGCTCAGGTCAAGGCGGCTGAGATTGGTCAGTCCAGACAGCACGCCGACGGGAACCAGCTGAATCAGATTACTGCGAAAGTTGAGTGCGCGCAGAGCGATCTGGAAACGAAAGGAGCTTGGCTCGACCACGCTGATGAGGTTGTCGCTAAGATCCAAGTCTTCCAGCTGCTGGAAGGAAGAGAAATTGTCTGGTGTGATGGTGCGTAGTTTGTTCTTGCTGAGGTCCAGCACCCTCGTCTCAATGGGGATGCCTTCTGGGATCGCGGGCAGGCGCTTGCGGTGGCAGCTAACTGACTTGCTTTGGGCCGAGCAGTCGCATCGGGAGGGGCAGCTCAGGACCGGGCTGAGCAGGAGAAGCAGCAAGGCCCCGCCCAAGAAGAGGTGGCAGTGGTTCGGGGCTGCGTGTCTCATGTCTTTTTTACCCACGTTGCCCTCTGTCATGGCACAACTTCTTGTCTCTACCCACCACCATCACGAACAAGCCCTGCAAGACACAGTACAGGAACAAGAATCAGAAATTTCCACATTCAAACTCTGCTCGGACTGTTCTCAGCTCGCTATCGCCATTACAACATTATTACCCTTTAACCTTCCAGAGAAGAGACTTTTCAGCAAACGTTCATCACTGTGTCAGCGCGAAAGGTTGCAGGCTAACTGGGAACGTTTAGTCAGGATGTGTCAGTTCAGAAATGACCCTGGTTAGAGTGCAGCGGGGCTACAATGCGTGTGTGGATTTGGTGGTGCTGTATCCGCAAATCTTTTCACAGGAGTGAAATGGCTGTGATGCCAAGAGGAGGGTGGAGCAGTAGTGTTCAGACTAACGTATATATAGAAACAGAATGTAATATACCATATATTTCCTCATGTCATATGACAGTGTAATGTAGGGCAGAGACAGTTTTCAACCCGTCAACGAGAGTTATTTAAATACAGGAAGCATCTAGTCAGATTAGTCTTATTTTCACTCTCACTTCATGTTCCTGCTTTTCATGGCAAACTTGCACTCATCTTTTGATCACCACAGCCATTTTGTGTTTACACACTGTGAAATTTGTTCTCTGAGGCACAGTGGGGGTGCATCCCTGCAGTCGCTGGCTGGATCTGCTCGCTTGTTATTACTGCTGTATTTAATATGGCCTTGAATTGTTTCATACATTTTTGCTTCAGCCTGTGTGAGATTTTTTTTCTAATATTGCAAGTAATATATGTAGTAGTTTTCACCCAAAGAGTGCCGATAACTGTCGCAGCGTAAACGAATTGTCATCTGTCAGTTGTTCACAGCCTTTCTTCCTTTTTTTTAAATTTATGAACAGCTACCAGTCTTGAACAGTAAAGAGCCTCTCTTTGTGGGTGGGGCGCTCCAGTGACAAGATGTTAACGACAGGGTAATGAGAGAAAGAAGCGAAGTTCAACGTGAAAGCGTTATGTTCTCGGAGGAAGGCGATTCTTTACAGAAAAGCACCACCCAGCAGCCACAGGTTGTTGAATTGACAGATAGCTAAGTAGACAGAGAGGCCGACTGTAATTGCCTCATTACCAGCAATGTCTGCATTCTGCTCACGGCTATCTTTGCCAATTAGGTGTGTGAAAGGTAAGACACATCAGTGGGCAGTAGACATCTGAACGCACTCTCAGGCAAAGACAAAAGACTGGAAAAATTAAAAGGAACCTTGAAAGTGCCTTCGCCTGCACACTGAGCCCTCACCAATAAGGTGAGCAGACGATGGAGCACACAAGCGCGCACATACTATGCTTTGATAAGGAAGTGATTGACATTCATAAAAAAGAGAGATGAGGTGAAGAAGAAGTCTGACAGCAGACATTTAGTCTTGTTCCTTCACTCCTGAGCCCTTCTCACATCTCTGCATCTCCCCTCTTTCACTGCTTTTTTCCCCTAGTCTTATGTCTCCTCGTCCTCCTGTTGACACATCCTCCACGTAACACCACTCCTACCGTCGCGGTAGCCTGGCCTGGCAATAAAAAAAAAAAAAAAAAAAGGACCCAGCCCGCTCATCAGTCCCTGCAGGCTGGGGTTTCTTATCGATTGCAACGCAGAACCATCAGATGCCAGGAATGTAGCCTTTAACAAAGAGCAGGCCGTTGCCACAGCAACTACAAACCCTTGCTCCCATCCGCTCTGTGTCGTCTGCCAGTCAAATTAATTAAAAAAAAGCTGAATAAATAGAGTAAAAAGGGTGGCATCTTTTCACGCTTATTTATTCTGCGCACCGAGAAAAATGGACAAATTGAATATAACCCAGGAACTTTGGCCTGATTGGTAGTGCGGAGCCCAGTTTACCCTGTTTTCAATCTATCATCCTGGCTGCCGTGCTATTTGTCGGCCTGTCTTGTTGCCCATCCGTCTGGTGCTCTGGTAACTATCTCTGTCTGTCCACCTTATTATCCACCCTCAAGTCTGCTTCTGTCTTTGTGTATTTATCAGCCTGCCTTTATCTGTCAGCCTCTGCTCCTCTCTGCCCCTCTCTTTAATAATTACACTCCAGCTGTGTGTTGCTGCAGTAAGGATGGGGTGGGGTGGGGGTAACAATCAGGTGATCTGTCAGGAAGCTGTTCGTGCACAGCCACGGTGTTGCACTCAGACAAATCATGGCAGCAGTGAGAGGGTGTTAAATCCATGAATGCACTCATTAAACTACATCTCTATTGGTTTGGAGCAAATATGGATTCTAAAGAACAGCAGCTAATTTGATGTTTTCCATATGTTCATCCTTGCATACATATAGATACCTACATGATGTCTGTACCTGATTGACTGTCTCGGCACAAGTGTTTAAAATGTATTAGTCCAGATTAGAATGCTAGCATCTCTTTGCAGATTATTTCTATGAATTAAAAGTAATAACTGGCTCCAAACGCTCAGTAGCTAAGTTCTTTACAGCGATGAACCTGACGAATCACGCGGGCCCAAGTGGCTGTCCCTTAAATGGCTTGGAGCTAGGATTTTCACTGTGTATTTTTAGAAGCACTTGGGCACATCTGTATCATGGGAAGGCTTGAAAGCAAGGTAGGATCCCCTGGAATTCTGGGTAAATGCTAAAGCTGATATGGGCGGGTGGGGGGTCATTTAGAAGGGCAGCCTACGGGGTTGAGCATTTTGGGATTTGGCTGGGAATTGGATTAGAGCCAGTGAAACTGCAGAAACTCTGACAGCCTCGCAAGAGGAGGCTGTAGGGTGATTCATGAGTCACTTCGAGAGCATACGCGGGAGAAAATAAAGAGCACATAAAGCAGAAATGCATGGTGCAATGAGGAGGTCGCACTGCTTAAAAAGAGCTTAAAAAACACTTATTTGCTTAAGCTAACTGTGATTGTGCCCGCGGACACGCCCAGACGACGCTCTGCACGTGTGTTGACTCGGATCTGCGGGTTTGTCTTCCCGGAACGACGGCTGTAGCAGAACAAACACATTTCAGCCTGAGAAGCACTTAATTGCCCTGCATTGATGAATTTTTAAAACGGCATTGATTGCTACAAAATTATTTATGAATAAATAATGCATTGTCTCCCAAACGCGTTGCTTTGCTTTAAGATGTCCATTACATGAATGGACAGTTTATCTTTGGTGCGGGAAAAAAACCCATTTGTGGCACGACAGCCTCGTTATTAGTACAGCCACCTCGGCGTGTGTGGTTGGATAACTGTCTCGGGTATAAATTCTCCTTCCTTGCCCCGAGTACACGCGAGGCTTTAGATTCATCCACACAGTTGCAATTATTATGCACTCAGCTCTTTGGAAAGCAGCCATTATTATATTCCGCGACGTAAATCTCACTCTACACCCACAACCATCCCTGCTAAGGAGTTTAGTATGCATTTTATGCACGTTTGCTCATTTTGGAAAACAAAGCGTGCGATGCGTTTAAGATTTCATTTTTCACTTTCAATCAGCGGAGTCCCAAATAGTCAGCAGAATCCATTCATTCTCTTGTTTTCCATATGAAATAAAAGACGCGGGCCCCGAATGTCCTGTTTTGCTCCTTTCCAGATTTAGCAGCGGCATTAATAATGGCATTATCTCACATGACAGGGTTCACATGTATTACATGGATTACTGCCGCACTCTGAGCGTATAACATAACCTCCTCTGAGAGGACCTGCTGTCAAACGCATCATTTTGGCTTCGGCGTCTTGGCCTTGAGGCGCAATCAAGTTGTTTAACTTGGGCTGTTTAATACGTGGAATCTATAGCTGATGTAAACATGGACTGGGGGCCATGAGGGAAACGATCGATAATTTAACATTTTTCTGATAAGTGCAAGAAAAGAAAACTGAGGGCTCTATTTTGGGACTCGTGGCTCTGGCTCTCGTCCCTGTCCGCCGTGCGAAATGTCAGCCTGCTTCTCGGGATGGATTCTGAGATTCGGTAGTGGAACCTCATTCTTCCTGTGGTAATTAGCGCCGTTGCATTCGAGCTTTGCCAATTAAGCGGCGCCTTTCCGCACCACCGGCCATGCCGCCTCCGACGAGGCGCCTTGTTGAGCAATCAACATCCTAGCCTGTCTTGTTTAACGTCTGCCGTTGTTTGGATACCGAACGTTCTGGATTTAATTTACGTTCATTTCCTGATAGAAAGCGTGGCACGCTGGTTGTTGGGAACCATGTGGATGGTTAGATTCTCCCACCTTTGGAACTGTATCCCACTTTTATTCAAAAATCACATTACTTTACATCACAATCACATGAATTAGCTTTCTGATTTCTTTCTCTTTCTGCCTCTTTTGCCACGTTGCATCGCCTTTCTACCGGATGTTGCTGCGTCACCCACAGCTTTGTTATGTGTGGTATTGTGGAAGAAATGGAATCCATCTTTGTCAGTCACATTAAAGGGTCTTCTTTATCTTCTTTTTCTTATTTGAAAAGAAGCAAAGAGAGTGAGTCTGACTCAGTTCTAGGTAGAATCAATGCTGCAAACGCAACACAGTCAGCAAAGGCGTGGGAGCAGATCCGTGGCTTTTAAGGTAAAATGTGGATTTTGACAGCACAAAATAGGTAATATTCTAAATAGAAATGAGCATTTTTAATTTATAAAGTCTACATATTACTCTCTGGATGATTCCACAGCAGGACTGCAGCACAAGGATATTCTGAAAATGTTCCAAAAACTCAAAAAAAAAAAAAAAGAATCTCTCTCTTTCCCTCTGTCAAACATGCGCAGGATCAAAATGAATCAGTAATGTCAGAGCCGTCACTGCGCTGCAGAGAGCAAAAGGGAAGGTGATCGGTGCATCACGTGCGTGCGCAGCTTCACTTTGCTGTTAATAATTGAGTCCAGATGCTGCTTTGTCACCCACTGACATGCCGTCCAGGACGAATGACCAACTGTGCCCCGAGCTATGTGTTTTCTTGTAAGCTGGCTCGACCGAAGACCCGCGGGACCCCGGACGCACTAATGGAAAATATGGCGAAGCCTGCACACAACAAGAAACTAACAACCATAACCTGAGAGAACAAATGGATAAAGCTTGGCTTTCTCTTTTAGCACCAACTCAGTATCTGCAGGCATGCGACAGAGCCGCTGACGTTTCAGCAAACAAGAGCTTCCCTCTGCTTTCAAAACGACTCCTCTCTCTTGTAGTGCGCAAATCAAACAAGATGTTGGAATAGCAGCTTTTCCCAGATGCTTAACCGTTCCTATTCAAGATCTTGCTGCTCCTCTGACATCACTGGTTTAGCCTCCTGACTGATTTGCATGTGGTGGGATGTGGTTTGGAACCGGACAGACGTGGGGAACACGGACCTGCCGGGCAGCAACCGTCCAGGACTGGCATCCACCCGAGTCCGCTGTGGCAAGGAGGGTCTAAAACAAACAAAACACAGCCCTCAAAGTTCATGAATAGCTAATTAAATAGATTAAATGTCCTGCTCCTGCCTGTCCTGTAGCAGTTTGATGTTTATGAGTCTTCGTTTATTCGACAGAGAGTGTTCACATGTGGCTGCCATACTGGGAGTGTGCGCATGTGAAGCAAACATGCCTTCACATATGAAAGGAGCTCTACATTCCAGAATCCATAATGGGGGACCCGTGTGAAAATTTAGCTGAATCTTTTCATCTTCAGTGTGCTTAGCTATTGCTATACAGGAAACAAGGAAATGCAGCCTATAAATATGCATCCAACAATTCTCCATTTATGCTTGCCGCCACTTTATATTCCACCTCAGCACCGTTGTCACTGAAGGACAGCGCCACAGAAGAAGAAAAAAGAAAAAGTGCTTCATTTTAATGGCCTTTTCTTTTATGCAAAAAGGAATAATCGGGTTTTCCGCGCGGTGCCGGCTGAGCCTTCTGTAGAACGGCAGCCTTTTTCTCACCCTCTGTCTCTTGTTGTTACTTGAAGGACACTCGCTGTATTAGGTTTCTGTCTAATTTTAGTCTCAGGAGGTAGAACTCATCCATTTTTCATGGTATACATGCATACCACAACTGACTCAAAGGAACTAGCACCAGTCCCCAAAATGAGATTTGCTTTTGCACACGTCTTCCGTGCCCGTTTTCTAATAGCCCTTTGCACCATGTCGTCTGCAGTACTACGGTGATCAATACCTCACTGCGCATATTCAGCTTTCTGTGTCTTGTGTCGGTAATGACTATAAAAGCCATGCTTTCAACGTGCACTATTATCACTTTGAATTTTCTTTGCCGCCTCAGCACTAAAGCAGAAGCATCGCTGCTTGCGAAGGTCAAGTGTTAGCGCTCATCTATTCCTCTGGAAACTAAAGGACTAAAGCAGCTTGTTGATGTTGGATGGACTCTTGTTGGCGACACATTAATGTCTGCCACAGAACTCAGGGGAGGCATTTGTACTGTCCTGGTGGGGCCTTGGTTGCAATTATATTGTGCCCGTATTGATCTCCAGTATTGATTAAGTCTGTCCTTCAATTTTAAGATTCACCAGCTGCTTCTCTGAATTTCAGAGGCACAGTTTGGAAGCTTTTCGAAATGATAGTTCCGAAACTAATAACAATGGCAACAATACAATATAAAATTTTTCATTGTGATTTTTGCCTCTACTGTAATAAAACTACGACAGCTTTTGAGAATGACTGTGTAGGTGTTGGGTTAACTGATGAGAATCATTTCGAGCCAAGAGCTCCCACCTCTCCACAGCTACTATGTTATTACATCAAACGTTTGCAATTCCATACCATTTTAATTAGTTTGTCTTTTTTGTCTTTTTTCATTTTTGATTGATATTCTCTTTACTGAATCTCCTTAAAAAAAAAGAAAAAAAAAAAGACTGGAGCTACGCATGTGCCTCAACCTTTTGGTCTTTGACTCTGAAAATCTTCTCAACCCCAAAAGCGTAGACTGGCTAATACACCCAAATTCCAGCCTAAACAAAGTTATCCCACTCATAAAAAAGCAATTTGATTAGATTTTTTTGGCTGGATTAAACAACCAACGATGCAGTTACTGAGCTTCGGGGTGCTGGTAAGTAGATTTGCTTCCTTGGATCCGGTCCAAAGTAGCTCTTTTTCTCTTGTTTTCAGGTTTTATGTGAAGAGGAGTAAATTACTGTAGCTCCATATTTAATTTTGTTATCAATCCTCCTATGCACAAAGTACATAAACCCTTCAGTTTGTTGTTTCGTTTTGGAGCATCCAGTATGTGCTTCACGATCATACAGCATTTATAGATCTTTTCCTGTCAACTTTCTGTCTGAGCTGCAGGGTTTTGATTCCGCCAGAAATGATTCATTTCTGGGCCTGAACGATCGCACAGGTAACAACGCTGCACCAATATTGCGGCACTACATCAGGGTGCTAACACGCTCATCCAGCTCACTCGGATGTCTAAACCTCCTATTACAGAGAATCTGCATCCCATTAAGTTATTGTAAACATCCTGTTCAGTCAAGTGTTGGAAGCGGATGTCTATCTGACCACCCTGTAATCATAAATGACTCATTTCCTATTAGCTGCCACAAGATTTATCATCATCATCACATCCTCCTTTCCCCATTTTCTGCCTCTTAGAAGGGAGTCTCTCTCATTCTGCCAAGAAATTGACTACACTTTTAAGTATGTCAGCGTGGGACCTGGTGTTTTCTCCTAGTTTGTGGGAGGGGGACGCTGCCTGTTAGCAATTATTAATAATAACGAGAGTCTGATGAAAGCCTGAACGTAGGGTGGATCTCCCGAGCAGCTGCTTTTTCCGTGCAGATGTATGAACTCGTGTGGGTGTTTAGTGCCAGAACCTGCAAGATGTTCGCTCTGGAATCAAATCAATTTGTCAGTGGACCGCGGGGAGGGAGACGAGCTGTCGTTTACAGAGCTATGAATAAATAATAAAACATTTGGTGAGTAAGATGAGGTGAGCAGGCGTGTCAGAATGCTGCCGTGTTTGAAAGTAATGGCGAACGCTCCATCCACGTCCTAAATCAAATTAAAAATCATTAGTGTCAGCTCTGCTTTGGCCCCAACCTGCAACTGGAGCTTTACTCCTATTTAGAGTGGCCTTTTATCACTGCACGTTGGTGCATCAGGAGTTTCGGTTGCAGCTAATTTTTCATCCCTGATAAAGAACTGCTGAGCAGAACTGCAATCACCACACAAATATGTTTTTGGCGGTGATTCAACAGCTTCTTACAGCAAAGTACACAGAGCAGCAGTAAATATTTGCTGAGTCCAATATGTATAGTGGAAACGTGAGCTTTCACCCCAGTCGCCCAATCACATTCCTAGAGAGCCATTTAGCAAGCGTCATCGCGCTCTGCATCGGCAGAGGATTAGGCAATCCTCAATGGCGCTGAATAACATAGAGGGATTAGCAGATTCGCCTGTCACCAACTGTTTCTGACGGATTAACGATCCCCTCTGTCGCCCCGAGAATTCACTCCGAATGAGTTGAAGTTGGCGCCACGGCCAAGGTGACACCGAGTAGCGTGAGGAGGAGAGGCACCGAGCGAGAGGCTTGTGCCCATGCTCGCCGCGGGCAACATCAGTACGACAGGCAATCCGTTAATAGACGTCATGTGGGGGGGGGGCAGGTGGGGCCCCGCCTGCTGCTGAACGCTGCTGAATGAGTTTTAGCAGCTGCACAAATCGATAGCGTCCGATATCGCATTCAAATGTGGTGTCTCTGTGTCTTGGAGGACTGGGGGAGCACTGGCTGATTACTTTTCAAATTCTCTTCCCGGATCCATCAATTCTGACACAAATGCTCCCTCCTCCGGGGGAATTCGGTCATGTTCTCCAGATCCCACCTAAACTACTTTGGTATTTTTAGCATCTGTCGCAGATTGTCAGCTGGGCCAAAACAGGCCTTGCAGCTCTGCGCTCTCCGGGGCCCAAACAAGCCCAGCCTGGTGCAGCTGGATGTGCATACAATTCGATCTATTTCCCAAAAATACGGAAATTCATACTTAGAGAATTGCAAAATATTCGCAGTGAAGGATTACATTTAAAATTGTAGAGGACGGATAGATAAATACAACTTTAGCCCTTTTGGTCAGATTTCATGTACACAGACATGGTTTTATTACATTTTTATAAGCTTCAAACCCTCAGCATATGAGTCTCTGTCCTTTTATTCACTTAAGTTTAAGAAAGCCGCAGCCTTGACACTTTCCCAATTAGCGTTAGTGCGGGGATGAAAACAAGCGTGCATAAATGAGTCTGGACCTAAAATCAGTCCGATCCTGAGAAGAACCACACGTTAATGACGAGTTATTGCAGCCTTTCGAATAATCCACACCTGCGCTGAAGAACATGCAGCCAGCAAACATTTCTGCAAATGAAAAGCAAACCGGGATCTCTTGGCGTCTGATCGTTGCTGCTGGTTTTGTGTCAGTGGCTTCACTGACACAAAACTTGCTTCCTTCACCACAGGTTAACCCTGACCCCGACCCTGACCCTCTCAAACGCCAGCCCATCGTTGTCTCAACCCAGAACTCGCACCACTGCCCGATCCTCCACCTACTGAGAGGAAGTCCAGGTCGGAGGAACCTTATCCGGATGCAATGTGGCACCTATCCGACGACGGGGTTAACCACAGACACACACTGACAGGTGAGAAGGATCATTCTGCTGCAGCTCATCCCCGCAGGAGAAAAAGGGCAACACCAGCATCAGCAATGGGCAGATGCCAATAAACAGACTGAGATTTCTTATTTCTTTTTTTATTTTTCTGGCTTTGGTAGATCATCAATATTATTTAAACACCAAGTGCTTTATTTCAGTGCAAATTTGTTCCTCATCAAATCAGGGTCCTATGGTGAATCGGAGAATTTATTGCCAAGAGCGTGGCTGGCGTTAGTACGGAGCAGCAATAAAGTCGATAATTACTTTGCTCCCTAATGCTCTGTATCTCTTCTTCAGGAGATTCTGGAGCTTCAATAAAAGCACCGTCTGCACTACTGTTTGTAGATTCCTCCCTCCAAGGCTCAACGGGACTGAGACAGAAACCGTGATTTGTTTACACCGGAAAGTGGATCTACGACTTAATGTAACCGCATCACATTATTGTGTGTGTGTGTGTGTGTGTGTGTGTGTGTGTGTGTGTGTGTGTGTGTGTGTGTGTGTGTGTGTGATCTTACTGGATGCTTCCACAGGATATTGCAGGCCTTCTACTGCCACATAATTGGCTGCCTGCAAACATAGCTGGAGACAGCCACATGTGAGCTCTGACAGGAGCCGAGCAGGTTTGGAGCAGTTAAATAACGACTAAACAGACCGAGAACCTCCTCACCGCGTTCTCACACATGCAGAAGTATTATAAAAAAAACCAAAAAAAACGCCGTGATACGTGCATGAAAGAAGAGGGAGGATTTCAACACAACCTCAAGCTCGCAGGAAGCAGCTTGAATGATCTTTCTGTTACATGTTCAAGCAGCGATCCGGCGGAAAAAGCAGCAAAGAAAACCATGAAGCTCCTTTTTCTGTTTTGGCCAGGCCATACATTCTTCTTCCCATGTCGTCTGCCGCGTTAGGAACCTGTACCATTCAGGAAAACTACGCACATGCCAGGAAATCGATACCGACAAGTTGTGGACAAAGGGGGGCTTCGGTAGAGAAGGAGAGCTGCTGGTGGCCTGTATCCATCCTTAAGCAGCTCATCTATTTTCCATCAATGGAACACTGAGGTGCTGTGTAAATAGCAGCAGCTGCTGTGGCCGAAGAGGCGGCTGGGCGAAACGCGAGCAGCGGCGTCAACATCCGGTAAAACCGGGAGGGGCCGGTCAGAACGCCGCTGGTTTTCAAGATATCCCCGTTTAAAATACAAAAAAACAAAAACACAGCTTTGTGGGCAAAACGGTTGGTAGAGGATAAGAGGTCAAGCAGGTGTCGTGAACCACCGTTTCCGTAGAATAAAAGTGGAGAAAAAGGGGTGAGAATGGAAAAAAACACCTACAAGATAGATAGATGGATAGATAGATAGATAGATAGATAGATAGATAGATAGATAGATAGATAGATAGATAGATAGATAGATAGATAGATAGATAGATAGATAGATAGATACATAGATACATAGATACATAGATAGATAGATGGTGTGGCGATGAGTGATTTTGAATCCTAATCCATCTGAAGCTCAGTGACTGAGGTCCTGTCCATGTGGGAATGCTGAGTGCACTTTAAATGCTTTCCTCTCCTTTAACGGCCATTAAAAGTGTCTGGAAATGTTACAACCACTTAGTGGCTGTCACACACTGTATTTTTACTTTTAGAGGGATTTGGGGGGGCGAAGGCAAATTGCCCAAAGATTTCCCCCGCCAGGCTTGGGTAACAAAGCCACGTAGGAAGACAACCCTGATCCCAGATCTGCTTGGCCATCACAATCCCGCCGACTGCACAGATTAAATAGGATGAATCTGTTTGAAGGAACACAGAAAAGCAGTGAAATCACAGTGAGCACAAATCACATAATGGTGGGAATGACTAAACCATGCGATGATAACGTGCAACAATGCAATTGTACGGCGGCAGTGGCCTCGGAGGAAGCCCTCTTGCGACTTTGAGGAAAGTTTAAGTGAAAGGGCAAACTCGGGTGAAATAATCCAGCAATTATTCTTCCGCTAATGAATCCCGCCGTGACTTGCTGAGCAGACATTGTTTCCAAATATATGACTAGAAGGATCTGGAATAATCCCCCACTTCATGAGGGTTCTTGGCATTTCCATTTTTACCAAAGCAGCGAAACATTAATGCAACTATATTGAACCACGTAGAGTCCTCCAGTTTTGGCAGCATTTATACTTCTAACATAAAGATACAATAATATCTGTTGCTGCTATATTCTATATCTTATCTATACGTTCATATGTTCTTCCAAAAATCATAATGTTGTGTGCGTCTCTGAGGTAATGGAAGATAACGCGCGCTCTCAACCTTCGGTCTCAGTTGCCATAGATACGGACTACACCCCGTCCTAATATTGTGTTTGCGAAAGCATTGGGTTTTTTGTGATTCTAAACTGTCAACGATACGTCTTTTTTTGCTAAATGAAGACTAAAAAGCTCTTCATTAGAAGCTGTTATACTGATTAACCATCGGAAATGAAAAAAAAAAAGGAAAAAAATGTGGCAACTCTCTACACACCACATGATCTATGCAGTGCCTGCTAATATATGCTGCTGTGTGTAGGTGCGATAAATTGCCATGCCATCATGAGAACCAGGAGACAACGAGGAAGCTAATTAAAAGCAAAGCTTTCACGATGCTCGCAGTTTACAGTGGGGAGGAACCAGCCTGACATTTACGCCCGCAGTCAAGTTCCCTTCATTTAACTGCAACCAGACAAGTGTGGAGAAAGCTCATCCCGCCGTGTCAGAGGAAGAGGTGCGATCTCGCACCATTCCTGCTGTGGACAGGGAAATCACCTTGCCAACGTTCTCTGTCTGTCCTCTCCGTGGAAGGTAGAAAAGCGCCTCCGCAGCAGAGCGACGGCGGCCCTCTGACAGCGCGTGAAAGGAGTAATAGTCTCGCTAATTAATGCTCAGGGCAGGTGACAAAGCCAGGGAGGAGAGCTGCTAGCACGTTTGGAAGGATGATGGAACTGCGTCCCGTTCAGGACGTGCTCCAGTGGTCATTCTCTCAGATTCAGCTACATCCGATGGCCGAAGCGACAGGTTTGCAGAAATACTGCTGCGCTGGCGAGCTTCCCCAAACACCTGGAGAAGGTTTCAGACTCCTGCCACTACAGCCCAGCAGGGAGGATGGCGATCAAATCATCTCCACCACTGCAGCGCTGTCTTCCTCCCTGCGTGTCTGCAAATTGAAGTCTTTTTTTTTTTTTTTTTTTTGCAGATTCAGAGCAAACGGAACCTAGCGGTGATGAATAATGTGTGACATCTTCGGTGGCGTGCATTAGTGGGGTATTAATGTAAAGGTTTCTCGTCTCCATGGAGGATACTGCTGCAGAATCACTCTGCAGAACACTGTCCCACTATACCCAGCCCAGTCTGTCTCTCACTACTGAGTCTGCCATTCTAACCAGTTTAGATGCCGTTTTCCTTTCCATTATAACCAGCCCATTTAGCCTGCATATGCTCACATGATCACATAAAACCATTTTCATCTAGATGAACTCTTGGCTGACTTTCTTCGTCAACAACGTGTGGCACGTGTAGCCGCCCTAATAACGCCACAATTTAATTGTAAAGTCTAAATTAAAGTAATGATTCTAGGCGCCTCTAAGGACACCTGCCATCCTAAAAAAAAAAAAAAAACCTCAGCAGCTGCGGATTTGGCCTCCGACCGGCCAAGCGGGCCCACGGGCAGGGATCGCCCTGCCTGGCAGAGCATCAGCGTCCACGTAGCGGGACAGCTGCAAGGCCACGGGCTCCACGGCAGGACAGACGCCGCCCCACCGCTGGAGCGCCGTATGAAGGGCTTTCTAATAACGGGGAGGCTGTGCAGTAACAGCAGAGCTCGCTGGGACAATCGTACTGACACAACAGTTACTAAACTATCGCAGGTGTTCCTTAGAGGGTTGTTCTATTTCCAGCCAAAGACTGTGTAGTGTTGCTGTTGTTGTTGTTTTATTATTATTTGTGTCGTTAGTGAGCAGCGCCGCGGACCTGTCAGGGAGGTGAAAGATACCACATTGGCCACCTCTGGCGTCATCTGGGACGTGACTTGTGTCCATCTATAAGGAGCAATATTTCCCACGTGCTGGATGCCTGAACAAATCGTCATCGTTGCCTTATCTTTTCTTCGCAGGCCCACAAAGCCGATGTACCGCCGATGTAAAAATCTATAGGCAGAAAGCGATGATGGCCAGAGTGGAAAACACAGACATTTAGCCGCTAGCCGTTGTGGCGCTCTTTTGCTCGAGGGGCTGAGAATAAAGGGCGGCTGACGATCGGACGCCTTTAAGCCGAAGCCTCTTCTTGAGATCACGTTCCCTGTTCCATTCGTTCGAGATGCCCGTGAACTTTAAATGGCATTCCACAGAAAAGGGAAAAAAAGCCTCATTGTTGACTTTTGGCATTATTTCCCCTCCGTTATCCAATTCAGGAAGGCTTTTATTGCCTTTCCGCCCTCATTCCTGTCTCCCTTTGTAGCATTTTCATAAACCCCTCTGGACTTTTACTCCTCTCACCTGCGGAGTGTGTAATCCAGCACGCTCTCGTAAGTGACTTTTTTTAAGCGTGCGTGCACCTAAAGTGAATTAGCAGGAGCGTCGACTGAGGCGAGCTGCGTGAGGGAGGTCGGCGGAGCTAATGACGGAATACGGGCCAGATGCTGGCAGAACCCCTGCGGATGCGGAGCGGCAGACGTCACTGCTGAGGATAATTCTGAAAATGGGATGAGTAGAGGACGCGGGTGGGACGTGCCAGCAGGTACTTTCATTGATATCAAATCAGGCCTTTGGCTTCTATACATTTTGCCTCTGCAGGTCCATGAATGTCTCTCTGCTGTTTGGATTCCCAGAAGCTTAGAGTTTGGGATAATCAATCCAGTGTTTGTGATTTGGACCCCCAGGCTGTGTCAGGGCGGCAGCCCCTTGTTCCAATCCCACGTGTCAGTTATCAGCGTGTTTGCACAGCCCCTCTGGAACTGTCAGACTCAGAAGAAAGGGCTGAAACGATTAATCGAATAATTTGAGTAATTCGACTACTAAAAAGCTTCCATAAAAATTATTTGTGTCGGAGCTTCGTTTAAATTCGGTCCACTGTACTTAGCACTGTGTTCAACACGCTCGCTGCTCGGCTGCTGATGCGTCACTGAAGATCCGTGTGAGGCGCAAAGAATTTAACATTAAAAAGAAAAAGTATAGTGCAATGTGTCTACTGTAAGATGCAGTCAGCCTAGCATAGCAGCACAACGCTGCTGCTGCAGCTTCAAAGGAGACATCCGGTCTCTGCTAAACAGCAGAACCAGCAGGCTAAGGCTAACGGTAATTAGCAGCAATTAACAGAAATCAGTGAGATCCATGATTGAGAGAAGTCTGGTAACTAACGCACTTTGTTTATAGCTCTGTGGAAAGGCTGATTTAGAACTTTAATCAATGCAGTGGCTACTCTGCTAGCTATCACGTTTTGCTTAAGATAATTATATTATAATAATAATAATGCACATAAAATAAAATGCTGTACTAAGTTTGTTAAGACCTGAACTTCAGTTAGTTAAAATGCAAAAGCAGTATCTCCTTATACTGATGCATTTCATCACGGAGGCTGTTTTTTCTCTGTCCCGACTTCCCCCCCTTACGTTGGGAAAGTATGTCAGATGTTTGTGTGTCACCGGAAACTGGCCCAATTGGCTCCGCGTGAATAACTGATGAGCAGGGGAAATAGGAACGGGTTTATAAAGTTAAATCACAGTGCTAATGGTGCCTTCTAGCTCATGCTAACCTTGTAGCACTGATACTTTGAAGTATAGAAAGTGGATGAGAGGAAGAACTTCAATATTGTCGTCCACATGCAACAGGCTAATCAGGCCAACTTTTTTTTTTTTATATTACTGAAAACATACTTTTTTTTTTTTAGATATGAATGTTTTTTTTCCCTTTGTGGTACAGTCAGGTCCTTTTACAATCTGATAAAAGACCAAGTAATGTCAGTTTTTCACACCACTGCCACGAAGCCGAGAACAACAATGTGCTGAAAGCCTCTTTTCCCCATTTCGGTGCTGTTTCTTACTGGAGTGTGTCCTCCGGAGACCTGCCTCCTGCTTCATTTTCTCATTTCTCAATGGGAAGAATGGTGCGCTATTTTGTGCTCTCGACACTGCTGGGAGCTGAGCATCTTCATACACCACCGTGAGATTGACAGCAACTTGCAAACATTTTGACTTTTAGCACTTTGAATCCAGTCGGCCGTCAGAGCAGCCAGAAGGTGTTTCATCTCCTCTGCACGGTGCCACGACACAAAATATAGATCCGCCCGCCTGGCTTACATAGAGCAAAAAATAACCTAATTAGTTATTAATGCCATGTGTAACCGCAGCGGGTCAAGGCCCGTGGAGCAGCGGTGACATTTGATGAATGGAGCAGAAATGAGAGAGAAACGATCATACATCAAACAGCTGACGCTCATCGCAATTTATCTGATATATAGATTCAGTGGATGTATGGATCTTGCTGCTGGTGCTGTAACGCATTTATTCAGTGTTGGTCCCATCAATTAACATCATTTTTGATCAGCCACCTCCAACTTTGTCTGTGTGTGTGTGTGTGTGTGTGTGTGTGTGTGTGTGTGTGTGTGTG
>BJFM01000371.1:0-36153 GCA_016586285.1 Arothron firmamentum
CACACACACACACACACACACACACACACACACACACACAGTGGAAAATGGGCTGTTGCTGTAGTTTTTGTAGCCGAAATCTTTTGTATAATGGTTCTGGTCAAGCACATTTCATCTGAAATAGATGATATGTGATAAAGTTTCCAGATAATTGGATTTCACTCAGAGAAATGAGTCAGAGTCTAGATTCAAGCTTTGTCCTGCCTGTAGCTGCTTGTTTATAGGGTCGGGGAGCCTTGTGTTGTGTGATAACACTGGTTCAGCACTGGCTGTTATCTGCAAACAACTGAGAAAGGGACGGAGAAGCCTGCTGATCGGGAGGCCAGGTAAACCTCTGCTGGCCAGCAGCGTGTTTATTCCTGTTATATCTCTGAGGTTTCACATTTATACAGACAAACAGTCTGTTAAATAATCTTAGTCAGTGAGATAGCAGAGACATCCAAATGATTTAATAACCAGGCAAAATGGTAGCATTCTCTCAATTCCTTATTTGTGTGTTCATCCCAGTTTCACAAGCGAAGACTTGCTATGCTCATAGTAGCATAAAGTACACACTTATGATTCTTTGGGAAAGTTTATTTTAAGGTTTTTATTCAGCACATGAAAGACATGTGGCACAATTTTAAATCAGCCAGTGTGTGGTACACCCCTACATTCCATTCATGTGAACGTCATATATCAGGGGATTTGTTCCTAGTATTTAGAGAACATGTTCACATGGTCTCAAAAATAAACATGAAAAAAGCCCACAGTCACTTTTCAACCTTTTTGTTTTGCTGAAACACGAAACTGGAATTTCTAACGAAAGGTTTCATACATTTGCTTTGAATGTTACATTTTGAGTGGACAGGACTGACTGTTCCTTCTCTGCAGCCCTCCACACTTGTAGTATCAAACGGTTATTCGTCAAGCACAAAACGTACCTTTTCCACCAATTTTAATTGAAAAGAGGTCAAAAATGTCTTTGAAAGAAAAAACTTTCCATCTGTCTTCAGGAATATCCTCACAAAGGTAACTTTTTTTTCAACATTTGCTCATATAGTCCAGCATTTAAGACGAGTCAATCATGCCAGAGTTTCTCAGGAAAAGTGTCAAAAGTTAACAAGCCAAGGCAAGTAGGTAGCAGGCAGTGAAAAAGACTACTGGACTCCGTTTCTGGAGAGCTGAAACTCTCAGTCACATATGGACCACATCCTGACTTGTTTTGCTAGATTTGGCTTCAGCTGATTGATCCTTCATCAAAAATCCAAACCTCCAAATTAATGCTCACTGATTGTGTGTAATTGTGTATAAGGGCTTGTTTTTGGATTTTTTTTAAAAAAAGGTTAATTTGGATAGATAAATAAGGTCAGCTGTGTCTTCAGCTTGTCAGTCTGTGGAAGGTGATCACGGAGGGTTGCCGTGGCCTCCAGGATGAACAGCTGAGTGTTCCTGCTCCGCTCTGACTCTGACTTCACTTACCTCTGGTACTTTATTGCCTCTGAGCCACCTTTTCTTCTCTGTGCCCCTAGTTGACTGCACCAGGTTTTTCATTAGTTTCCTTTTGAGCTTCAGATGATGTTGTTTAACCATGTGAAAAGGCTCTATATTGGTCCTTTGTCTTTCTCTGTAAAAAGAAAAAAAAAAAAAAATCCACCCAAAAAAACCACGTTTCCTCCTGAAAAGTATTTTTTGCAATGATTTACTTGCTTTTTCTGAAAGCCGCTATTGTTCAATTTAAAGTTATTCAGCAAATCTTGTTATTGCTGCTAAACTGCAAATTACCATGTCGGACCCACTTTTAGCATCAGGTACTCAAGGTTTACTTTTGTGGTTGGAAAAATCATACATTTGGCCTTTTCCTCATTATTAGCCTGACCAGGAACCAATTACACCGGACCTGTGCGAGTCCAGTTCAGCTGAGCGTGTTTATTGAGGTGCTCTTGAAGATGAGTCATATGGACTCAGGCCTACAGGGTCCACAGTGGATGTGAAGGCAGCTGTGATAATGGCTGCAAGGTTGCAATCAGCGAGCAGAGACAAGTCGAAGATGATACATTATTGATCACATATACCTGTGCAATTTAACCCATCCCTGACTGGAACTGTAGCCATTCTGTAAGACTGCGGTGAAGGGTTAACGAGTAGAAACTAACCTGCGGTAGCGTGCATGTTTCTGATGGTTGATGAAACTGGAGCACCTGTAACAAATCTGGAGATACAGATAAAAACATGATAAGTCCCAGTCTGCTGTGAAACGACCACAATTTTGCAGATTTCACTGTCTATCATCAGAAAATGTTCCCATCCATGACCTCTTTTCTTCTTTTCCTCTGTGGATTACAAACAAGCAGCTTGACCTCCACCATCTTCTTGTAGCGATCATCTCCATGCCCAGCCAGGTGTATTTAAACCTGGAATGATGTTGCAAACTTAAGAGCTGACCAGAATGGGTTACTGTTAGCAACCAGCTGACCAGAACGGGTTACTGTTAGCAACCACACACCATTAATGTTTGATTTTTTAATTTTGTTTTAAGTATTTTGGCTGTGTACTGAAGCAAGAAAGAGTAAAATATTAATTTCTCTTATTTGAGGATACGTATTTCTTCAGATATTGCAGGACATTGTTCAAATGTTTGAGAAACATTTTCTATACTAAATCTCAAATTGAAAATGTTTTGCGTTGTTTCAAATGGTTGTCAAATTGTCAACTGTTATCACGCCATACTGAGCTAATGGTTCCACTTCAAAGCACTAATTTTTTGTACGTTGCAGTTATCACATTTCTGTGTTTCGTGTTGATGCAAATAGACTCTCTGTGGGGGCTTTTGTCTGATGAGGCTCTGGGTGTTCATGCAGCATGGGTGTGGCTAATTGAAGTGGCTTCTGCTCACAAAGACACCAGTCAGCCCAACCCGAATACCATTCATATATGTGTGTCTCTCTCGTCCTCTGGTTTCAGACAGAGCCAGTGAACGCAGCCTCGGCCAAGCAAGGAGCTGCGTGAGCAGTTGTGGGGGTGGACTGCTATTTCTTATTTCTTTCTATTTTCTGGCTACTTTGCTCTCCTTGAACACAACATGGAACAAATACTCAACCTCATTTTCACTTGATCTCCTCATCCATATTTATTTATCAGCTCATATGAATTTTATATAGGCATATCTGCTTTTTTTATATTGACCCTTTCACATCAGACCCCTGCCCTTACATATTCCAAAAGCCAGTCTATCAACTAGCCATTAATCTTGTCAGTGCTTTTTTTTTTTCTTGTGAGCAAAAACACAAACTGTGTCACACCTCAGAGCCATGCAGGCCTCCTCGCTAAGCCATAATGGCTGCCTGAAGCAATTTACATTAGTGTCCTGGTCTCAGCATGATTTACGAGGAAATCTATTTTACTGTTGCTTTTATTTGACTTTTATAATGCACCATATGTTTTGTGACCAGCTTTATTTTCTGCCACTGTGTAAGGTCAAACACTACCAGGTGAAGATGACTTTTTACAAACCTCAGTGCCCCCTGTGTGTCACTTTCCTTTAAAAATAGATACCAACACACATCAGTATTCACAGAGCATGCCATATGTATACTGGGGACAATGAATTGCTTTAGAATTAAATCCGTTGGGTTTTATTCTCAAGCACCTGACAGGTTTGCATGATGCAGTTCCTGTATTTGTGTCAAAGCCTTAAAAAACTTTGGTGATGCTTCGAGACTGAGAGCCAAGTCGTAAGAATCGCATTTGGTACCACCATATTTAAACTCTTATCAATGAGATTATTTTACTCCTTTAAGATCACGTGGAATCCCCCTGAGTCAAGTAAAAGCTCTGATCATCGATGGTTTTCATATTCACATAAGGAAGGTCATAGGTTTCCAGAGTTTCTTTGTGTTTTGTGGGACCGCTGGGATTGTGAGTGCTGCCTGTACAACTGGTATTACCATACAAAGAGAGGTTAGGGAGAGTTCAGATAGACCCCACTTTCCGAGTCAAATGTATTCAACATTCACCTGCCCCCTACTCCTTCTTCTATTGGCAACTGCTCATTACAGTCCCTCGTCACCTGACATCATCCCTCAGCTCTGCCCAGCATCAATAACGGAAGATTCGAGCACAGGAAAAACACATCACGTATGTTTTGGTTTTATTCAAGAAATGATGGTAATTTCCACACCAGCCTCGGACCCATGTTATGATATCCTCTCCTGGAACAAAGGACGGTAGTTTCCAAATTATATGCACGACAGGGAAAAATACCCATAGTTTCCTGAGACATCCCGCGTGACTCTAACGACTGATGGATGGACCTCCAAGGACGCTAAAAGTTTCCTCACTGAGGCTGTCCATCACGTTTTTTGGAGCGAGATAAAAAGCTGATTTGTAGGGAGCCATTCACACACCAACATCTATCTTCAGTTCCACAAGCTGCTGTGACACTTATCTGCATATACATATAACTGATTCTTAAAATATAGAAGATCTATTGCTAGATTCTATATGTAATGCTGATGTTTGGTACTCCTGTGTGAAGTCATCATTGAAAATCCATGATGCAAAAATAACACAGTTTTATTTTTAGAATGTTTTCAGTATTAATGTTTCAGTGTTGTATTACATATCATGGAAGATTGCAGAGAAATCAAAGTACAGTGTTAAACTTAAATATCCTGTAATGTATGCAGTGTATTCAGATGAAATTCATGATTCAAACAATTAAGATGTTAATGATATTAAAAGGAATCCCACATAATAGAACCAAGGAGTCACATCTTCCACCTACAATAAATTATTGATAAAGTTACTGTGATGATGCACCGTTAAAAAGAAGCACTGCAAGACAGACTCTAAATGTCCAGGCAGATACTTTTATTTTGTGTTTTTGGTTCTGTTTCCTGTGTTGCTGCTGCTTTTGCTCCTGTGTCCCAGTCTAATTGGTGCACACCTGAATCTAATTTAATCAGTGTCCTTTTGAAGGCCGGGTTCCTCAGGCTCAGGTTTGCTGCCAGCCGTTTCCTCTGTGTCTGCCTGTGAGTTTCCTCGATTGTGTTTTCTTGTTTTTCCTCTGGTTTTTGCCCCTTGTGAATCCTTGCGGTTTTGTTTATTTTCCCAACTAGTTTAACCTAGTCAATCCAGCACTTTTAATTTGCTTATCTTACAAGAAGTCTAACCTAGTTAATCTAGTGTTTTTAGTTTTTTTTTATATATATATAAACTGTTTCCTAGCACGTCTAGTACTTTTTAATTTGTTTCTCAAGACACTTTTTGGACAATAAAGACTTTTACTGCAACTGTTGGGACCTCTGCCTCCGCTTGTGGGTCCAGACTCTGTTCCACTTGTAACGCAGACAAGCCTAATAATTTAAATGTTAAGGCGTTAAGAAATCTGTGTGAAATTTTGTTTTTGTGTTTTTAGCACCCTCTATGTGCTTTTGTCTGGAAAAACACTTAATGTTGTCATACTACGTTTATTTATGTCTGTACTTTTAGTATTCAACACACGGCAACAATTGACCCACCCAATCCCAGGCACAAACAGACCACTGGCTCCATCCAGCTGACCATTGATAGCCCCAGTTGTCAGGGGCAACGCCAATAGGAACAGATGCTGTTTGGCTGATCTGCCATATGACCCTAATGACATTTGAACCCATTTCTTTGGGGGGGACTTTGTTTGCTCTTCACCTCTGATGTTTTGTCTTTTTTGTTTGTGTGCATCTGGTTTTATTTCAGATATAAAGATCTTACCATCCCCATGTTGGGGGACAAAAAGAAATTGTCACCAGAGGAGAGATGCCGCTCGGTTCTGCAGCAGACCAAATTGCAGGGATGGCAGGTGTGTGTATGTGTGTGTGCATGGGTGCGCGTGATGTGTTTTCATTCTTCTGTCCAGATCAATCCCACAGATTTGCGTAATGACTTAATCCCTGACCTTCTGCATAAAAGTTTCTGTGGAATCTTTGATAACTCATTCCAGCTGTCCTTCCTCATCATTATTCTCATCACAGAGCACACACACACACACGCACACACACACACACACACACACACACACACACATAAACCCCGCCCCACTCTCTCTCCTGTCTGGCTCGCTGCTGTTGTGTCTGGGTGAGTGACCCCACAGGTCACATCCGCTCCCATCTCGCACACGCACACACACTCCTCCACAATGGTGAGCCGACTCCTTTTCATATAGAATTACTTTGCATAACACACACACACACCCCACAAGTCCTACAAGTGCCATGTGCTGGAATGACTGTTTTCCACAACACAACGGTGCTCACACCACATTTATGTGCACCTGGAGTTGAATGACATCTGCAAGCCTCTGGCAAACCACAGCAGCATTGACATGCAAAGTCCACCCCCTTCCTACGGTCCACACCCACCTTTTAAAACTTAACGCTACGTCAGTTTCTCTAACTGCAACTTGCACTCTTGTATTTGTGCTGTGTGTAGATGGGCAGCAGTAAAGTGTTTCTGAGATACTGGCAGGCAGACCAGCTGAATGACCGGTGCTACCAGCTTCATAAAAAGATCATCACCTGTCAGAAGGGTAAACTGACACTCCAACACCGCATGTTTACATTTTATCCTTTTTTTTTTTTTGCCGAAGCAACTCCTTTCGTCTTTCTTACATCTTCATGTTCAACTTCAACAGTTGTGCGTGGTTGGCTGGCTCGACAGCGTCTTCATCACAGGCAGTCCTCCCAACAGAAAGAGGTGCACAGTGTTCAGCGTTTCCTGCAGGGCGCAGAAGATATGGGCTTGCGAACCTACGACCAGTTGGTCATCCAGAACGCATCTGACATTGCTCGAGAGAGCGACCGACTACGATGCCATGGTAGCAGTCTTTTTGCCACCCTTGGCAAAAGCCTGCCCCTCGGTGAGAGGCCTGAGCCAGTTGGAAAGGAAGAAGATCAACCCACCAGGAGGTAGAGCAGCAAACATTTTCATAGATTCTTTTGTTAAGGCAAAGATGCATGTGTATTCAAGATGTATGGCTGTGCAGTGAGTCCGTCTGTTTCCTGTTTTCACTTGGCCCACTTTTAGGGGTGTGGAGAAAACTGGAAAAGTCTTTGAAGGTCCTGTAAACGTGAGCGGGCGAGTTATTCGCCACTTTCGGTCGAGCTCCGTACCTACCCCTCTGGCTATGGAAAACTTGGTACTTTCCTCCAGTCCACCCATCAAACCGGCCCTCCAGCAGATATCTCATACCAACGAGGAAGTTGTAGCTGTTGGAAGCCTGTCGTCTCCCAGGAAGCAGCCTCCTCCCAAACCAAAGCGGGACCCAAACACTCGTCTTAGCGCATCTTATGAAACAGTAAGTGCAGGGCTGACCATGGCAGCCAAAGAGAGCCCTACACCAGAAGGGCATGGATCACCATCGGGAAGCCCTCCTAAGTCCCAGCTGTCCCCCACAGACCCTGCAGGTAGATCTCTTTTATTGGCATTTAGAGATTTACAGATCAGGCTTTTTACAAATTTATTTTAATTTTTTTTTTGCCGCCCATAACATTTTTTTATTGTTCTTTCTACACTCGTTCTATCCTTTTTTCCTCCTCAGCCTTATCAAAGCCACGCCCCCACAGCGATGACTACACCACCATGAGGAAGGTGCCACCCCCAAAACCAAAACGCAGTCCCAATACCAAGCTGTCAGGCTCATATGAGGAGATCAATGCTGTGGCACCCCACATCCACCAGCTGCGCCCTGCTGATGTCAAGCTGGCCTTACTGTCCCGTTCTGCGGGATTTGGAGGTTTTGGTGGATTAATGCAGAAAGCAGCTTCGATAGATGTGCCACAAGGGGTTGGCCTAAGCCTGTACAGGGGCCAAGATGAGGAGGATGTATATATTGAAATGATGGGCTCCCAGCAGCGAGCTCGTAGCCTTCAGGAGCCCCCCGATAGCCCAGTTCAGGCTGACTCTGAGGCTGTTTATGAGGAGATGAAATATTTCCCCACAGAAGATGGTGTAACTTCTGCTGCAGCGGTTACCAAAGCAACCAAGCGGGAGGGTCTGGGCTTAGGCCTTCTTGGCTTAGGTACATCCCCTCCTCAGATCGGGGAGAGCAAACGTATCACAGCAGGAGTAAGCCCTGCCTCTGACAGCACCCCTTCACAGAGCACACTCAACAGCTTTAAAACACCACATGGCAAAGATGGCAGCAGTGACATACCTGCTCCATTTCCTAATTTACTCCCTCACCGACCGCCACTGCTGGTGTTTCCGCCCTCCCCTGTCACCTGCTCTCCTGCCTCAGATGAGTCACCCCTCACACCTCTAGAAGTGAAGAAGTTGCCCGTGTTTGAGACGAACCTGAATTATGCCACTGCGCCAGACAGCCCTTTATCCCCGCAGTGTGCCCGCCAAAGGGCTGACTCCTCCCCAAGTCTTACTGTTTTCATACCAGAGAAGAAATCCACTCCTCCCCTCACTCCTCCGCCGCCACCTCCTCCTGCGCAGCCTCCCCCCTACAGAGCTCCCTCCCATTTCCCATTCCCACCTGAGGCCAGCTTCCTGACTCTGACGCGGGCAGCATCTGTCATTGGGAGCTCAGATTCCCCCAAGGCTTTATCTTCTCAAAGGGCAAGTGGCGAACCACTGGGGAAACCGCCTCCCTACTCCCCAGTGAAGATGACTCGTCCTGAGCCCCGGAGGGCACACTCGTGCTCTTCCTCACCCCTACTGTTTAACCCAGCCAATGGCAGAGCCCTGACCAGCCCATTAGATGAGCTGAACACTCTGTTCAGCTCTGGACGCAGCCTGCTCAGGAAATCCACATCTGGCCGCAAGATGAGAGATGGAGGTCTGTCACATGCACACGTCTACACCACAGTCACACACACATAGCAGGCATTTCACTATTTTTGCAAATCCATGTTGAATGTAGAGTATTTTTTAAAGGACAAACATTTGCTTTGTTGTGTTTTTTCACACTGCCGTTTGTGTTTGTGGGTAATCCATGTTACATGTGTATAACACATGTATTTAATCTGCTGAGATTGTGTCATCATCAAAGTTGTTGTCTGCCCAGATGATTTTTGGGATCACTGTCTATAAGAGCAGCCCATGTAGCACCACAGTGTTACAGCGCGTTGTTGATCAGCACATCACATGCAGATCACATGCGAGCGATCTGACACTGATGCAGAGGCTGACCTTAAACGAATATCTTTGTCATGGAGAGGGAGGATCCTCATGTCAGAGGTTCGGGAAGTGCAAAGAGATTACCTTGGTGTTACTACAATGGTGAATTTCCCATCTGTGCATGTGTATAAAGCAGAGGCCATGCTGTCTCGCCCTCTTTCACTGAGTGTCCTTCCTGGTGTATTAGTTGTGGCTGGTTAAATAATACATTAGCAGTAGAATGATGAGGATAGGTATTAAATATTCAGCAGTTCACTCGTGTTCTAGTGAGGACAGAGTGACTGTCTTGTGGCATGGAAAGGATATTCTGAACCATTAGGAAATTGCTCGGAAAAATACCGTGCCAGAATATCAGCTGATGTGCAGAAGACAGTCACGTCATGCTTCTATAACTGTAGAAAGTTCAAGGGGTTAGGAAGTCGAACGCCTTATATGAGATGATACACGAGTGAATGCACAGGCTGATGCATAACCCCGAGGTGACGTCAAGCCTGACCTCTCATCAGCACTTGGGCCTGAGTAGGAAATGTGCTGGCATCATGGAAACAGTGGATGTGACTGGGGGACCCTGGTGATGGGTTTCACAACCTCGCTGTTATTTTGAGTCGTCAAAGCACGGCGGTCTGCTTAGATCAGAGCGCAGACAGATGCCAGCGGGCTTAACAGGATGGCCTACTTCCGTTCCCTCTTGACTGTTAAATGACCAAATATGATACCTGATGCTTTGGGAGGGGCCAGAGGTTACAGCTGCTCTCCCAGACTTCTCTGGGCATGGCAGCTGCCTCCTCGTCTTCTGCTTCTTCATCCTCTGAGAATGAGGAAACTGCAGGAATCCCAAAGAGAGAGGGCAGCCTTCAGGAAATCACTGTCAAAAACTTTTCAAGTGGGGACAAAAAAAAAAAAGAACAAGCATCTATTTATTCCTATTTGTTTGACGATCAGGATGTAATTTCTTCTCCTTTTTGTTTTTCCCATTTCCTTCCTTCCTTTTACAAATGCACACTTATATCTCATGCGACCTAGAGTACAGTTTGCTCCGTTTATATTTAGGCATCTTGTGACTGTGGGGGTGAGGCATGCACTCTGTGGCAGCTGATGAATTCCATTCACACTGTCATACACAAACTCTATTTGCCCATTGTCACTTACTCATTCAGTTTATGAGAGCATGTGAGCTCAGGGGCAATGGGGCCAGAGGCAGGTCACATGGAGTCATCAGAAGATAATGTTCTTTTAGAAAGCCAAAGGCTGGGCTGATGTGTGGAAAAAAAAAAAGATGAATAGTTTTTTTTTTTTTTTTTAATAAATTGGCATCAACAACATGCAGACAATTCTGTAGAATCCAGGAATTTATTTTTTCTTGTGTTTGTCATGTACTGAGAGTATGCTTATACTTTCGATAGGGTTCAATTCCAACATCAATCTCCCAGGAAGGGAAGAATGTGGATCTGCCCCTACCTCACCATCTCTGCAGCTTCAGGACAAGAACGCCAACAACCACTCCACCCACTCCTCCAGCCCCGTCCCCGTAGAGAACGGCAACCAGATCACCAATGGTAATGTCCACTAATTATTCATTCTTTACCAAACAGCTGGCTCACTCATCAAGTTGATGGATGTCAGCATATACTAGAGCACAGATCAATGAATCAATCAAAAAAGGGTGAGGTGATTAAATGCAGCATAATGAGAGAAAAGGAGGGAGAACGTATGTCGGCTACATCAAGAGTGATGCCAGTGATCTTTTAAACTTTAAGAGTTCTCTGCTCTGTGCTCGTTGGTGCTCGCTACATGTTTCTGATATTTGGTGATCAGGGTCGATGGAGGACGAGAGTCATAGCAAGCCGAACACTTCTACTTCCACCTCTCTGCACAGACACATGGACAGCCATCATATCCAGGTAAAAACTCAAGAACACACCGCACACTTGGGTCCCTTATGTGGAGGATTGTCAGAGGTTTTACACTGATGGTAGCAGATGTTCTTTGTTTTGCTGCACTTTCCATTATCTTATGTAACACGGACCTTCACACACACACACGCACACACACACAACCGCACTGATATATGGACCACAACCACAGCGTCAGACCTGGGTTCGTTTTTCGATTTGTTGACATTTTGATTGGATTGGAAAGTGGGCTCCTTTGAAAAACACGTATCACCCATGACACGCGAGCTTTCTCTCTCTGGAGGCTGGTGTTCGGTTACAGGATTGAGTTTAATGTTGTACTGGCTGACAGTTCCAGACAGACATGTTCTGACGGGGAAACACAGTGAGAAAACACACTGACATCAATGTGCATTTAAAGGACACTTTGTTGCTGAAAGCTCAAGCAGTTTTCTCTGATACTTTTAACTCCTTCCTTTTTCTTCCAGAGGGGTCATCTCAACTTTTCTCCTTTTGGTGCGGGGGCTGCCCTCTAAAAACCCCAGTGGGGGCCGCAGGGGGGGGCTCACTAGAAGCTCTGTTTACATGTAGGGATGTGGTGAGTGTGTGTCATTCTCCACCCTTAATAGCAGTGTTTTTCAAAGCCTTTGTGTGGGATCGTGACCTTGCCGATGCTTCTTCTGTTAAAAGCCTCAGAGGTTCAGTTTAAGTTTAAATTACTGTCCCACCCAAAGTCTGCCTTTGGGGTTTGAGGGACTTTTGAACTCACTCCATTTTGAAGGGATGTGAACAATGTCATTCTTTGCAGAAAAATATCAAGCTTTAATTCAAAAAGTTTACATTAAAAAATGTGTTGAAGAATCTTGAAAACCACTGCTTTTGTTTCTGTTAATTCTGTAATCAATTATCACTGCCTCCACCCAATTCTTTTTTTTTTTTGCTCTTCATATAGCTTCTCATCTTTATGTGATTATTGTCAAAACAGAGAAAATCAGGATTTTTTTTTTTATATTTTTACCTTGTATAGTTGCATATGTGACAATTATATGCTGTGCATGCCATCAGGCGTGCAGCACATCACATTAATTTTTATGCAACAACAACAACAACTGCACCCCAGTTTACTGGAGCTTGATGCAGGTTTCCTGCCTGGTAGTTTTGATTTTATTTCTACCAGGTGTTTCGGCGGCATGAGGCCTTTGAAATTAACACTTTTGGAATTATACCTTCCTCAGCATCTGTTAATTATTGAACTTGACAGCAGCCCCATCCACGCATTCCTCCTAAATATGCTTGAATTTCCTCCCTGAGCTGAAAGATCCATGACAGAACTCTGACACGCGCGTGCCACGAGGCCCTGCTTGTGAAACAGCTGTTTGCTCAGACCCCGTTTCCTCTCAAAGTGCAGCGAACGGTGGCTCTGTCAAGGGTCGGCTTTTGATGACGTTTATCGTGTTAAATATCACTCTCCGCCTTAGTTGAGCCCGCGCTTCCTTCTGAGAAACAGAGCTCATCCAATAGGTGTGGCCGCCTTTATCAGCGCCTGCAACCTCTTCCTTTTCCCAGTCTGGTCTCTGCACCATTCCTCTGTTTTTTCATTTCATCTTCTGTCATGCGGCTGTCAAGAATGCTGAACAGATCAGCAGCTGTTGCTCAGTGTCGACAAAATCACAAAACAGTAAATCCTCAGTGATGCACACCAAACAGTTTTATTGTTGTCAATAACCTGGTGCACTTGTGATGCAAAGTGTGTGTGTGTTTGAGTGTTTTATGCGAGTCATTCCTCAAGATCGTCTGAAATGTCTACCGTCTCCCCTCCTCCTCTCCCTCCTGGAGTGTTTTTAATATGAATGGTACGTGGTTTGTCATTGGTCTGTGGCAATAAGCTTGCTGACATTTAAGAAATACCACATCATGGTCATGGGGGGTTGTGAAGCCTTGGTCTTGGCCTAAATAATAACATTGTTTGTGCTGTCATTGTTGGTCAGTCTAGTTAGTAGTATAGGAGTTTTATAACAGTACAGCTCATTGTTTCCTTTATACAACCATTGGTGCATATGAGTGTGGTCATTCCCGGAAATGAGCAGCATCTGAGATATGCCTCAAAGTTATTTGAACTTTTTGTTCAGCAAAGACAACTGTTAAACTGAACAACACTGTTACAGACACATCTTCACAGTGGAATTATTTTTGTGCATTGTACCAATCTCTAAGTAGAGGTGCAGCCTCTACGGTGGCGCCCTGGGGAGTATTCAGGAGTGAAAGGCCTTGCTGAAGGTAAGCAGCATCACTGGCTACAAACTTTTACTGATGAGAGCTCTTTTGTGGAGGTCAATTATAGTAATTACAGCTCATAAGTGTAGCAGCTGTCCTACAACACAGTTAGTGCTGAGCTCAGCAACTATTCTACATTCCTTGCAAGTCTCCTGCGATAAAACTGTAAAACTACCCCGATCAAAGGCTGAAAATTCACTGGGACATAGGGGAAGCGTTCAGTTCTTTCATGGCTAAAAGGTGTTTTTGTGATCAGAATGTGATCCACTCAGATTTGGAAAGGATCCATTCTGTGGCTCCACAGGTTCATTTAATTAGCATTCTACTTGTCAAAGGTGGCTTCTTCTTCCTCCGCTTAGGAAAGTGACTCAACCGGTATTTGGTACATTTTTATCATCTTTTGTTTCTTTTTGTTATTTTAAATTAAGCACCCACAAGAAGAAGATGCCATGTAATATCAGTTAGAAATGTTTCTTCTTGTTTTCTCAGATAACAAAAAGGAGGATAAGGTGTTCTGAAGTCACTGTTGTGGTTGATTTTAAAAAGCAAAGTCAGGATAAAGACAGACAAAAACAGATTCCAGCATTTGGTGCAGGTGGCCCAGACTGGAGCCTCAGAACAAAGACAGATTCTATCAGGTCAGACCAAAGCCAAGCTCTTTCAGAGCTGCTCTCTATACTGCTAGGATTTAGATCATTCATTTTTCAAATACTTTATATTCATGTTTTGTTTTTGTTTTTTTTTTTATTGAAGATAAGTTTTAAGTGATTGCCTTTATTTTCATACATGACATTTCCATGAGACCATGACCAACTCTGTCAGTGGTAAATGTAAGTGCTGAAAGAAAACAAAAAAACACCATTTGATCAAAAAAGAAATTAATAGTGTTATTATTTTAAAGTCAGACATGATATGGCCTGAAGTTTGGTTCTTTTGTTTGTTTGTTTTTTTACTGATCTGCTGTTATCTGGAACAGGTTCATCACCATGAGTTCATTGAAGAGCTGGGAACAACTCTGTGACCCAGAATGCCTTTCAATTAGCTGCATTCCAGACTTTGTTTATGTAGGATTAGCAGATCTAATGGGATAAATGAGAAGAAAGGATGGAGTGAGGGGAGAGGAACGGATAGCTGAGTTAGGAATGAATGGCTGGGCTTGTTTTGGTTTCTGTAGGTAGTAGTCAACAGCAGTCTAGACTAATTATTCAAAGAATAGGCAGGCGGTCTCTCGCCAGCTGAATAATTAGAAGGCACAGAGCTATTTTTTTTATTTGTTGTTCTCTATAGACAAAGAGGGACTATGCATCATGTTTGTTTTCCTGAAAAACGATGCATTAAAGATGAGTAGACAAATGGACAGAGAGCATCCCTGTGAATCTTCTGTGTTAAAGCCAAGTTAAGGCCAAGAAGACATCAATGATTTACATCTTAAAGAACACAGGTTCTCCGTCAAATCTCCTCCCTAAATCAGCACCTTAGTTTTCAGTTTGGGGGGAAATGGCTCTACATTTGATTTACTTTTCCAATAAAATTAAATTCAGCACACAGCAAAACATAGAAGCTACCTCACCTAGTTTATTTTTGCGCCGATATGTCATAAATTATACATTGTATATTCTATAGCGAGGGCATGTTTGTGATCCAGGCACAACATAAAACAGTATTGATCAGAAAACAGGCTTTTGCTCTTCGGATTTTTATTATGTTTCTACATAATGCATGACTTTATGCTTTATACCCTGTTTATTGACAGTAGATTATATATATGTTTGATGAGCCGATAGCCATGTGGTCTAGATCTGTGGTCATCAGATACTCTCAGTTGAGCATCACGGTAGCAGTACTACTCCTGCACTGGCTTACAGCAACCTATTAATATTATTTTGAATTCTCTTCCTGGCCTTGTGGTAAAGTCATGATGCAGAGGTCACATTTACAGAATATTTTCCCTCCCTGACGGGATTCTTCAGAAGCAGCGATGCAGAAATCTCAAGGCTGTCAATCTCAAGGCTGTCTGTCAGTGCCAGCTAACAGTGATCTCCAGCACCAGTGTGCTGGCTGGCTGTGGTGGCATGCCCCATAGGTCCTGTTGGAAGTGTGGGGAGGAGATTTCCCATCATGACTGCCACTGGTTATGCTGCCATTCATAGCAGACCTGGCTAAGATTGCTGACCCCTGAACTCGACATTTGAAATGCACTTTGAACAGCACTTTAACCATCCCGTTTATGGGTCGTATGTATAAAATGTCAACAAAATGCCACTGCTCTGTCTTATTATTCCACTTCATTAGATCACAGCGTTTACACTGCAAGGAAGGCCTTCATTTATGACTGTTAGAGAAGAAGATGGTGAATTTGCGCATCTGTTTTGCCAGGTAACACCTTGCAGAAGTTGCTTGGATTGCAAGATGAGCCAGTATCGTCTTACTCAACTCCCAAACATGACAGGGTTGCAGTGTTCTGCCAAAGTCTGAGGCTGAGAAGCTGTGCAAATATTTACGATCGATTATATACAAGCACGTAGAGACACTATCATACACATGGTCTGATATTAAATGACTGATGCCAGATATGCAACAGATTTTATTCCACGTGTATGAAAATCATCAACAGAGCAAAAATCCAAAATATAACATATCTACCATGACAGTTAAACTTCTTTGACAATGAGTCAAAAAAAAAAAAGTATGACTGAATGCTATTGATGCTGGAATGAGGTGTTCCCCACATTTCACACATCACTGTGATGTTGAGGATTCCACATACTCGACAGTTGATAGCCTTTCATGCTCGATGCAAACAGAACTGTGCCTTCTTACCTTCATCTGAAGATGTCTGGAATGATTTATCCTTTCGGGAATCAGTGAAAGTCTTCTCATGTTCGTGTGTGTGTTTGTGTGTGTGTGTGTGCATGTGCATGTGCAGATGAACATAGTGTTCCTTGTTGCCCACTGTTCTAGTAGCCAGTGTTCATTGCTGGCGCCAGAGTAAAAAATATCCTTAGAGTGGTGTAAATTATGGATTAGTTCACTGAGTATTCTGCTTCTGCTGCAGAGGCGCTTGTATAGATGTGCTAAACATGAAAGACAGGAGGTTTTCACACATAGAATTATTAAAAAAAAAAAAAAAAGACTTTGAAAAGTCCATATGGGATTTTGAAGATATTTTGTGTAATAAACATGGACAATAGAAGGAAGAATGTCTAAAGGTTCTGCATCAGAGTACGACTTCACCAGTTCAGATCACTGCTTAATTTTTTATTCCTAAACAAATATCCTCATCCCACAGATGGCATATGTTCAGTAGTTACATCTAAACAGTATACAACTGAGGAGCCCAAGAATATAGAATCAGTCAACATTTAAGGATATATTTTTCTGATGTTATGCTTGTTTTTCTTTCTTTTCTCATAAACCGTTGTCATTTTTACGTCTGTCTTTCACCTCTCAATCAGTCACCAGCCTCCTGGTGTGTTAAACCTCTGATCCATCCGGGTCAACGTCAACATGCTGTGTGTGATTTGTTGTCCTCCGTCTCTGCCGCAGGTGTTACACCGGTTTCGTCTGCTAAGCGGGGATGAGGGTACAGCCTCCGGGAAGCTTCAAAGGCGGAGGCGAGCGCAGTGTGAGGGGCGGGGTGATTGGAAGGGCTGTCCACCTCCGTCTGCACCTTTACCCCCCACACTGCTCCGGACCAACAGGCAGGCCTCCACGTGACATGGAGAGCGTCCCATGAAGTCTCCTCCTCCAGCCTCAGTCACTTTTTTAATGCAATGCGAGTAACAACTGTGCCCAGGGTTGAGCTCACAGGCCCAAGCCCGGCCTGAGGGTTTGACCCTGGGTAGAATGTCTGCATCTCGGACCCTGACTGTGGAAGAAGACCTTGAGAAAAGCTGTCTGACACTGACCAGGGTTATTTACTGTAAGCAGCTGAAACAGAGGTGCTCCAAAAGCTTTCTGTGTGATGTTGGATGCTAATCCAGAGCTAAGTAGCCACGATGTCGGATCTGAAGGAGCTCAGCCCCCAAACATGGTGCTCATTGTCTTTACCATATGTATTTGCGGCTGATGCCTTCACAAACCCCATCTCCAGCATCAGGCTCGTTTAACGTGTCACATTTGGGCTCGCAAGTCCTGCTGCAGCCCCGGCGTCGTTGACGCAGGGCTCAGACTAATCCAGCTGTAATATTTTTTTCATTTTTGCCAACAGTCTTTGAGAGAAAAAAAAAAAAACACCCTGTGGCCAAAATGCAAACTCATGCACAAACCTTTACTTAAAGAGAGTAATCCAACAAAAATGTAATGTTATAGTGTATCGTTCATGTTAGGAACATGAAGCTCTGTGCCAAAGTGGCACAGCTTGTGAGAGTAGTCCTCATTATCTCACGTGTACAGACTGACACACATGACCAAATCAAAGCTGCTGCTGTAGCTCGCTGGTGATTCGGTCGAGGAATCTCTGACGACTGGAACACTTGAAGAGGTAGCGTCTTAACTCAGTTGACCCATCAACGCCTGAACTGTTTCGTGTGTTCTGTGTGAGTCAGAAGATCGTGCAGAGCTCAGGAATTCACACACCCACAAAGTCAAACCCTGTGCCGATACCACCAAGGCGATGGCTTCTGCACAGGCGGCCGTATTACCCTCCCCATGACCTCCCTTCATCTCCTTTACCCATTTGACCCAAACGACAGACTTTAATTCTCGTTGCTTGTTCTCTGGCCCCTTCCCCACCGTCCTAATGGATCAAAGCGGTTCTACGGGTGTCCCCATGGCAACCTCTGTAAATGGTGGTCTGTGTTGTATGTTATTAGCTTTGACTATTGCAGAGAAGCACATAGATGAGACTGGAAGAGCAGGAAGCGAGAGCCATTATAGACAGTGCCGTCTATAATGGTGAGAATGAACACTGGGAAAGATGCAATGAGGTTCAGAGAAAAGGTTTATTTTAAAATGTGAATATCTTTTATGGCTATGAAATACTTTATACTCTATTTAATATCATGTTCTGGATTCTGTTTTGTTTCTATAATGCAAGGTGAATGTGTTCATTGTATATGGATGTATTGGCGCCTGATGTTTATGTGGTGTTGTGTTGACTTCTGTAATGGGTTGGGTGTGACTTGATGATGGTAGATCCTCTAGGATCAATCTGGGCTGCAAAGTATCAATCGCTGCAATTGATTTCTCATTCCCGCTGATTACTAGCGACGTCTCCAATTGATTCAGCCTTATGAATTAGCAGCACTGTCGCGGGATCGATCTCGGCGGCTGTCCGCGCATACAGGTGCACAAATATGTAAGAGGAATTAGTTAAGGCTGCTTAAATTCACAACAGAGATGGTAAATCAGCAGAGCTGCATTATTTCTGACTGGCTGAGAGTGTAAATGCAGAAAGAAACTCATTTTTATGCCGCCTGTGCACATCAATAAAGCCCTAGTGTGTTCTAAGTGGAACATGCGCTTGTAGCTAAACTGTGCTGATTGCTAAATGTGAATTACTGTCTTCACAAACTTATGCAGTTTATTTAAAAGCAGACTGATATCAGTTACTGACCTGCTCTATAGTTCACACCTATAGAGTTTGCATGAGCATTTTTGCGTTGCAGAGCTTGATCAAATGCTCTCGTTGGCTCAGAGATTTAAAGAAGGACCAAGCTAAAGCTAGCCATCCTCATCCAAAGTCCCTGGACTGGTCCCGTCTTTGAGCAGTCTCTGGTCAGTGGTGCATTTTTCTGTATCATCCTATGTAACTCTGCCGTGCTTTTTACGTCGCATGACCATGTGTCTCCTCAGCGCACGACGATGTGCTCATAGAAACACCTGCTGTAAGTATAACACCCAATCCCAACGCTGCCATCATTCACCTTTGACTGGTCTGACCCGTGCACGTACCCGCTCTGTCATACAGAGTCCTTGATGACCTTGCTCAGTTTGACACAAATGTTACCCCTCTGGTGGCCAAGCAGTGCCCGCCCTCTCTGCTAATGAGGACTCTCTTGCACTCCAACCAGTATGGAATGGCCATTTTTTCCCCTTCCAGTCCAGTTTTCAGTTGCCTAAATCAGGGCGTCTCACCTTTTTTCTTCTGTTCTATTCCTTTTGGACATGACAGATGGTGTGTTTTATCCTGCATACATTTGTGATTGTGAAAAAGAAAAAAAAAATGCAGTATGTGAAATTTCCTAATTATCTTACCAATATTTTATAACTACTGTACCTGTACAGCAATAAACAACTGTCTCAGTTGGGTTTGTGCTTGTGTGTACAGTATATGAGCGTTTTTAGTGTATGGTGATCTGGTAATGGTATAATCTTATTTGATGCATTAATTTGCGCTTAGATGAGATTAAAAAAAAAAAAAAAACCTTCGTGCATAATTTAACCAATGCGTTTATTTCCACTAATCGGTTAGATTTGCTCTGTGCATTCAGTGTAATTTGGTCTCTTGGTGTTCCCTAATTTATACACATATAAACCAGATTAGAAGGTACCAGGCCTAAAATGTGTTATGTTTTTTTCACATTCCATTTTAGCCAGCACAGCATCCCCCCTTAAATGTTTACTTCAATAATTGGGAAATTCCCACCAACATATCTGACTGACTGAGTTAATCTATGAGATTAAGAGGAATTCTCAAAGATAAATTAACCAGACCTTTAATGACAAACCAACTGAAGAAAGACTGCATGAGGAAAAAAAACAAACAACTCTTCTTGGATATTTCAGGTGACCAGATGAGTCATTATGATAAGTATAAATGTAAATGAAGATTGAAACGCTGAAGTAATTTTGCTCTATTGTTAATGGAGCTCATTCGCACACTACCTCTGGCAGTTCATTTGCATTCAGTGCTAAATAAACAGAACTCTTCCCTGGGTTCAGATGTGGGTGTTCCATATGAGAGTCACAAGATGTTTTTTTTAAATGTTATCTACATAAAAATTCCCTTAAGGACATTTGAATTTGCCAGCAGCTGCTGGTATAGCACCCTGCCGAAGTGATGTTTCCCAAGATCACAGGCGGCCCTTGCAGGTATTTGCTAACTTGTGACAGTTTCAGTTCTGATCAGGTCAAGACAAGCACAAATCATGTTACCTGCAACAATTGAACGTTGCCATCCCACGTGAATCAGCTGCCATAGCAACAAAGAGGAATGTTTCCCTTGAGCATTCGCCACTGGGCCTCAGCTTGGTGTGGCAGCTTCAGTTTGAACTTTCCAGCGTGTGTCAGAGTAAACAGTCTCCAGTAGGACCTGCTGACTCACACACACGCTATCAGCTTCCATATTTGCATAAACAAGCTGTGCCAGGAGAGAACACGAGGAACCTCAAGAGGATTTATTCAAATAAAGATAGAAAACTGAGCAATAGCTGACAAAAGTCTGGGATTATAACTTTAATACTTTTTTTTAGTTAAGATGACAGTTTGTATTTTGCTCTTTTCTTTAAAACTAACTTTAGACACACCATTGCATGGTATGAAGTTAGTGAGATCAACTACTATAAAAATAAAGGCCTTAAAACAAATTTGCATGTTGAATGAGAGCAGAGAAAACGCTCTCTTCGTTCAGAAATACAGTATAAAATAAGTAGACAGAGATGTGTGACAATGAATCCAAAAGCAGCCATTTTTCTTCATCTTTCCCCAGCAGCTGATGTGAGGGATGGGCTATTCCTCTCATTTATTCGAGCTGAAAGGGCTCGCATGTGCAGAGACCTGGGGGGTTAACGGTCAAGAGGTAGAAGCTGCGCTCTGACACCAATAAAGCCCAGAATCAAACAACAATCCTGTCCTCCATCTGTAGCAGTGTCTGTGGTCACCTTTGGCATATCTGCTCAATTGCTCCTGATTCTCTTTGGTCTCCATTAGTCCCCTGGGTGCACTTTAGTGGACGGGGTATCCAGGTGTGCGCTGTGTCTGTAAATAGTACTTTAATGTGTTTTGAGGTTGGATGGTCAAGAAGATGGTGAGCTGACATGTCAGCAGCAGAATCATGAAACATATTTTATGTTATTCTGAAACCACTTCACTCACAGGCACACGTGTATCTGGCCTTAAAGGCCTCTGGTGTGTCAAAGCTCTGGTAAACATTTGTTTAATGACTCATTTGGAGAATTGTTGCTTTAAAATGACTCACACTGAGTTGACTTTGGTTTGAGATTTGCATATTAGCTACAGTGGTTGTTTCAAACAAGTCCACAACAAACTGGAAATTCAGACCCATCAATCATCATTTGGTTCCATTGTAAAAGGCATCAGAAGGTCCAGCGGCTCTGCGGTTCCGTGTGGGTCTGCATGAACAGGTTGGCAGAATGTTAGAATGCAGACCTGCATTTTCATTTCCATCCTTATAAAATCTGCCATGGCATGTTGTTGTTGTTGTTTTTTGTGTTGCCTAAATATGTCTGCAATTTTAAAAGCTGAGCTAATTGTTGGTTGAATGCTTCCTTACTATAACCAGACTTGTGAAAGAATGTGTGAACGCCGCAGATTGCCATTGTTCCCGGGAAGAACGGTTGCTCGACAAGGTGGGCGGAGGTGTTGACAAAGAGCTACTGTAAGAAGCTTGCACGAGGAGGGAGAGGCAACATATTGATCATCCATGTTTGTTGCGGTCCACAAAGCACCTATATGAACCTTCCCCAGACAGGCTGACAAACTGTTTGTCTTTGCATCTGTGTGTTTGTGAGCTGGACAAAGACAAACAGCAAAAAGGTGGAAGCAGATGAGATATATCAGAGGCCGTGGAACACGGGGCGGGACATGATTCCAACCTTTATTGATTATCCGGCTCTGGTTGGAAGGTTTGTACGTTTATGTTGACTTTATAAACAGCCTGGGGATTGATTTGCTCCGGCCTGATCGATGCTGCCACAGGTTAAAAGGGCTGTTCCTTCAGCACGGTGCCTTTTATTCTTAGCAGCTCGTGGCGTATTGTCTATAGCAGAAGTTTCATTAAGCTGCAATGCAGGTCTTCCTGATAATGTCAAACTCTCAACCTCATTTTGTTCCTCTTACCTAAGAACCACGATCCCTTTCTCTTCACCCTTTTTGGCCCCCTCACCCCCAATCCCATTCCATTCCAACCTCTCCACCCATTTCTCCCGGTGGCTGGACCTACACATGCTACGCATTGAGGGTGTGAAAATCAATAACATTATCTCAACACTGTCTCAATTTTCAATTAAGGACTTTGAGGTCCGTCTCTCCAGACGCATCCATCACGATAGCGCAGCCTCTGAAAGCAGCAGCCCAGATGCAACCGCTGAGCAGCGGTGGTGGCGGTTTCACAATCACGCAGCCAACACGCCCCTGTGTGCAAAACGCCGCCCTGCAGCTGTGAGACAGAAGACATGACAGTCTGTCTGGGAGAGCTTTTTATCAGCATTTTAAAAAGCATGGTACAAAATAAAAATAAAAAACAAAAGTTGAGATTATAGGTCGGTCTCTTTGTTAATATATTTCTGTAATTATTTATTGCTAATTTCCTGTCTGCTCTGCTATGCGGGCCTCCTTTTTGTTCCATAGTCACAATAATAGAAGGCTCATATTCAGGAATAATAACGGAAGTTGCTCTATAAACGGTGTTGGCATTGGTGAAACCAGCAAACATCAGACGGTCAACCGCTCAACAAACAACATTGACCCCCCCCCCCCNNNNCCCCCCCCCCCCCCACACACACACACACACACACACACACACACACACACACACACACACACACACACACACACACACACACGCGCGCACGCGCGCCTCCAGATCTCTTTTCCACCTGCCTGTTTCAGAAATGGTCAGCAAACACTTCAGCTATCAGCACCGGGACATGGTCGCGGTGTCTTTCCCTGTTCTTAGAAAAGGAAAATAATGCCATAAATCATGGCCGGAAGATCCGGAGCCGAAGATGAATCCTGTCTGCTCCTCCCTCCACTCTGCCTTTTCGCCTGGGTAAACGGCACACGCAGCCAACCGACAGGCGACCTTTGATGAGAAAGCTTATTAACAAGGCAATTAACAGGGCTGCTGATGAGGCCGGTGGACCGAGGCACATTCATGTGCATGTGTAGTCTAGTGGGATGTGCACAAATGTGTCCGGAAAGGTGCACATACGAGCTCAAATCGCAATAAGTGGAGAGATAAACAAATAAACTAGTGGTGTAACAGACTCGTTAGGAGGAGGGAAATGAATGAGGAAAGAAGCCAGTAACGTATGTATCAGGCTGCTTTTTGCCCTCTATCTAACAGGCTTTGAGGAAATGGGCAAAATTATGCAGACGTAGGATTCCCGAGAACTCTGGGAAAATTCAATAACCCCTGTAGCGTTTCCATGGCAACAGTAGGCCTTGCCAGAGCAGTGCAGCCATTGTGCTCCCTCAGGCAGTCTCTCCAAGGATCTCTCTTTGCTGTATGTCGTGTTTACATTAAGAATCCGCGGCACTCCCAAAGGCAAACATATGGCTCTCTATACTCTGGTCCGCACCCCTGTGAAGAGGGCTGTAAAAGGAAATTCCACATGCCTTTACAGTTTTTATGTGTATTTAGTTCTGGGGTGGGGGGTGGGGGGGACTAATGATCGTCTGTATGGATCGACGCTATAGATCAGTACCGACCACATACAGTAGTGGGGAGACATTCCTCCAGTAAAAACCTGAGCAACTACTCAGAGGAAAGACATCAGATCCCCCCCCCCATTTTACTTTCATAGGCCTCGCCTCTATGTGGCATCTAGGTTTTCTTCCTTCATTTGTCTCAGCTGTCATTGGTAAAATGAAAGATTAGAGGCCCCCCCCCCAAAACCATTTACCGTACCCATTTAACATCTGAAGGAGATAAGGAGACAAACAGACAGGAAAACACTGTCATTCTCCTTTGATGTGGCATACGGTCTAAGTACCTGACACATATGTAGGGCATCACGTTTTATCAGTTTGCGTTTATGTAGTACTGTAGTAGATTTTTAAAAAATGATTAAAGTGCAGATTTTCAGGTAATTAACAGGGACACAGACCATTTAAGATGTGTAAATTTAGAACACTGCAGTTTATTCAGTACCAATTCATATTTGCATATGTGATGTACGCTTCTTCTCTCCGCCTAAGGAGGGAGGTGCTGCCCTCAACGTGCAATCTGAGCTCTTGCTCGTGCTCAAGGGCACCTCAGCAGTGCTACGACTACTACTACTACTACTACTCCTCTCTTTGTCTTCAGAGATGAGTTGCTTGTTTGAACCTTTCAGTCTGCTCAGATTTGTCTGGTGTGACACTTCGTGTGTCTTTAAACAGCCCCAAATCCTTCCAGCTGCTCCTGTCTGCAGTCACATGACACCACTCAGACATGTCACGTTTGACACATGATGTGGCTTAGGTTACATCCTTAGCTGTGTTTGTTTTGTTCTTTCATCCTCGTTTTTAAATCGATTTTGGTTTCATCCATTTAATGCGATCCAAAACTTTTCTTGACTTCCTGCCGCGTTGGGAACATGACTTTACAAAAGAAAGGTTTGAATTCCACCCTTTTCCACCATCGCGCACGCGTGAAAATCAGCATCACACATCTCTGCAGCACTCACTTATCATGTTAATCAAACATTCACTTAGCAAATCAATTGCATAATTGCCTGTTTAAGGGCTATAAGTAATTGAATTCACATGGCCGGCTCATCATTATGGGCAAAGTGCTGCTTAATGGTGGTCTGATGACATTCCTGCTTCATTGTAATTTACCAGGTGGCTGCGGCAAAATGTCAAGAAAATGAAGTCTTTGAAGTGAGCAAATAGAAGTACATGGAAATGTAGCATTCTAAATTTGTAATTATGAATTTGAAAAACCTATAGTTTAATATTATTGTTTGAGTTTGTGTACTAATCCGGGTTGTGTACTAATCAGGGCTTAAACGTCTAATAATTCAGTGAGCCAGTATAAGAACTGTGAAACACACAGTCATCCACTGGCTTTCCCACTGATGAGTGATGCTGCAGGGGGAATTACAGCGCTGAATTACGCTGTCTGACACCTCAGCTCTCATAAAGCTGCATTCATTCACAAGTTGGGAGTGAGACCAGACAGAGAGAATACACATCCTGTAGTTCCACTCAAGAGGTTTAAAGGTAGCAGACAATCGGGTTTTTTTAAACACTGTCTGCCAAAGAGTTAAAATGTGACTTTATCTGTCACGCTGGAAATCTTGAGTATTGGTCCAGAAATTAGTCCATTTCCTCACTTGCTGCTCCTACCGTAGAAATAACAGTTATTACAGATTTCTGAGCAATGGGAAATTTGGGAGATTTGTACTTTCACATTGGCAGGGCTTTCCTCCTCCTCCTCTTCCTCCATGTGTGAAATTCCTCAGACGGTGACACTAATGTCACTGATAACTAACAGCATACCTGTCATTGGTCTGCTACTTGCAGCGGTAATTAGCATGAAGCTGTCTTTATTTAGCCACTGCAGATGTTTTGACAACGTCTGGTCAGGATGTCTGTGTTGGAGCTGCTGCACTACTCGTGCTCTCACGCAATTCTATTTGACAGATATCTAATAAGTGCTATAATTTAAAAAAAAAACAACAAAAAAAAACAAGCAAATAAAAAAAACAAAATAAAACTCAAAATGTTATTTCGAGAACACTTGTTGGAAATTGTAGTTCCTACACATTGGTTAGTATAAATAAACATACATAGAACACTTGCAAGAAGGAGTCAGAGTGAGTAAGCTGCTCTCAACAGCTACTCTGAGCTCTTAAGTGTTTGGTGCCTTGCTCAAGGGCACCTCAGCCTAAACAGGAACTTGAACAGTGGACCCTCAGATTAAAAGTCTGATGCTCAACCCCGTCTTCATGCAGAAGGTTGTAGAACAGCCTCTCTCACCCTGCTGGTTAATCTTCCTTTTCAGTCACTAACAAGTTTTGTGAAGACTTTTAGTGCAGAGAAATGATGACGGAGGCTCACAAAATGCAAATATCCAACCAATTTCAGAGTAGAAAGGTGGGATGTTATTTGCTACGTCAGGAGTACAAGTTATGTCAAGCTGAAGTAAGACAACAGATTAAAAACAGATTTAAAACTCCAAATCCTTTACCTTTTCCTCTCATTTGTCTCTAGAACAGACGCACAAATTACTCAAAACCAGATTACTTTTCTCTTCTCTTTCTCACTAGACAATCTCGGCAGGGCTCAAAAGGGGGAAAATGTCCTCTCGGCTCTCTGCACTGCACAAATGTCTGACATGAGAGCGGTGGGTCACCTTGCTCTGGTTGAGAGTACGGAGAAACTTTAACCACGTGCCAGAAGCTCCTCCGGGTGGGAACACAACGTTACACAGCTGATGGCAGGTTTTATAGTGGTTTTAATGTTGACAGCCTAGCACCCTGTGTTCCTGTGCCGCACACACACACACACACACCGAATGCCAGTTAATCTTTGGAAGCAATCCTTCGGCTGATAAGTGAAGAGATCTTTTTGTGCACACGTTTATTGCTTTTATGAGGTGACTGTGAGCTCACTGATAAGTTCTGGAACTGCAGCTAATTGTGATTCAATGTTCATTTTCTTCACTCGTCAAGAATTCCGTTCATGCAGCTGCTGACGTCAACACTGCGCACACACAGCCACACAAACCAATTGTACTACAACTCGCAGCCATGTGCTCTCCATCACAGAAGAGAGTGATAACGCACGACCCTTATCTGTATCCATGACAACGGGCTGGATCCACTATGGGCGCTGACGCCTTTTCTGAATCGACGAAGTGTTGTGAAAGGGGTACAGATAGGAGCGGAGGCCCACTGCTTCTGCTGCCGCTGTGGGAAAACTGTGTGACAGTCTGACCTCTGATAGTTTGGGAGATAACCTTGTTAAAGGATTCCGGGTAGGTTTTACATTCTGATGACCTTGGGTTCAACTGCTTGGGGTGACCTCGACTCCGTCTATAGTGACTGCTTCGTCATCTTTATAATCATTAAAATATTATTTCAATAATGAATAGAAATAAAACATGTAAAATTCATAGTTTTTTTACTCTATGAAACAAACTCAGGTTAGAAGCAATGACACTGTATTTTCATAAACATTAACATAACATTAACTAAAGCACTTAACTTCTAATGCTGCTTTTAGAGCATTTTCTTTTTTCCAGATTGCAGCACAGAAAGAGAAAATGTTCCCATTTTATTCATTGTAATTGTTTCAGAGGTGTCAAACATGTGGGACTGTATCGGTGTGAGGAGACACGTTTCATCAGAGCCATCAGGTGACACATTTACTGCAACAGCACTTATTCTAATACTAAACACATGGGATTGTGGCTATGCTATTGCCTGGTTCATGTGTGTAACTTATATGTGTGTGTGGGTGTCACGGGGGGGGAGGGGCTGAACTAATTATTCCATTTTGCTGCTCTTCCATGTTTTGCAGAGTTAAAACAAGTACAAAAAAGTCAGGTCAAAGCCATTATATTAGCACCTTTTACTCTCTGTGAAAGAGGTCTCATTTTTAGGGTTAGGGTTAACATATTTTGCATCCTGCAATTTAGATTCATTTTTTTTTCTTTTTTATTGAAATAATTTTCTGATTCATTTCTGCTCTTTGTGCACCTGTTCTAGGACAGCAAACACTGCAGGTTGCACACTAAGTCTTGTTTCCTGGATGCTTCCGCCCTAACCCCACTCTTTAGCAGACCTCTCAGAGTTCCCAAAGGAGCATCACAATCAGACATTAGCCTACTAATTGTTGCCTTTGGAATGTAAATATATCCACTTCTTAGGTAACAGGTCCATCTTGGCCACTAAATCAGTAGAAAAAAAAAATCCAAGACAAGGATATTTCAAAATTCCAAAAGGTTATTACTGCCCATCTTCACGGGACCCCAGGCATGAAGTAAACAAAGAACCACATGCATGATGCTCATGGGCAGCGGGGTGTATTGTGGCTGACAGATAATTGGAGTAATTTTCTTCAAGCAGCCAGTGTTTACACCCCAAACAAGGTATTCTTTTTTTGAGTTAGCCATAACAGAAGGCCAGTGCCCCCCCACCCACCCCCCACCCCCGTCTGCTGTCATCCACACAGACAGAAAGGTCATTGAGGGGGCACTGTTAAGAGGCATAAAGCACGGTGGTTGAGTTCCTCTAAAGTTCAATCAGATTCAGCGGAGGCCCACCTCTGTCTCTCACCCACGGTCTTTTATTTGTGGTTGTGGGTGAGAGAGGGGCAGTACACAGAGATTTTAAGATTGTGTTTAATAAGCACAGGGGCGGGGGTGGGGAAGGGACTGCAATGACCCTGAGGCAACACTGATCCCAGGGTCAAAAAAACAGGAAGGAAGTCACATGGGCCATTCATACTTGCAGGGAGTAAGTCGACGGGGAGGGAGAAAAGGGGGTCTGTTCTAAAGTCTGCTCTTTCCACTCTTGTTTTTCTTCATGGCTCTGATGCAAAGTGTCCGCAGACATGCCTGGCGCCTTTCCAGGTTTGGATTACAACATCGAGACCACCACAGACGATGCAGAGCGAACGAAAGCAAAACAACGTGGAGTGAGATATCACTTCTCATGTTTTCACACTGAAAACAATCATTGTTATAATCAATACATGCTCCAAACTAGCGGAAGGTCGGGCTTTCCTTGAAATGTGTTAGAAAGGGGTGGAGGGGCTCACTCGTCCACTCTTTTATGGGGAATGTCCAGGTCAAGAGGCAGGATAAACAGTGATCTTTAATGACACAAGTTATTGGTCCCCTAAGTCTTAACAGAGTGCTGGTGTGATACTGGGTCATGTGAATGCAGGTTGTAAGAGCTGCTGGTTTATTGGTGGGACTGTTAAACTCTGACCCTTTATCGTTCCAACATTGGGCATTTCTATGAGATCACTTAAAATCGGACATGGATACACTGAAGTGTCTATCATTAAAATACACCACAAGGGAGCAATAAATTAGGGAGTGTTAAAGCTGCGGTGGTGATAAAGGACGTACACTATCTTGGAGGTGTTTTATGTATGAGGATAGTAAAATTGATCAATTATTTCGGCAATTTGTTTCTTTTGGCAGCTTATTGGTCCAGAGCCATTAGGCGTTTGTTGATACACACCAGCAACAAGCTTAAAGAAGAAACCGTCGCTACCTTACTTTTGTAACCTTTGGGAAAGGTTACAAAAGTATTTATGCTATTCTACTGAGGAGCATAATTCACAAGTGGGAAAAATTCAAGGCAATTTCCAATCTTGCTGGGAGTGGACATCCCATCATATTCACATGTTCACTCCAAGGTCAGTACAAACAATGCTTAGACAAGAAAAAGACACCACAGGGAAGAAGCAACACCCCTGAGCTACAGGCCAGACTCCCTGACCTCAGTGACAATATTAATATTAATATTGATGACAGTGGAACGACAATCGTCGCTTTAAAAAAGAACACAAAGGAACCGCCTCGATTTGCAAACATACTTCTGAATGAATCACAAGACTCCTCAAGCGAGAGACCGTGAACTCCTCAAGCAAGAGCAGTGAGTCCATCTGTTCCACCATTATCAATCTGCAAGACAAAGATTCCACCTCCCCTCAGCCAACCTGCAGCAGAGAAGAAGAAAAATTGAGCTGTGACCTTAACAGCAAAGTCAAGTGTCCACAAAGCTCACTGAAATGAAACAGCGTTGTAAAAAGACTGGAACAGTACAGTACAATATCAAAACTTGCACGGCAAACGTTTGCTCACCATCTTTCCCATTCAGTCATTGCGTCGTGTCGGTCAGTAATTGAAATCCTGAGTTCCTATTTCGTAAGAACAAAAAACGTGCTGAGGCCCACGAGCCCACGAGCAGTGATGGGGGTGTGTGAGAAAAGATCTTGAATAGTTTATTGTGAAGCCTGACTGGAATCATATTTATGTAATCTTTTTTAAAAAAAAATCATATATCAGGATAGTCTAGTGCAATTCAATATTGTTTTCAACACAAAAACAGTTTCTGCTTCATTGTACTTGAAATGCAGAAATGAGCGACCACATGTGCATTAATGTGAAAAGAATGCATTCATTCATAATCTTGTTACTATCCTGTATCCTGACACCCTGGTGATGATCCTGTTACTCAGATTTCCTTGATTGAAATCTGATCAAGCATCAGTGAGAGCTGCCTTAAAAATTATAATCTATCAAGCCACAGAGGCACCATTATGGATCAGATTTGGTTTAATGGGGGTGTTATTCTGCAGAACAGTCAGCCCTCACTGAAGTTATGCCGGCTGTTGGTGCAGATGTGAGTGTTTTCTCTGCTCCGGAGTCACACCACCTCGGTAGTTTTAGTTCCTTCTCTTTAAGCACTTTGGTCACCCTATCCTGTGTCAAATACAGGAAGGAAATTATTAGCTTCCTAAAAAAGGGTGAGGGGAATATCAGACAGACGGGAGGGGAGGGTGAGGTCAGCACTGCTATGGATTGGCCGTTTGGAAGCTCTTAGGATCAGTTACCACATGGTTTGCAGACATGAAAGGCAAATGCAGTAGAGCCAGCGGATGACAGACAGAGAGCGGAGACAAAAATAGGAAACTGACGGAAGAAATCGTCAGAATTTTTCACAGATATCTGTTGCAGTCCAGATCGATGGCTTATTTAGAACACAGGGGGTAAAAGTGATCCAGTGACCCCCCAGACAGGATGTGAAGGTCAAGATGTGGAGACCAATGATGTGCTACAACCATCAGATGTCTGACCTTTAACCTCTGTATGACGCTCTTGTGTTTGAAACAAAACAACAACTTTAATCAACTATTCATCGATAGCTGTCAATTTAATTCAGGGTAAATAGAAAAGTAAGTAAACAATTACACAGTTTTAGGCTTTGCAGCCCTCAGTAGTCATATTACAAACAGAGTAAACAAACATCTCCGTGCTCGCCAACCACCTCCACATTGGTGAAAAACAAATCAGAGGGCAACAAATGATGAAATAAGGGACGGAGAAAACATCTTTATATGCAGATGTAGCTGTTCCTGTTCCCAACAAGCTGCATGGCATTCCTGAGTGGTTGATAAAAGGAAACTGTATGGACCCCAGCACCCTGAACCTGACTGGTGCAGAGAATTTCAATGGATGCTATCTGCTGCTTATTTTGTTGTTTGTTTGTACAAAAAGGAAACACAGTAAGCACAAAATGTGACCCGAATTGATATGACTATGATGATTTTGGATCTGTTAAAATGAACTTATTTGTAAATAAATAAATAAATAAATAAATAACAAATACGTCTTTCACAAAGGTTTATTGTTGATGGTGCCTCCAGAATACTTTTATAACCACAGAGAAAAATGGAAAATGCATGTGCCCCGGTTGCCGTAAACACAAACACATCACTCTCGCTGCCTCTGTCTTTCATACACAAACACTTTTGCAGAAGCCCACCCTTAGCTCAGCTTTGTTCCGACGGGGCAAGTGGGTTTAAAAACAAATGACGTGCTTGGCCTTTTATTATGTTCCGGACACTGTTTTTTGTGAGGCTGGAATGTGGACAGGAATGTGTTGTTGCTCTGTGAAAGCTCAGGGGGAGAAAAACTTACTGTGCTGTCATGTTTGAGAAAAAAGAAAGGTGCAGAAAGATTGGGAGGGGGTGGACAGATATATTTTTAAAGGAGATAAGTGCTTTGGTGCAAAACACTAACAGCCTATAACTTGGGCTGGGGGGTTCCCCCAGTGTGGTTGGATAGACGGGCCGATGCGCTCCCTGTCTCTGGTTTTCATTACTGCTGTTATGATGCTCTGAGTTCAGGACAGAGTAGGACTTGCATAACAGACCTCCTGTTACTGGCCTGGTTCTCAACTCTGCAGTTACTCATCTCTCTGGTTTCTATAACTTCTGATTTACTCCACCCATGAAATCAGCTCAGTCACCTTCTCACATATAAATAATCCTGCGAACACAAACATGTTTACACTGTCGTAGTGCGATCAAGAGTCTTTTGTTCTTGAGGGCGTGTGTGTGTGTGTGTGTGTGTGTGTGTGTGTGTGTGTGTGTGTGTGTGTGTGTGTGTGTGTGTGTGTGTGTGTGTGTGTGTGTGTGTGTGTGTGTGTGTTTGGACTGATAACCAGGGTTCCCTGGAGAAGGAACCTCAATATATTTCTTTCCATTTAAATTATGGTATGGTGGTGTGTCAAGACTTTATCATTATTGTTGTTTTCTATTATTTGCAATAGAATTATTTTGAAATATGTTAAAATAAAAATGTCCATTGCTTTACACAAATGAAACATAAAAAACACACATGAAATGTTTCTGTTCCAGTAGCCCGGTTTGATTTCAGATTCCCTCCAGCTGTTCGTCCTGTCCTGTTTGGTCACCTGGTTGTTCTGCAGTTACACATTTATGTTCTTCGATTTCCAGATTGAAGCCCAGATGGTAAACAGTTGCGTGTGTGAGAGCCCCCAAGGCAGCGGGAGATAATTCCATTTTCAAATACAATTTGCAGGTGTGTCAATCAGAGAAATCAGATTTCTCTATTTATTTATTTATTTATTTATTTGGAATAAAAGCTCACCTCGTGAGTTTGCGTACATGTGGCAATAACAGGCTGCATGATCCAACGGATCTGCTACTGTTACAGTGTTATGCTGAAATAAAAGGCTCTGCACAGGCAGAATGCTTGGACGGGCCCTTCTACTAAACCTGTTTTGGACTCACACCGGGAAATCCACGTTCATTATGTTACTTTGTAAAGTAAATATCAAATTGGGTCACGGCTGATATGGTTGCTACAGTGTTCCACTGCAAAAAAGAAAAAGCCTGTGCTTGGTGTTCTTTTGTGCATGAGATAAATTGTCAAAAATTCATGTTTTAGAATTGTAGTATAATATAATTAAGTGTAGAAAATGGGAGCTGAATGTGATGTATTTGAATGGGAGAGTACATGAATCAGGGTGAAAGACAGGAAAAAAGGTGTAGGTGTAACAGGCTCATTTTTCACCAGGGGTGTTCAGGGACCTATTTGTCCCAGCAGGGAGAAGCGGGTGAGGGATGAGGTCTAGAGTCCCCTGGCCTGTCTGGACTGTAGAGCAGGATGGGAGCCCCCGAGATGGATGAGAGGTGGGGGGATTCAGAGAGAAATGGTGGATCAAAGAGTGGGAGAGAATGGAGGAGGAGATCTGGAAAGACTGGAGAAGAGAGGATGAACGATGGGCGTATGGTTGTTCTTTTGATCCATCATTGAGTGATGTTCCATTCAATGTGTTGACTGAGACCACCTGGGGGACTCCCAGGGAGGTGGTATGTTTGTTTATTAGCGCTCGGGGGAGGGGCACCACTTGTCTGTGGAGCACTGTCAGCCTCGTAGCCTCCACATTAGGGTGATTGAAGGACACTGATGGCCCACTTCCACAAAGTGTCAGTGTCTTCGCAGAGCTTGGTGGACCTGCTGTGTGATGTCAGCGACAGAAAACAGCTTCCATTACACAGATACAAGAGACACCACAGAAGACAATCTTTTTTCCTCACAGGAGGCATCATGGTATTGTTGATGATGAAGAGTTGAGCCCACAAGTCAGTCCATTCTCTGCTGGGGTCTTTTTTTATGAATGCCTTGACTCATTAATTTTTTTGTAGTTCTGTATTTGAGATGGGAAAAAAATCTGCTTCCCTATAATTTATTTATCTTCCTGTCACCACAGCCAGACTCCATCATTCATGTAATAATGGTAATTTACAAATGAGGCTCCCATCCCCCCCTTCATATCTCCTCCTGCTCTTCATCAGCTGCTACACTCACCCAACCCCCCTCTTTTTTTATTTGAATTTTTGTGCTTTCTCTATTTAAATCGATCCATTTAAAGGTCTGCATAGTTCCATGTATAAACTGAATATGTCTTTTGTGGATAGATGTGTTATAATTCCAAATGTTAACGAAAGAGAATGTCTTTCACTCACAGGCTGCTGTATCTTGGTTTCCATCCATACATCCAACCTTCTATCCATCCATTCCACCCTCAAAAATGTTTCAAAAGAATCAGTTTGAGATTCAAGGACATTGTCTCTGTGCAACAAACACAATGTACAGTTTGATTGGTCCTGTGAGAGAGACTGGCGGAGATAAAATGTGAGGCTTTAAATGGAGAGACATCATCAGGGGATATATATATATATACACAGGATGGATGCATTCTGACCTGATGCACCAGTCACATCAACTGGTTCCTCTTGACACAGAGGACCAACGTCACCACTCTGAGCACCTTCAGTACCTCTGAAGTGCTAAGACAGGGAGTAATAGGTACTTCAAAGGGTACTTCGAAACAGCTGGACCACAGTAGGCTACAGTAAAGGAAGAAGACCAAACCCCCATATTATTTATAGAAAGATGCTGGCCAAAATAAAAACATGAATTTAGTTTGTTGCTATTTAACATTCATTCTCATCTTGCAGATGCACAACTCTCCTGCACAGATTTCCCATGAGTTGCCATACTGTTATTATGCACGTGCTTACACATCTGACCATTTGTTGGCTGCATTATAGCCCAACGGTAATATCAACGAAGAACACAAGACTTGAAGGTCTCCTGTGTCTGCTGAAAATGAGGTTGGCCAAAGCTTACTGTTATCACCACTCAGTCGACTAGACTTTCATCAAGGCTGACAAGTGCAGAGGGAGTGAACTGTCTAAAAGATGTCCACCACTGACAGGCCCTTTTTTTTTTATCATTTGGAAGTAAGTTAAATGTTTCAACTTTAAAAAGGAGCAGTGTGTTTGTGTTTGCCACAGGTGGTGTCTCAGATTCCTTCAGGGCTACAGCTTTTTTGGTGCAAATCCATCTGTCACAGTCAACATCATGGACACATGCACGTGTTATTACCTCCAGCAAGAGAGAAGGTCATATGACAGCCGGCAAAAAGTTAAGAACAGACTGTAATAACATTTTCAGAAAATGTTGACAATGGGCCAAGGAGCAGGTGATGTTTGGTGATGTTCCAGATTCCTGAGGGACTTTGACCTTTGATCGTCCAAAGACCAAAGGTGATGATCAGAGACCTTTGAGCATAAAGCAATCTAGTATGTTATGTGTGTGTGTATATATATATATATATATATATATATATAACTGCTGTCAAATGACCTGCCTGGCGAACGCGCTGTCCGAGTGCTTTTCTAGCTGCAGAATGAAACGACCACTTTGACACTCAGCAGAGAAATAACCACATGGCGTTTCCTTCTAAGGACTTGGTGGCTGTCTGCAGGTCATGTGCGCCTCCACCAGCCACATCCATCACTTGAAGGGGGAACGGGATGACTTATGGCGGGGGCCTCTCCAAAAAGAATCTCCCTCATATTTTACTCTGGTGGAGGATGTGGTTACTTTGGGGGACTGCTCACGCGAGGGTTTCCAAATTTGCTCTCCTGACATCACACAGTCTGCTTGGCTACTGTGCTCTGAAGTTAGACTCTGGATAATGTTGTGTTTCAGGGCGTCTGCCTCTGTTCTGGCTTTGATTAGGTCAGGCAGTGTTGTAATTAAGCTGCTGCGCATGATGAAAAGCCCTACCTGTGCTTGAGGAAACATGTTTCTGAGTGGTTCAATGAAGACACACCCTGAGCTGACCTGCAGCTGTAAACACACATGCAAACAACCTGCCAAGAGTGAGTCACACACGGTGGGCGGAGCCAGTGAAAGATTAGCTCATCTTCCACTTCCCGCACATTCCCACATCTCATCTCCACCTCCCTGGAGCTCTCTTTGTTTTTCCACCTCTCCTACCTGCTCCTGTATGTGTGTGTGTGTGTGTGTGTGTGTGTGTGTGTGTGTGTGTGTGTGTGTGTGTGTGTGTGTGTGTGTGTGTGTGTGTGTGTGTGTGTGTGTGTGTGTGTG
>BJFM01000371.1:44801-56893 GCA_016586285.1 Arothron firmamentum
CACACACACACACACACACACACACACACACACAAATGAAAGGCATGGTGAGTCACTCTTCTCTCCCATCTGCATCTCCCTGCAAGTCTGCATCCGTACAGCTGCAGAGACAATCACATAAACAAGAGCGTCTGGTCACAGACAGAGTGAGTGGATACTCACTTCACAAATATTTAAAAATTGCTTACAGTGAACACCAGTTCACCAGTTAGATTCACAGGGGCTATAGAATAGAATTCTCCTGTCCCTTTCATAGACAACAAGGGATCAAAGGTCAAGAAACGAACAGCGGTCCAGAAGCCATGTAGTCAAAACCAAACAGCCCCCTCCTCTCTCTCAAAAGATAATGTCATGGCCATAAAAAGCAAATAACATGAGTAACAAGAGTATGACCAATGAACTAGCATGCTTCTCACATGACAACTTCTCCACAATGATAGGGTAGGATTCTCTGAAGTGCAGGTGTCCCCCTCACACACATACACACACACACGCACACACACACACACCTCTGCTTTACACTTCAATAATTGCAGATGACCTATGTGAGGGCCGATATCCATGCGTTTCCTGTTGCACACACATGTGTTTTAATGAATGCAGTGTTGGGAATGTTCACTGTGACACAGAGACCAGCAGAATGTGGCAGAGCCAGTCATTCCATAGTGAGCATCTTTCACCAGCTTTGTTTTCATGCACAGACGAAGTAAAAGTATTTTGCATTCTGATGAGGATATCACGCCTTCAGGTCACTCACTGAGTCATTCACTATTATGCACGAGGACATTTGTGTGTCAGGAAGGTCTTATATAATCAGAATACTGTAGGAGACTCCTTTCCCTGTTATTCCTCCTCTCTCCCTCTCTCTCCCTCCATTCTGTCAACAGCTCATTTGTCTATTATGAAAAACAAAAAAAGCCATTCACTCATCACCTTGATTCCTCCACCTCTGCTCTCGCAGACTTTGGAAATAAATGTCTCAGTTGAGTGACAGAATATAATATTAGTGCCTTGCCCTTCAGAATCCCAGAAGAACGGCAGAACGCGGCGATGGGACAATAGGGAGCAGGCTCCAAACAGGTGGAAAGGTGCACATGTTTGTGTCTGGTTAAGGTCGTGTGTTCATCCAAAACATTACTGAGAAGGTAAAGTTGCTTTTATTTGGAGTGTTTGTCAAAGTTGCCTGCAGAGAATCCTCCCATCCCCCCTTTCCCTCAAGTCTATCCCACCAGGTTAGAAAAACAAGAGAGCATTCAGCACCTCCCCCAGCAACCTTTGCACACTGACAGCATTCCAGACTTGAAACCCAGTACCTGACAACTGATAAACAACTGACTCACTTGTTTTTCTGGGGAACCCGATGACTTGCACCAATCTCCGGGCTGACTGCTCACACAGCAGGAGCCCCGGCCGTACAACTTACACAAACAACTCCATTAACCTGGAGGCTTCGGTGTCAGAGAAGGATTCCTGTCCTACCGTGATGCCAAAATTGTGTATTCTAATTTCATACTAGAGCAACTTCTAAAAGACTCCCTGCCATCAAATGATCCTTTCCATTTTCAACTACTCTACAACAGCAGGCAAAATGAGGCGAAAGGTAATCATGTGATAGCAAGAGTTCCCACAAGGCCCAGTATTATGAGTTATTACACGCTTTGTTGTAAAACTGATACTGATCATGTTTGGGTTTTCTACCTGGTGCAACACATGTCAATAAATAACACATTATTTTTTTAAATAATTGTCATTTTGAAAAAAATGCATCACTACAGGCAGAAAAGCAGACCCATCACACAAACGCCCACATCACACTCATTAGAATTATATTAAAGGATAATACAAATCTGTTACTTAATGGGACATTATTTTATAGATGCTATAATTTAAGATTTGAGTTCAATGTTATTCAATGTCGTAAGATGTTTTTGGACAAGTCAACCCACTGTCTATTTGCTGATGCTGCAGGACATACAGTTCATGTTCATGCTCTAAATATGCAAATCAAGGCATATTAACGAAAATGGCACCGCCCCCCCCCCCACACACACACACACACACTCACACACACACACAGCTTTACGCTGCTGATGTGTCATGGGTGTGACAAGTAAGTGACTAATCTAAACAAAGCAGTCTACACCCAGCAGTAAGCCCCGCCATGTGTGGGCTGTTTACTGACTGAAAACTGCTATTCTATCACAAAAGCGCAGATCGTAACCGCGCAGCAGGGACCCAAATACCCAGGTCGTCACACCAGACTGCTGCGTAACACTTGTAGCGCGACAAAATGTTCTTTAAATTATCAAGCGGACACGTCCCTGTAAGTCAACAATGAAGTACGCAAAATGTCAAATGACGGAGTTACAACAGCTGCTCATAAAAGCACCATTGTCCTGTCGGTCAGGGGGTTGTGACCGCAGCAGAGGCAGGCTGACACGCACAGACCTTTTAAATGAATCTGTTTTAAACCGTCCTGTGCAGAGGGCCGCTTGATCATTTCAGAATAAAATTAAAGGATGTGTTTGGATCAGCAGCATTTATCCCCGCTCACCACACACACACACACACACACACACACACACACACACACACACACACACACACACACACACACACACGCACAGGAACGTGCACACACAGCAGTGCTGAGGCGGATCTCTGTCCTACTCCAGATCTGGCAGCACTCCCATCATGAATGAAAACATTCTGCGTGACTGAGTGTGTTACAAATACTCACCTTTCACCGCAGCCGCAGTCGTCTCCTTGAATCCGAGGCTGACGTAGGGGCTGGTGTTGAAACCATTCATGCCTCCTTTGCAGCCGCACGCCGTCTTGAACCTCAGTAGACCGTCACGGTCCCCCAACCGGCATCCTGCAAGGTTCCCCTCCATCAGGTTTAAGGCAATGTAGTTGAGTCCGTTTTGATAACCAGCTGACATCTCCCTGCACATGGGGCTGTTGCTGCCGTAGTCCTCCTCCGCTCCATCCGGGCCACCAACGGTGCGGGACACGTTCTCCACAGACGCAGAGCTGTGTCGTTTTGTGTCATGGGCAAAGGACGGGCACACGGGGGTAACAGTGGTGGTGGAGGAGAAGGTCTCTGAACTGTGCCGCCGGCGCCCTTGAGGGTCAGCTCGGATCACTTTGGCTCCTCGGTGCGGATCCACTGTTAACGAAGAACCCCCGAGGACAAAAGAGTCCACTGGAACGGCGGGCACACCCTCTACAATGTTGCTCTCAAGGGTGAGCCTTTGAAAACAGTCTGCGGGGCTGGAGGGATGGGGAGCAGCCTCAGTGGCGCAGAGATCAGGGAGAGGTGCAGCGGGGCTGAAAGTCATCTCTGAATAGTCACTGCTGATAAGACCTGGCTGCACCTGATGTTCCTCCACTTTGTTCTCCGTCTGTCCCTCTTTGTTGTTTTCTTCTTCTTCCTCCTGGCCTTTGTCAATGCCCTGCTGGGTATTCAGGTCGGGGTATGTCAAAAGTTCAGGTGTGAGTCTTTGGCAACCTGCAGGGGGAGATCTCTTGCCTTGATGAGAGCCAAGGTGACCCACGGAGCTGATATTAACATTAGCGTAGTCAGCCAGCGGCAGGGGTCCCTTCTCTGCAGACATCACATCCACTGAGGACTCGGAACTCTCTGGTGTCAGCAGGTCGTGGGCAGCATTGCTAAAGTCTATGTTAATGTATTCTCCGGGGCTGCGTGGCTCAGTTGGAAGGGGGTGTTCGCTCATACACGGTAGGGTTTTGAGGGATTCCAGAGCCAGGCGGGTGGGTCGACAGACCCGACTCCGTTGGACCAGACCGCTATCTAGCCGAACCATCCTGAGCGGAGACGGCACAAAGGAAGAAGTATTTGGAGTTCCTGGAGAAGTGCTGGTGACAGAGTCTCCTGGAGAGACGGGACAGTAGTTGGACTCCTCATCAATCCTCTGACTCCGTAAACTCATCACCACATACTGGTCTGTGTCTGTGGGCCCACTGCGCTGCAAGTGGCCTTTAAGCGAGCGTGGCAGGGAGCTATACGAGTAAGGCTGCCTGGGATGTGGGGTAGGATCTCCTCCCATAGGACTAAGGATGCATTCTGGGGGTGTGAAGGTCACTAGAGGGTCAACCGGAGACATGTTCAGGTACTCACCATTGCTGAGCTTTCCATCAGTGCTCTCTACAGACATCTTAGTTCCACACCACATTGGCATATAGCCGCTGTCTTCTAGAGACACACTTCCAGGAGAGTCTGTGCGTAGGGCCAGCCCTACTGGGGAGGGGTGTGAGCGAGGGTTGATGATCTGTTTTGGCGCAGAAACACACATGGGGCTCATCGGCATGTAAGGGTCATCCTTGGACCAAAGTGTCTGAGGCCCCACACCTGGCATCATGGGCATATAACCACTGTCCCCCTGGAGACCGGAGTCTTCGGGATATGTCCCTTTAGGGGAAGCAGCGTTAGACCTGCGAAAGGACTGGCTTCCATTATTATATGTAGCCCTCATGAGAGTATATTCGTCCAGGGAGGCTGAAGACACTTGTGGGGGACCCCTCTGCTGGCGGGGAGTGGTGAGGGAGTAGGTGCGCTTTCTATAAACCTTGTCCAGCTCTGATAGCCGACGATGAGCACTTTGACTCTGCCGCTCCATCAACATGTATCCGTCGAGCTCGCTGCCGTCGCGGGATGGGGGGGTGTCGGCTCTGAGGGACTCCGGGGTGGTGCTACGGAGAGTGAGCGGCAGTCTCAGGTCTCGTGCATCCGCGGGGCTTGAGCTATATTCCTCACATGACACAAACCCAGCATCGGTGGGCGAGCCAGAGAAGGAGGCACTGCAGCTGGAGGGGCGAGGAGCACTGCCGTCTGTGCAGGAGGACAGGTTCCCCGGGCTGGGGGTAGCGATGGGTGGGGAACGAGACAGGGGCATGGACATGGACTTACTATGCTGGAGAGAAGATGACTCAAACGTCCTACTGGGGCGTGCTGTAATGGTGTGAGATCTGTTCAAAAGGGTCCTGTGGGCACCTGGACTCAACGGGCTTCCAGTCACCGACATGGGACGTGTCATGGTGCCATCGCCTTCGCTGGCCGTGCGTATTCTACAGGAGGTGAATTTACTCACTGGTGAGGTCGCCACCATGCTGTCCGTGCGCGACCGGCGAGGAAGTCCAGTCTGGCTTGGGGGAAGATTATTCAGGTGCCGCCGTGTGGGCACGGAGATGGGGTTCGTACCGGAGGACTGGCTTTTGCTCCGCGGTCTGAACTCAGACAGCTCCTTCATGGCTTTCATCGCTTCCAAAATGGTTTCGTGAATATTTTGTGCCACCACGGAGTCATCAGCCTGCATCCAGAGCTCGCCGGGACCGGTAGCCGCAGAACGCCCGACCTCGATGAAGAAAAAGCTGTCAGAGTGGCCGCACCTCCGGATATTCATCAGCTGCAAAATGACGGAGGGAACCTCCGAGTTCAGCTTGACGAAGCTGATAGTCCGACTGGAGAGACAGAGTCTGTAGACGCCGGTTAAATTTCTGCTTTGCCCCAGGCCTTTGGATTTCAGATTCACTTGCCATACCTCCTTGTAGACGGCAGACACCGGTGTGATCACCCCGTAGCTGGCCTCATCGAAACCGACCAGCGAGGACGCGGAGTTGGAAGCGGAGCCGTCATACACTTTCCCCTCTGCCATTAAATCCGTCAGGACCCGGTACCAGCTCTCCTGCTCCTGCTCGTTTTCAGCCGCCACGGCAAAATACTCGTCCTTGGTGTAAAGAGCGATGAGATATTTGTACTTGGCGTCCGCTCTCTTGTTTATATTGAGGCAGCAGTCCAGCGGAATAACTCTCTTAGCCGCCGATTTGTTTTTCCATTTCTTCTCGCTCTCGTAGTACTCCAGGCGCGCAGGGAAACCTTCGCCGGGCTCCTTTAAAACGAAAAAGCGCTTGTGTCCGTGTTTCTGCTTCTTCAGATATCCGCATTTCTTGATATCGTTGGTCGCGTTAGCAGCAGTTGGCAGTAACGGCTGGTCTCCTGCGGTTGGCGGACTTGCCATTCTCATGTCCTTCGCTATCAGACACAATGCTTCTTTTTCGCGGAGTTGCCAAAGAGACGACGCGCTTTATTTTATCCCTCGACTTTCAGAGCCGGCTGCGGGTGCGTTCGTATCCTCTCAGAGCTGAGCAATAAATAACACATGTCTGCCAGACTCCGAACCGAAGAGTGGGGAAGAGAAACATGTGACAATCTACACATCCAGCTCTGGTTTTAAAAAAAAAAAAAAAAGCGAGTGGAAAGGAGAAGAAAAAAATACGCACGCCGATTGTGGGCGGTGCGCAGTCAGCTCATTGGGCTTATTGGCTGAAACGGCATGAATGCTGGAGTGAGGCAGTCCCGTTCAAAGAAGAGAGAGAAGGAGAATACACTCCTACTATCACTCTGCCCTCTTCCGACTCGTTTGAGCGTAGTCAGCCAGGGCTGGAGTTTTATTTTTAGTATCTAATACTGCGAATCGATGTCGAGTAGCTTTGAAGCATTTTTACCCGTTTGAATGTGACATGTAAAGACAGAACATGCGTCATCAAGTCTGAGATGTAGCTTTTGAATTCTAAAACACAGAACACGTTGGATAACAGGATATGCACAGACCTCGTTAATGCGTCTGCGGAGGGAGTTCTTCCGGCTCTCCTCTCCAGATGGTAAACAAGCGTAAAACCACGCCAATGTGCTCCTCCGTCACAGGAATTTAATATTCCCCTTGCGTCGTCCAGCCAGAATACATTAAAGGGGATATTCTACTTCATCCCTGTCTTCAATGAAAGGACAAATGTTCTTGATATGTATCTAATTCCAGAAATTTAGAACAAGCAGATGTGCGCGTCGCCGATCACGTTATTTTTCAGCCATTCTTCAGCAGCACGACACCCTGAATGCGTAAAATTGTGGTTGAGCACATGTCTGTTTTTTTGGTTATTTCCTGTCACGACACAAACTGGTGACCCGTTAAAGGTTGCGTTTATATAAAAACTGATATCATCGTGACGCAAAACATGCCCCTGATCTGGATGCGTCAATGGAGGGCGGTGTGCGTAATGATGAAATGCGGGAGCCAGCTGGTGCGTACGGTCCGGAGATTATGGCAGCGTAGCAGAAAAGTCTTTCGGTTCCTCAGGGAATAAGATTCTTCCTGCCCGGCAAAGGGATGGTGTTTCACTAATGAAAGCCGCGCTGCATACGCGCATAAATCAAAGGACTTGAATATTCCCAGTGCCAAGAACAGCGTATTTCCTGCCAATAACTAATCATGTCACCATGATCACTGGCAATTTTTTTAACTGTCACATATTCTATAATGATATATTTTGAGCGCTGCTCCGGGCTCCCAATCACACACACACACGCACACACACACACACACACACACACACACACGCCACTCCCCTTTATTTTCTCTCAGATCCAACAGTGCTGGCTCAGCAGCATCAAACTCTGTCCTCAGTGGCAAGGTCAATTACTATGCCCCTTGCAGGTCAATTATGCCACTAGAAGCTATATGATTAGACTGCATCCACCAATCAGAGCCGGCAGCGCTCTTTTGTATTCTGTCTCCTCAAATAACCTTTAGCTCACAGGTTATGGCAGCAGTAAGCAGATTCAGTGTTCTGTGTAGTTGTGTGTTGACTGAATTTACCTCAGCCTTGCCTGAAGAGCACTGAAGCCATAATGATATAAATAGGTGGAGCGGAGCTGCCTAAACCTCCCGGGCTCAGATGTCTCCCTGTAGGATAAAGAGGTTTCCCTCTCTGTCAATATTAGGTTTCCTCCGTGACGGATGGTCTCATGCACCAGAACTTTCACTCTCGCCGAAAACAAACAACCACAGAACAAACACTCCCAGATATAAGGGCGAGCGTGTGGAACCTCTGTTATATCCTGAAATCAGCCATGTCTGTTTGAGCTGGCTGACCATGGTAAACAGGAAATGTGCAGGGCCAGGTCTGAAGTGCAAGCAGGAGCAAAAGGAGAGGCTCTGTTGGTGTTGCATCAAGCATGAGAAATCCGTCTATAAAATCCCAATAAGACCGTCAGCAGTCAAACTGGGCTGTCTGCAGACCTAATTTGCCCTATGATATACAGTATCATCGACTGTTTTGCAGCTAACTTTCTAAATATATTGTCTCCTTCAGTTTTAATGACAAGTTAAATGGACAGTTGTATAAATATACAGTTTTTAAGTTTAAAATGGGTCCTCTCATTTACATCTATAAATGCATTTGAATGTTTATGGGTTTATTTATACAGACAATGACAGAAGGGGGACCTTTGTGTCCCCCATCAGGTCATTCACCTTGACTGTGGATTCATTAGCTCTTCCAGAATTTTAACTGTCTGTTGACAATTGCGTTTGCTCAGTAGCCCAGTTATTGAACATCCCATCTTATATCTCATAGGTTAGAGGCGTTGCTTTTTAATGTAAAAAAAAAAATAAACTCTGTCTTTCCCCATGTGCAGAGTCACAAGTGTGTAATGTCTGAATAGCCCCCTGCCCTGTTTCTGTGTAAAAGTGTGTGTGTTTGTGTGTGGATTAGTTTATAAGCTTTTATAAAGCAGATTAGCATTGCCAATCTGATGAGATAAGATTAGGAACAGGCTTAACTCACTGCCATGTTAGGAGCCCTGAAATGAACAGCACTAACGATGGGATGCAGACATCACATATGTTTTGGGGCTGACGTCTTACAGCCTGTTACAGTTTTAGAGACCGGGTGTTGACTGATACCTCACATGCAGAAAAGACCCCAGGCACCCTCCAGTAGCTGCTGCGATGCAGTCATTCCCGAATCGTAGATGAAATATTTAAAAAAACAACAACTTACATCCACGATTATGGAAGGATCAGTTTAGGCCACGCCCACTTTGGTGAGAAAGTTGACTTTTAAAGGCTTCCCAAGTTTTTCTTCAGTTCATGTAAAACACTGAACATATAATGTCCAGACTAACATATCAACAAGTTATTCATATAAATCAAGTGTCATTTCTGCTTCACACACCATGATGATGATGATGATGATGTGCACACTCTAAGAAAAGATGGTTTGTTCTCCCTCTCTCTGTCCACCAGTCCTCCTTAAACTCTCTAATTTGAGCAGATAATGATAATGGATTCTGTTTTCTGTGCTCTTGAGCACATGCATTATAGATTCCCGTGCTAAGCCTCATATTGTCACCCACAATTGACTCGTTCGCTGATCAATACGGCAAATGTGAAATTGAAATTTCTCGTCCGGTTAATTTTTGTCCTGATTGATCACGGGGGCGGGCTCAAGGCAGCATGTGCCGATAGAGATCTGTGTGATATTGGCTAGGAGTGCATGCGACTAAACTGAGCTCAGCACAACTGATAACACCACTGATTTCAGCCATTAAACAACTCTTGAATGGATGTCATCTATTGTGTGATGGAATTGTGGAGAGCAGAACGGCGGCAGTGGTTTCTGCAGTATGGAGCCACGTTGCCACCGATTCTTTTCTAAGAAGTTGTTGTGCAAAGTCCCGAAATGACTGCGGACATCTCATTTCTCTCATTCAGAGGTCAGCAAAGACAAATATTTATGGGCTATTTTAATGAGGATGCAGATGTCAGGCGGACGAATGGTTTCTGAGCAGATGAGGAGCCAGCGATAATGTACTTTTGTGGAGCGATAACGCATCCAGACAATATATTTATTCATGGGTGCATCTTTTTTTAATGAACGACTCCCCTGACCACCCAGAGAGACGCGAGAGCAGCCTGTCATCTGAAGATCTCTGTTCTCCTCAACTGTGATTAAACAGATATGAATGCATATGATATTCAGGCTCCGTAATATTGTCATCAGTCATTTGCCATAATTATACATTGTCTGGAGTCACGTGGCTGGATAAATGACAGTGACATATTACCCCCCCCCCCACCTCTCTGCCTCTGAATAGAGGGGAAGAACTAACAACGTCCAGACTGTCTGTTGTGCAGCAGGATGGGCTTTACTAAGCTGTTCAAAACGACCAGAGAATTAAAAATAGTCCCAGCATGACCAAGCTGCTCTTTTCTTCAGGCCATGTTTATGTTATGGCAGTGATAACAGTATTAATATCCGCTGCAGCATAATCGCTGCTGTTTCCTTAGAGTCAGTCTGACAGCGCAGCTCGATCAGCGGAAGGACGTAGGCGGCCTCTCCAGTATGAAAACGGCAACTTATCTGAGTAGGAGTACGTAGGAAGATACTCATTCCTGTGTGTGTGTGTGTGTGTGTGTGTGTGTGTGTGTGTGTGTGTGTGGAGGGGGGCATAAATGCATAAATTTAGTTTAGATTAGGTTTAGGTTATGGGTGGGCATAAACTGGTTATTAAATTGCTAAAAGTTGAGGTCAAGGCTGGATAAATGAATGGGAAATGAAAGAAAGTCAGTATAAATGTCAAAGAAGATAGCTCTGCACATGTGTGTGGGTGTGTGTGTTTGCATGGAGTGTTTGTACGCATTACCAGAGTTTTGGGTTTTCATGATAGTCTTTAGTGATTTTTGTTGTAGAAGAAACACTGCCTACACCTTGACCTTCGCTACATACAAAACAGCTCTCTCCTTTCCTCACACACTCACATATGTTTGTACTTCTGTCTTTATAAGGACTTTCATTGAATTCAAATAAAGTCCTTGGAACACTTTCTGTTAACTTCCCATTTGCTTGGTTGAGCCACCCAACATAAAGTTTCTTTATGTCCATATTGTCTCATGTGATGTCATTCTTATCCCTGTTTTCACTTTTCTTTTTGTTGCCCACATGAATATTTAATCTGTGTGAATAAATACTGACACTGGAACTTGTAGCAGAAGTGACACTGTAAAGTAGTTAGTGACTTCAGAAACTTAATTAAGCAGCCAGAATCTTAGGAGAACAGAAGTTTGGTTGAACGCAGAGCTTAATCAGGGCTGGTCCAGAACATCAGCACAAGTCAGTGGAGGTCTGCTCCTGTTCTGATCAGCGTGAAAACAGAACAATGTCAGATTCTGGGTTTATCTGAGCCCTCCAAATCTGGATTTGTAACCTATGTAGCTTCCCGCCTGCTGGGGGCTTGGTTTGTCCTGTTTGCTCTTGCTATCACAACAATGTTGCATCGACGTCTGGATTGATAATGACTCGTATATTAAAGCATCCGAGCGCGTGGAGGAGATAAAACAAGGACCTGCTGAGGACGTTCTGCTACTGTCAGCAGAAAATTAAACGTATTGTTGCTCCTAATGGAATCCAACCTCACAGTGGTTCCACCCTGCGCTCATTCATCATGTTCTTATCTCCACAATGTTGGGGATATTGTTAATACCGGTTTAATAAATGCTGGGGAGCATTTTAAAACTGTACAGGTAATATTCATGAGACCTACACTGGAGATTTTCACTTTTTCTTCATATATTCAGCTAAAAGTGATCCTGGCCACACCCCCAGGCCGCCTCCCGATGTGCACACTCATTTATCATGGCTGCCGTGGTCTTTGCAGGAATTTTCCTCGCAGCCACATGTTAAACAGGACAATTGGTCATTTTCAAACATACATTGCAGAATTGCCGGTGCATTAAAATAACAAGATAATGGAATCTTTTCTCAGCTGTTTCTCATAAACAAACTCATCATGGGCATGTAATAAAGTGAGTAATATTTGCTTATTTATCAAAGATGAATTAAAACAGTTACCAGGAGATCTATACTGATGCTGACTGGTTTTGGGTTAATGGCTGTGATTTCTTTTGGTTTTACAGTTTTTCTTTATAATAATAAGCTCTTTTTTTCCCCCTTTTTTGAGTCACTTTTAAATTGATTTGATTTGATTAGTTATTTATTCAAGTAAAGTTTTGAAAAACTCAGACTCAGCAAACTCAGCATCTGTGATCGAGTACAGCTAACAGGGAAATTGCTGGAATGTATTTGTTGAGCCTGGGAAGGCTGCAGAAAACTGTAGTAAATTTACATATCATTCCAAATCTTAATGTCCAATGTGCTGTAACAACGGCTGCAGGAGCAGAGCTATTGAGCAGTTATTGCAAGTTATCCCCCCCCTGCCCCCCCCCCCCCCCCCC
>BJFM01000371.1:69277-79653 GCA_016586285.1 Arothron firmamentum
TGTGTGTGTGTGTGTGTGTGTGTGTGTGTGTGTGTGTGTGTGTGTGTGTGTGTGTGTGTGTAGAGTTTGCCATATTTTTTCTTCTTATTTGTTTCATTCTTGTTTCTAGTTTTCTAAAGTCTTTAAATAGTATTATTTCTTGATGCATGCTGTGGGAACACTGCAATTTCCCCATTGTGGAACAATAAAACATATTCTATTCTATTCTATTCTATTCTATTCTATTCTATTCTATTCTATTCTATTCTATTCTATTCTATTCAAGTAAATCAGTGTAGTGGAGTTAAAGTAAAAAAAAGGAAAGTAGAAAATGGAAGGGCCATAGAACTACAGTGTTAAAGTAATTGTTTGTTTCTTTTTATATTTTCTTTTTATATTTCACTCCTTAGTTTTCTCACCTAAATCTTGTCCATGCGAACGTTCATTGCCCTGCACATACAGCAAGGAGTAGCCATCGTATATTAATGAGGTTCCCTCAGGACATTGTGGCACTTCCACTGTTTGACTGTGACGGGTTACCAGGAACCCATGGTACATTGAGGAGGGCCCGGGTGGGCCTACTTGACCTGGAACACCATCAGGCCCTGGTGGACCTGGATGTCCTCTTGGTCCTGAAGACATGAGAAAAGAATATGTTATACGAGCAAATACAGAACTGTACAAAGCTTCTTCTGTGACTCTGACACTGACCCTGTGGACCAGGAAGGCCAGACTCTCCTTTGCCTCCAGGCTGACCATCAATCCCAGGAAACCCTTCTTCACCTTTGGGCCCTGAAATACCTGTCACACCTGGAAAAAGCACCAAATATGTGAATGCAATCTAAGCAACATGACAAAATTGTTTCTCAATTTTTTTTTGAAGAAGAAGAAGAAGAGGTCACCTTGTAGTCCTTTTGGTCCAGGAAACCCAGATGGTCCCTGGGGTCCAGGTAAACCTGGATTCCCGGGGAATCCAACATCTCCTTTAACAAAAGTATGACGGCCAGGGGGACCGGGGGGGCCATCATTGCCTAAAACACGGAGGCAAATTTTGTAAGATGTTATACCAGAAACACTACTGATCAATAAGTTGAGAGGGTTGCCCCTCTTTTATTACCCTTCTCTCCAGGGAATCCTCTGTCACCCACTTCTCCTTTGAATCCAGTATTTCCACCAATACCTTTGGCACCTTAAATTTGTGTTCAGAAATGAATAATTCTATGAGTTACATGAACAAAACAACGCGTTTTTTTTTTCTCGTATATGAACTACAACACACCCCCACTTTTCTACAGCTTAGAAAGCCTACCTGGGAATCCAGGGACACCCTGTTGTCCCTGTTCTCCCTTTTGTCCATCGATTCCTGGGAGGCCAGATGGTCCCTGTAACACAAATACACACATTTGAAATACAGATGTGATATGGAACTTCAAGCATATAAATATGTTTCTCAGTAACGGCCCTAAGCTCAGTTTCTGATCAGAGCATTTTCAACTTCATTGCTTACAGGGAATCCAGGAACTCCAGTGTCACCCTTTTGCCCTGCTTCTCCCTGGAAACCTGGGATACCCTGGCCTCCCTTTTCTCCTTTGAGGCCATGTCTGCCTTGCATGCCAGGGGGTCCTGGTTGTCCCTGGGATCCTGTTTGTATTAAAGACACATAGTAAATATATTGATAAATGGTGTTTGAAGTGCACAGCAGACTGACAACATGAAGTGAGAATTTGAATGCTTGTGTCACATACCTGATTCTCCTGGTTGTCCTGGTTCTCCTCTTTCTCCCTTCGGCCCCTCTAAAGAGATACCTGGGAGTCCCCTTTCTCCGTATTCACCCTGGGGACCTGGTGTACCTGGAAGTCCTTTGTCACCTTTCGTACCGGGTACACCAGGATGACCTGGACTACCAGGAAGGCCTGGACTGCCCTTTTCACCTGAGATGAAAAGTGTTATAATGGATGACGTAATTCCTGGACTTTACCTACCCAGTTTTTGATGAATGGACACTAACCTTTGGTGCCGTCCACGCCAGGTTGTCCGGGGAAACCTCGACCAGGTACACCTGCAAAAAATGCAAACAGGTCATGAAATACAAGTGCTGTTTGAATAAGTCTGAGTGATTATAGAGGTTAAGAGCACACAATATACAGTTAACTGTGAAACAAATCGATTATTTTCGCACAAACCTGGATCTCCCCTCTCTCCTGAGGATCCTGGGATGCCATCAACTCCAGACTCGCCCTTCTGTCCAGGAGGACCGGGAGGTCCCTGCATGCCACCTTCACCTGAAAGACAAGCATGAATCCACTTTAACTAAGCTCGTGCACATGTAGAATGAAATGTTATATTTACAGGGGCAGGTGAACACGCTTGGGGAGATTTACAAAATTCTCCTGAACACACTAACCAGGCCGACCATCAACGCCACGTTCTCCTCCAGGCCCTGGGAGCCCAGGTATTCCTTTTTCACCAGGTCTGCCTGGCTGGCCTGTGCAAGAAACACAAGAATAAGAATTTACATGGAAATCCAGCAAGCTTAGTTAACAAAGTAAAACAAATGACAGAGAGCAGAGTAAATGCTCACCTGTATGCCCTATGCTTCCTTTGTCCCCCTTTAATCCCTCCAGTCCTGGTTTACCAGGCATGCCTTCAAAGCCTCTCAGACCCTTGTCTCCAGGCAACCCTGGGAAACCCGGTTGACCTTTCTCACCCTTTTAAAGTATAGTAATACAAAGGTGAGCAGATAAATGAAAAATTAGGGTCCTTATTGAAAGTAACAAATCAGGAATGAATCGTACCAAACACAATACACATTAAAAAAATTATTTTTTATTTTTTATTTAGAGTGATAGACTCGTATACTGGTACTTTATAGTATCTTTATAATGATATTTCAAAATGCTTTGAGTGTTTCTACTTAGAAATAATAGGTTTATGTGACAAATACATCCACTTTGAAGAGATCACTTGGGTTGAAGACTACATTTTAAATCCATTTACCATTTCATAAAGGAACTAGTGTTAAACAGAGATTTGAGCTATATGATTACCCTTTCTCCTGGAGGTCCTGTAATTCCAATACCTGGCTCACCAGCTAATCCCTTTTCTCCTTTCTGCCCATCTGTACCTTTAAATCCAGGATGCCCTGGTGTGCCAAAATCGCCTTTAGTACCCTTTGGACCCATCACACCTGTACGGAGGTAGTCCAATATTAGCATTTTAACAGAGCATTTTCAAAAACATAATGTGTGCATTAGTTGAGTGATCATACCAGGTAATCCCATTTCTCCAAGACTGCCTTTCTGTCCAGGCGGTCCCATGACTCCAGGCTCTCCAGGAAAACCAGAGACTCCTTTCTCACCTGTGGGAAGTCAGTATGTCTTTAGAGTAGAAGTCAAAGAAGAACCAGATTCTAAAACATAGGTGCTTTTCTTCCAATAGACTTAAAAATATCCTCAAACATACTTCAAAGTATAGAATGTTGGTCAGTAAGTCACCTGGTTGTCCTGGTAGTCCAGGTTCTCCATCTCTGCCTCGCAGTCCAGGCTCTCCAGGAATTCCCGCAGTGCCTTTCTGTCCAGTGGATCCAGGTTTACCTGATAAAGTATTGGACTTAATACCAATAAATCTGTCAATATGTACTTATGAGTAACCCCTATGTGGCCAATGCCAGCATGATGTTTTATACCTGAAATACCAATATCTCCTTTCTGTCCTTTCATATGCGCCATTTCAATATCACTTATGTTTCCAGGAGGTCCTGGTAGACCTGGATCCCCTCTTTCTCCTTTAGTTCCATCTTCTCCAATAGCACCCCTTGGTCCAGTAACACCAGGATCACCTGGAGGAGATTGAAAATAGGAGGAACTGACATAACTAAAGACTATTACACCTTAAATAAGACAATCAACTGCACATAACAGCAGACAATGAAATCCAGATGTCACCCTGATCTGTAAATCACTTTCTTACCTCTCTGACCAGGTGATCCTGGTTGACCAGGTGGTCCAGGAAAGCCCGGTATACCTGGTGTTCCTATAATTCCCATCTCGCCTTTTGGACCTAGAAAATACAGAGAAGCACAAAGATATTCCAAAAAAGATTTTAACCCATGTAATAAACATGCATAAAAAAAAACAACCTGAAAGTTCAGCAGTAGAAATGCACATCACATAACACAAACCCTCAATAATCTCCATCAGAGCCTTTTAGGCTGGATCTTCCACGAGACACAAACCGTGTGATCTGCAGCTGACTGGATTTTCAGCCACTTGTATTAGAACACTTATTTTTTTTTTTTTTTTTTTTTTAGCAATATCTTAATAACTTTAAGTCTAAATAAGCAGCAAATATTTCTCCGTGTGCACAGTTCTCCATCTATAACAGGGATTTTCTTCCAGGATAAACCCTGATGATTGGATCTTAATGACACTTTGTTTAAAAGGAACAAGCTTTAAAAAAAAAGCGTAAAATTAATATAGGTAAGAATATTATTCACACTTTTTCTTTTCATTCTTTAGTCTCACCTTGGGTTCCAATCAGGCCGTCTCTGCCTTGCAATCCCACTACTCCTGGCTGTCCTTTAGACCCTGGGACACCTGGAAAGCCTGGTGCTCCCTTTTCACCTTTAGGCCCTGGCATGTCCAGGCCAGGAGGACCTGGGTAGCCTTTTTCCCCCTTCACACCATCCCTACCTTTTTTTTCACATGGATACATACACAAGTATTTGGAATTTGGAAATAAATCCAAAAGTATGTCATAGTCTAGTTCCAATGTATTTTTAGGCAGGATTTATTCTCACCAAGTGGTCCTGGCTCCCCAGGTGGACCTTGTGGTCCAGGAAGTCCAGGTGTGCCTTTTCCTGGAGAACCTTGTAAACCAGCCAGACCAGGAGGTCCTGGCAGTCCCAGCTCACCTATTGTTAATGATCAGAAAATGTTGTACAAGTAGACAGATGGGCATTGACTAGCTCAGACAGGTTCCCCAAATATATGCAGTACCTTTTACCCCCTGAGGTCCTGGTGGTCCTGTTTGACCATCTTGTCCAGGAATGCCAGGTAATCCAATGCTACCCTTCTCTCCTGGGAACCCAGTAATTCCTGGGATGCCCTGAGAACCTTTTGGGCCTGGCAGACCCTGTCCTGGTTCACCCTGGAAAGTAGATGATTTATGTCTCTTTTTTGCATTTAGAATAGAATAGAATAGAATTTTGTTTTATTGTCCCACAATGGGGGAATTGCAGTGTTCCAGCAGCAGCAAAATAAAGATAAAAAGCCGTACATGAATTGCATGACCATTAAATCAGTCAATAAACAATATAGCTGCATAACAAATCACCTCTTTCAATTACTTATTCAACTAAACACAGAAAATACAAACTTTTTGTCCACGTAAACCAGATGGTCCCGGTAATCCATCTTTTCCTTGTTTTCCTGGTTCTCCTGGTAATCCTGTGGCTCCTGGAATTCCACTGATTCCTACATAAATAGGAAACATTATTTTGTTTTTATTACTCTCACTATCATTGCTATTTTAGTATTAAAAAGTAAATACTAAATATGCTTCTGATCAAATCAAAATAAACTAACTTACCTTTAGCACCAGTCGGGCCTGGAAGTCCAATTCCTGGGAGTCCAAGTTCACCCTTTTGTCCAGGAAAACCTGGAAATCCTTCATCTCCTGGCAGGCCTCTCTCACCTGTAGCAATGGCAACGTTAGATGGACTTATCAACAATCTCTAGCTAAACTAACAGCAGCCGGTGGATCAACTAATGCTTTCCTATTGGAAGAATATTAAGTCAAGTATGCTTTTCATCTGACCTGCCAGCACTTTCTGTTTCCTCTGCAGCCGACAAAAGAAAAACCAACATATTTTCATCTTATTTGTCACTTCTCTTAAACTGATTGTACATATAGTGGTATTTAATATTTTTCTTGTGTTCCCTATGTTTACAACATAGTTATTAGTAAACATGCTAGCTTTGTCCATACAAACTTAAAGTAGGTAATAAAATTCACATTTTAATGTTGAGTTGTTGAATAAAGGCGTTTTGATGTGGCTTATGGGTGATGGTGTTGCTTACCTTGAAGACCAGGTATGCCTCTTTCTCCTTGTATTCCCGGTACTCCCTGAGGTCCAGGAGAGCCCGTACCTTGACCTGGCTCACCTTTAGCACCTTTTGGAAGCACGGTATATGTTAGCAGTAAATTAATCTACAGAACCTGTTCTACACACAGTTTAATGACTAAGCATTGCCTACCAGGTGGTCCAGGTGTTCCAGGAATACCTGGCTTCCCCTGGCTACCCTTCTCTCCTGGCTCTCCAGGACGACCAAATCCTGGGTTACCAGGTGGACCTCTTTCTCCTGGACGGCCAAGAGAACCAGGATCCCCACCTGGGCCACGATCACCCTTGATGCCCTCTTTGGCCTAAGAACAACATCAACCAAAACAAAAAAAAAACAACTGTTATTTAGCATATCATCACCATCAGCACATTGCATAAATATTTAGCTGTAGCCATTTCTGGTTTGGATCTCTTAAGTCATGGGGAGATATCAAATGGTTGTCACCTATTCAATTAAGTACAAAGGATGGAACCACACCAGTTACAAGCAATACACTTCATACAGTGGCTGAAGAATCACATGCCATGAACATCTGCAGAATCCCGGACTTCAATTTTAATATACACGCACGCACGCACGCACGCACGCACACACACACACACACACACACACACACACACACACACACACACACACTTACAGGCTCTCCTTTAAGGCCAGGTATCCCTGGTATTCCAGTCCTTCCTGGCTCTCCATGTTGTCCCGGTCTTCCTGGTGATCCAGGAACTCCAGGCAGACCTTTTTCCCCTTTTAGACCAGGGGCTAAATAAAGCTCTCCAGGCTCTCCAACCGCACCAGGAACTCCCATTAACCCTTGAATACCCGGAGAACCCTGTATATGTGTTAAAAAAAAAAAAAAAAAAAAAAATTGTGACCAACACAAATATCAAAACAATTGCTTAAATAAATCAGGGAATTTTTTTTTTATTATTATTATTATTATTATTTCTTAAAGTCAGTGATGTTGATCCACTTACAGGTTTTCCAGGTTGCCCAGCAGCACCAGGGTCACCCTTCTCTCCCTTAACGCCTACTGATCCAGGAGGTCCTACAGGTATGTATAGGTATAATTGTATATGCTCATCCAAAAGATTCACTGAAAAAAAAAAAGAAGAAAAAAAAACACTCACCATGCTCTCCTTTAGGACCCTGGAGGCCAGGTAACCCAGGTGGACCAGAACTTTCACACTGAACACAGGTATCTCCCCTGTCACCTGAAATCCAGCCCAGTTTTCAAACGTTACAGAGTTCACCAAGCATGAATAACATGTCACACAAATTTGTTATTCACTGATAGTGTGTATGACGTTACCTTTCTGTCCCAGCTCTCCTTGTAATCCAGGAGGTCCAGGTGGGCCAGGGGCTCCTTTCTCAATATCACACTCATTACTGTCAACTATGATGTCAAGTCATAACATACAAATAGGGAGCATGTGTTAATACATCAAACTGCGCATCATTAACGAAGGAAAAATAGTGGTGTCCTCTAAAAAGATAGTAAAATAAGGCATACTCGGTTCTCCTGGTGGTCCAGGAAGGCCGGGGTTTCCAGGTTGTCCAGGTGGTCCAACAAGAGACTCTCCTTCTATACCCATGTCTCCTTTCTCACCTCTGTCTCCCTTCAGACCTCTCTCCCCACGTGCCCCTTCAATATTCCGACCTGAAACACAAGACACAAGAAGCCACTGAGTCTAGTCCTGCTTTGGCCTGTCTCTGACAGTACCGACAGCTTTCAAATGTGTGTGAATTTACCTGGTGGCCCTGCCTCTCCCTGTGGACCAGGAAAACCTGTGGATGAAGAAGAAATGAAACATTAAAAAGACAAATGTATTCTTGCAGTCTTCCATATGATCACCAGACGGCATAAAATGTCTAAAAGTACCTTTTTCTCCTTGTGATCCTGGGAAACCTCGAGGGCCTGAAGGACCAGGAGCTCCATTTCCCTAAAATGACCAAGTTATAGTCAGGTGAAAACATAGATTTAAAGCATTACTGCCATACTGATGCCATACTGACAGATTTTTGATGAAAGAAAAGCCCTTTTTATGGCTAGAAGATTTAATTGAAAAAAAAACCAAAAAAACCAATCATTGGGGGGGTTTTTGTAGCAGACTGAGTCATGGTGCCCTGGAGCCACATATTCCTTCTCCACTTAGTACTGAAGACTTCATTAGCTTCTGCACTAATAAAATGATAATTATTGGATAGAAAATCAATTTCGTACTTAATTTGGAGCAAACAGAGGTCATTGTGTTTGCTTAACTTCTCAGGTGTAGGTTAGATGACCACATCTTAAGTAGTCGTGATGTACTAGTAGATGATGAATAAGGATCACTTACAAAACCTGGTGGTCCTCGGTCTCCCTTAACTCCCTGAAACAAAACAGACGTTTATTGAACACAACTGCACAAAGTTCTCACTCATACGATCTGGACAAATTATATAAGGTTAGCTACCTGGGAACCAGGATATCCAGGAGGTCCCTGGAATCCCTTCTCTCCCTGAAAGAAAGGGGGCATTTACTTTAACAAATTACAGATGAAGTTAACTAATTAATGCTGTTGTTAGTTGCAGTATATTAATATTGTTACCTTGGGCCCTGCATCTCCATCTTTGCCAGATTTACCCTGAAATTAGAGAAATGAGAAATAAGTTCAAAGCTGCTGTTTTTGTTTTTTAACAATGTATGCTTTAATTGTGAATTTTTATCACTTACTCTTGGGCCAGGTGGGCCGGGTTCACCTTTTACACCAAAATCATATGGAACGCAGTAACCCTGCAAGCAAAATCAGGTTTTCAGCTAAAAGAAAGTGTGTGCTGAGTAAATTTAATGCCAGACAAGATTTTAAAACAAGATTCTTACTTTATCTCCTTTGTCACCTTGAAATCCTCTCTCGCCCTTCAGTAAGAAATACACAGATATGATCAGAAGTTTAGTGACCACTTCAGTGACATTTAACAGTATGAAAGTTGGCAGCGGGGCTGTCCGGAGATTACCGGAGGGCCTGGAAGATGCACTGTCGTCTGTCCTTCCACTCCCTGTGCTGGAGGACCGGGAGGCCCAGGTGGGCCACGGAAACCTCGATCACCCTGCAGAGAGAGGGGAATCTTAGCTGCTTTGCTCTGGAAGTTCACAAGTGTTTGCGTTAACTCGGCATAGTGGTGAGCAGATAATGAGTTTTTAGTTTTTAATGAAACGATCAGTCAGTGAATCTGCTGTAGCAGGAAATTATCAAAAGATCAAGTTATGTACATTTCTAACATCTGATAAATTTACTTTCACCTTGCAATCCTTGCCTGGTATGAATGTTAAATGTAAAAACAGGAAATGAGCTCACCTTTTCTCCCTTCTCTCCCTGAAAGCTCAGTTTCTCAGCCTGCAGCAGGAAACAGACAAAAGGTCAGTGACTTTTTACCCATGATATCGAATCAGAGGCTGTAGGTCAAATGTGAAAATATATGAACAAAGCTAACCTTCTCTCCGGGGGGACCCGGGGGGCCAGTATCTCCCTGTAAAAGAGTTACTCAGTGAGGACACTTTGTCTTTAAAAACTCATTTTCAGATTGATAATCAGTATTGATTTACGTTACTAAATTATTCTGCCCCTATTGAGCAAACTCACTTTGGGTCCTGGATAACCACGAGGTCCTGGTGGCCCTATAGGTCCATTCGGTCCACTCGGCCCCTAAAAGAGAAAGACGAGTAAGGACAAAATCTGAATTTGGGCTGAGGATTCCACTTTTTTGTTGTTGATTTGACACATTTAAACTGCCATGAATGCTCTTAAACAAGATAAAGACAACGTACAGGTAACCCAGGCACCCCAGAGAAGCCTCTGTCTCCTTTCAGAGGAATAATTCCAATCACACCACCGGCGTCGCCCTGTGGGGAAAAAGAAACACAAGTACGTAAATATTATGGTTGCAGATGGGTGTGAATCACACTAGCACTTGAAATTTAATTGTACTGTCAGATGTTCATGGGAAAAATCAGCTGACCTTTATTCCAGGAATTCCTGGGATGCCCTAAAGGAAACAGATTATAATAAACACTTTTAAAATGAATGTTCATCAAAAAAATCCATCAGTTAATCTCAGTGCAGCCTCAGCGGGAGGATTCACATTAATCTGTGCTTACAGGAGGTCCTTGAAGACCAGGAAAACCTGGAAGGCCGTCGATTCCTCCTTCTCCCTGAAAGACACACACGCGCACACATGCACACACACACACACACACACACATGCACACGCACACACACACACACACACACA
>BJFM01000371.1:79663-90335 GCA_016586285.1 Arothron firmamentum
ACACACACACACACACACACACACACACACACACACACACACACACACACACACACACACACACACACACACACACACACACACTCCATGGTCAGACGTCCTGACAACGAATGAATCGACCCTTAAGAGGAAAAAAGACTTACTTTAGTCCCATTGCAACCTGGGATACCTGGCGGACCAGCTGGGCCATCATTTCCATTGATACCCTGATAGGGAGACGAGACTAGTAAGGCAATTAGAGTCACCAAGATTCATTCTCTGTGCTACTTAACTGCTAAAATCCCTACAGTTACAGTTAAAACTGAAATACATTTTTTTTAAAAAATTAAAACATGGCTTTATTCTGGCTATGTATACGCCAAATATAAAGTGGATCGAAAGAACTTACTGGTAGTCCTGGATTTCCTGGGATTCCTGGTAGACCAGGAGGACCCTGCAAGATCACAACCATCTCAGCATAACTGCGTCACAATAAGATCATGTTCAGCGTAACTTGCATCGTGCCGGTGTTGGCGGGTGGCTACTAACCCTCACTCCTTTCAGTCCAGGAGCTCCAGATTCACCCAAATCTCCCTAAGAGAAATACATGACCAACTTTATGAGAAACCAGATATTTGGTGTTATTAGCATGTCCGTCATTAGTTTTCACTGACCTTCGTGCCCATTGGTCCTGGAGGCCCTTCAGGTCCCTGCATCCCTGGGAATCCCATATTACCCTGAAGTCCAGGATAGCCACGTTCACCCTGCGGAGTACAATAACAAATTCATTAGAAAAGATGAACACAATGTCTCATCAAAAAAAGTTTCCTAGTTATAGTGTTTTTTATTTATTATTAATTTCTCTTTTTATGTAAACTTTAATGTCTTAAAAATGCACTTAAAATAAAGTTAACCAACAAACAAATCCCACTGGTTTTATAAGCAACGAATGTCATACCAGCATCTGCCGCTAGGCGGCAGGATTGCATTCCAAATGAAAGGCTTCAGTAATCTTCGCAACAACCCGCGTCTGTCTCAAGTCAAGAGTGTTGGCAGCACGACTTCTTGAACAGGCCTGACTCCTGTCAGTCAGTTGTAAATCGTGGGAACCGTTACAGGTTACCATGGCAACGTCAGGAAGTGATATCATTCCGAGTAAAGCTCAGTGGAGATTTTAGAATGGCTGCTCAAAGCCTTTCAAAACAACTCAGTGTTTTGAATCTGTGGTTGACTGAACTGGCCGCTTTTAACACATCTGTTGTTGTTGTTGTTGAATATTTTGGCTACTGTTGCTGTGGAAAAAGAGCTCCACCATAGTCACTGATCCAAACAGCAGAAGTCATAATTCAAAAAATGCTTTCCATTTTCTGACCAGAATTTCATCCTAATTTTGCATTCAAGAGGTGTCAAGTTTACAGCCGTGGTCGCATTTATCTAACTTTGCTTTGAAATATGCTCATAGAACATACGTTGTTTATTAGACAGATGGGTGAATTGACAGATTAAAAAGCAGCAATAAATCTCACCTTTGCCCCTTTCACACCACTACAGTCACATTTTCCACATGATGGCCCACAACCCTGAAAAGGAAAGCACATGAATATTAGAATAAGGAAAGAAAGATATCATGTTTTCCAGCTGGACCGTCTAACAGCCACCTGCAGAAAGTCACAGTGTCAGTCATCAAAAGTAGAAAAAAATCCTTTACAGCATGATAGCGTGCAGATGGATACTGCTCTAATACTGTAAATCATCACAGAGAGGTGAACTAGCTGCACAGCTACGCCAGCTATTAATATACATTCAATTGTTTAGTCCTATTAATCTTACAGATACAAAAAAGATCATTATTTGAGTGGAGAAAGAAGAATATTCAAATATAAATACGTGCTATAATCTGTTGCCATCTCTTAGACCTTGAAGAATATGTGCTGCTTTAGACCTAACGTTTAAAGGTTTTCCTCATTTCAATAAGATGCTGATGTTGATAAAAAGAACACTGCAGTGACTTTGTGCTGTGATACAAAGAATTACTACTCACTTCAGAGTAATTTAGTTAATTTTCCACAAAGCAGGCTGGGGGGAACATTGCATTCAGACAGAAAGACATCCAGGCAGCTGTTTTCTATCCTTCCACCCCCTCCTGCTCCGGAACTGGCCTGTGCTGCATTGGCTCTATCGTCTGACTCTTCCCTCTTCCTCTCCCCTCCATCATCCAGCTGTTGCTCTACTCACGTGCAAGGAGCGCAGCCAAAAGCCTGTCGGGGGTTTGGATAGTCTCTGCAGGCTGCACAGGGAACAGCTCCACTACCCACGGATATTTCTTGTTCTCACACACAACACAACAAAATCTTTCTCAGTCAGTTCCCACCAGTCTAAGCCTGACCAGCCCTGCTTGTTCAAATCTACATTGTCTTTGGTTTAAAATCCTCAGCAAGGTGAAACACATCCCATCGTTGACATGCAAATCCATACCTGATAAGTGAGTCAACATGAGACTGTTAGCATGGGAAACCATGGGAAACAGACTTTTCTCCCAGGCCTGTCAGCTGTGTTGACCCCACCCCGTTTAAATGCATGTTTTTTCTCCTATACTTGCAATACATAACACGTGTGTGGCCAAATATAATACATTTCCATTTCTGCTCTCTCAGACACATAGCTTACTCCATTTTAACCTTTCACCTCTCTATTCCAATTTCTTTAGGTGTCGCCCCCATCGTGCCCTATGAAAACCTCCAGACCACCTGCTTTACATCAGATTAGTGTTAGAACATGAGGAAAACTGACTCTGAGAAGGCCAGCATGTGTGGTTTATTGTAGAAAATCTGTTGACTCACTACAATAACTGCTCTTGTAGAATTATTGTTTCTTTTTTTTTACTTCAGTCAAGGACGCTAATAACAGAACTTGCTTGCATCTTGTCAACACTAGTCAGACGCTGTTAAAATATCCCCTCATTACCTGCCGCACTCAGATTTTTGGACACTAAAGTGCCATGAGGCTGAGCAGCATTCCTGCATGTTGGATGGCATGACCGGGGGAGGCTCAAACTGACATGCATGACAACAAAGACCATCTCTCTCTGATGTGTCCTGCTGGATCTCCAAACACTCTGCAGTAATCTGCAGCCAGATCAAAGTGGGCGCTGATTTTTCCAGTTTGTTGTCCTTCTAACATCCGTCACGCATCATCATAAACCCAAACACCAGATGGTAGAGAAGCCACACAAAGACTTGTCTGTCATTCACACAAAACCTGTGTCTTGCAGCCATTGAGCAGCATCTGGGCGTCACACCCACGAGATCTGAAGAGGACGTTATCACAAAGATATAGGGTCAACTGCATGCTAATGGTTGTTTACCATACAATGTCTATAGGCCAGCAGTATAGTGTTGACGAAGGCCTTTCTTGAAGATCCACAACCAGAGATATGTTTACTAAAATAAATCAGAAACTGAGACTTAACTGGCATGCTTCAAATAAATAAAACCATCTGCAGTGCATGCATGGACTGTAAATTAGTATTAAAAAAGGTAAAGCCAACATTTAAGGTTCACAGAAATGGAATGCTACAATGTTGACATGTGATAAAAGGGAAATAAATGGGTAAGATTTGACCAAATTACTAAGATTAAGGGTGTGAATCAAATATAGCTTATGTGCCAAAAGAACGCAAGAACAGCTTGAAAAACAACACTGATCCTCTAGGGGGCGGTAGAGGGTTTGTCATGTCTAAGATAAACTACTTTTAAAGTGTATCTATATTTTCAAATACATGCAGTGATCTTTAATTTAAATGAACAAATGAGCTGGTATATTCTGTTTTAAATGCTACTTATCAGTCATAAAAACATACTAATTACGATCTTATTTAATAAACCTTAACAAGATCATGTTTACAATTCTGTAGAATTATCTAAAGATAGGCTACGGTAAAATACGGCTTAAATAGATTCAGTTTAATCATTTTAAACAGGGAGCATGTGCGTGATTCCACCAGACCTGCAGATAGTGTTTCTCTGCCCAGTACGCTCTTTCACAGAGCGATTCCAGTGATGAGTGTTAACATCCACTGTAAATACACAAATGCTGGTGACTCACTGGGGTCTGGAGAAGGACGGGCAGCAGATGGGCTCACATGTCTGGACAGGCGTTTATACCTGGATGGCATGTCTGGATCTCTCCAAACTGTGAAAATTCAATATTCAGACAGTGTGTCGGTGTGCACCAAGCAAAACCTTATCAGAATTTGTGTGTGTGTGTGTGTGTGTGTGAGAGAGAGAGAGAGAGAGAGAGAGAGACAGACAGACAGACAGACAGACAGACAGACAGACAGAGAGAGAGAGAGAGAGAGAGAGAGAGAGAGAGAGAGAGAGAGAGAGAGAGAGAGAGAGCCATTTGGGATTGTTTACCAAGGTTCAGCCAGCAGGAAAGTATGTGAAAGTGTGCTTTGAGACACCCCAGTATAAGATGGTAACACAGGAGGAAGATGGAGTGCAGCAAGTGATTTTCACAGGCCTGCAGAATGTTTGGTGTCAGAGGTTACATCCCTTTAAGGCTCTGGCCTGAGAGTCTGACATATCACCAGCACCACCTGATATGTGTGACATCATTTGCCACAGCATGGAGATGAGCCCAGGAGACAGGAAGTGATGAGTAATGCTTTCACGGGTGATTACAGGTGTCAGCAACAGACCTATCACAGCAGGAACATAAATACAGTTCATTTTAACCATGGGTGACTGGTGTAGAGGTGACTAATAAGAAAAGTAAAAAAATAAATATTCAGCACTATTATAAAGTTGAAAGCTCCTCTTCCTGCATTTCAGTGTGTTTAACATGTAAATAAACCAGGTGAACAAGACTCAATCAGCTGAAGAGATGTGGGGGGAAAAACTCCAGAACAGCTCCTGATTGAAGCCTGAGCTCAAATGAATAACAAACCCAAGGCAGCTGCAGTCTCTCCTCTGAGGTCTCACCCCAAAGAAACATTTTGTATTCACTTCCCGGGAATACCGTCTGTGCCCACACGGGGGCAGCATCGTTACCACCTGACTGCACCGTGTTGGACGTCAGCATCTTTCCTGTCATGTTACAGGAAAATAAGGATCACATAAACATCTGGGAAATGTCATTTACAGAAACTAAAAAGGCATGGCATTCCTGCTGTATCTTCCCACTCCTGTTGCAGTATCCCAAAAACCCCTGGAGAACTCCGTGGGTGTAGAGCGCTCAAATGTAGGAGGAGTGTTTCACCATGTGTGCATAAAATGATCAGGCCTTGTTTTGTTTTTTTTTCAGTTATAGACGTTGCAATTGAAAGTCCAAAAGCTGAAACAGCCCCGGAAATGTTGGTAAAGTTTGTTTAGTTCAAGTTACTTGTGGTCACATGACCTGGCTGGTGATTCCCTCTCAGCTCATCTCCACTGTGAGAGGAACAACTACATCAACCATCATTTGTAAAAAATATACTTCCAACTGGACGAGGCAAGCAGTTTAGCACGCTGACATTTCACTTCATCTGGAGACACTTATGCCAAAATGACACTGTTAAGCAACAGGGTCATGTGATTCATTCAGCAACAACATATACGCATGTGCAGGGGAGAGAGTAACTCAAGACAGATCTACACTACTTCATTCTGATGTCAAACAGATGAGGACATCAGTGTTGCCCCAGCTGGTCTGTGGTTTGGAGTGTTTATTTGTGGTTTTTCTTTGTGGTCACAGATCACAGGTGAATTGAACCACAGCTATGCCCACGTGCAGTCTACACACGCCAGAGCAGGAGAGGGAGTGAGACATACGAAGGAAAAACATAAATTAATAAAAGCAGAGTGAAGGGGGAGAGGTCATTTATTTTATTTTAGTTTTTTAGTTTTGGCCGGGTTAAACTGTACTAATCTGACATTCCTGACCTTCTCTGGTAGGAGGTGACGGTGAGAGAACAAGAGTGGGAGAGGAGAGTCTTTTTGCCATACTTGGAAGACATAGCTTCTGGTGCAACTGTGTGTGTGTGTGTGTGTGTGTGTGTGTGTGTGTGTGTGTGTGTGTGTGTGTGTGTGTGTGTGTGTGGCTGTTCTTGTACTTGCTACATACCGAGTACAAAATCTGCATTCTCCTAGAAAAGTGGTGGTTGGTTGAAAGGTTGGGATTAGAATTGGGTTTAGGTTAGGGTTAGGGTTAGGGTTAGGGTTAGGGTCAGGGGGTTAGTTGGGATGGTTAAGGTTAAGGTAAGCGGCCGGGAAATGTATTATGGCTATAATTGTCCTCGCAAAGGTAGATTTACAAGGATGTGTGTGTCTGTACGCATATTGTTGTGACATTATGTATAATATTAGGCCAAAAGTGTCCAGGATTCTATCTAAGATTTCTTTCTATTCAGAACTTTTTCAGAATATAAATATTTCAAGATGTTCTTACAAAGAACTTGAGATGTGCACATGGGCCAAAATTCCACATTTAAACAGCGCTGGTTTTTTTGCTGGATAACAATAATGAACACTGAGCTCTTTTCTCACTAAACATTCCCTGAGGAAATTAATACAGCCTGTATGTCATGTCATGTTGTAAATTAGAAAAATAAATAAATAAATAAATAAAATAATCACAATTTTCCTCTAACAGGTCCTGCAGGGTAGACGGTATCTGCTGAGAACAGCTGCATGCAAAAGTCCAGTTCTGGCTTTTCAGCTGCACAGCTGAAAAAATTTGAGGCTTCTGTAACTAAACACAGACGAATCACATGAAAAGGCAGAGAATAACTCTCTCTCTCTCACACACACACACACACACACACACGCACGCACACACACACACACACACACACACACACACAGTCAATATCATCTCTGCAAAATAGCATGGGAAGGAACATGAACTCTCTCTCTCTCTCTCTCTCTCTCTCTCTCTCCCACATGTTTCAATGAAAGGGCTGATAAATACTCCACTTAGTCGCTGTTTGCTCATGCATGACCAGTTAATATTGCTTGTCAACTCTTGCTATTTAAAGCTCAGAATATGTTTGGAGACAGCTTTCTGCATTACAAAACAAATCCTTTAGCTTCAAACTTAATGTGCCTAGTATCCATCTGCTTTGATGTCAGATTTGAATGAAGAGGACGTTTAATATCACTCTTTAAAAAAAAAAAACACATTTTCACGGAGGACAGTTTTTTCTAACTTACTAAAGGGAAAGAACTGTAGAAAGAAATGCAAATGAAAATGTTGTCGGACCACAGACATCGCTGAGCACGGCAGCAGACTCTAACGCTGCGGGTGGTACCACAGCAGAGCAGCATCAACCATGTCTGCAGCCATTTTCATGTGCGAAATTATCTCAGCAAATGGGAAGATTGTTTTGGAGGAATTCTCAGGCCTCTAGAAGGAGCAGAGTAACTTGAAATATTGATCGTTTTACTGGTTAAGTTCAAAGTGTCACAACTGTGATTGCTGCACTAGAATGATTCTACACCTTTTATTCAAAGTCAGGCAGCAAACTCCAGAGAAACCAAAACATTATCTAAAATTCCTGTATTAGATTTCACAGAGCCCTCTCCTCCATTAATCGGTGTATCTGTGCTGCATCTTGGCCAGTCACATGACCCTCAGAGACCCATCCTCTTGACCTGTAACCTATGAACAGGCCATTAGAACAGATTAAAACATTCGAGAGGAGCTTTCAAACAATGTCTACGTGCACATGTGTGTGTTTAACTATGCGCATGTGAGCAAAAGGTTACCTCGTTAACAAATTAAGTAAGACCTACCCTAATCTTTTAGTCTTCTTGGGGACTTCCCGCATGTCTCTGAGTAAACACATGATTCAGCGCTCCAGCAGCTGACTGCAGATGTTTTTTTTTTCTTTTTCATTGATAAAGACACTTTGTGGCAAACGTAGAGCGCGTTTGTCTTTGTAATGCAGAAGAAAACGAAAGATGCGACTGTCATGGTGTGAAGATTTTTGTGCCCTGAGAAAAAAAAAAAAAAAGAACATCACAACAAACATGTGACTGAGTTTGTCTCCGACGGATGGTTTTGAAGCAACGAGAGTGGAAAAACACAGTTGCGGTGACGACATTGCAAAGATGCTGGCTTTGTCTGAGAAAGGGCAGTTTGGTTCATGAGAGCGTCTCCAGCTCTGACTGTGCTCTTCTCTGACTGTGCAGCTCTGTGCCACAGGACGCAGGCTTTAGGAAGCCATCCTTTGTCTGCAGACGAAGGCCTCATCTCCGATTTTCATGCTCACAAAGAGGAGAAGAGGCTGATTCTGGCTCTAGTCTGTCTCAGGAGTGTTTGGCTTTCTGGGAAGTCAGCATGTAAGGGCAAAGAACAGCCTGTGTGACTCTGCATCAACAAACCCATTCCAAACTGGAACATTCTCATGCTCGGTCAAAGAAGCAAGATAGAATTTGAAGAATTCCCAGCTGTTACCATTGTAACGGTTCACCCTTAAGATGCTGACATGTGTTTGTCCATTTTAAGCACACAACTTAGGAGTGTTGACCATTATATTTTTGACCAGCGTTTAGGGGAGAAACACAGAGTGAGATTTTGCGTTCATCCCTTTTAACAAACATCCCTATTTTATAATCTGCCCACGTGCTGATGATTGTTGCTGAATAGGAAATTGGCCCCTTCATAGAATTATCAGCGACACCACCGACACTGCAGGTTTTGTGGCTAAGAGGATCTATGAGACTGATAAATGTGAGGAAGGGAGGAGGAGGACAGTCCAGACCACTCAAGAAAGACAGCTTTCATTCCTGTACTAGGCCAAGAAGGCAACAAGAATGGAGCTCTTTAACCCCGATGTCATGATCAGAGGATTACTATGGGCTGCTTCGTATTGTTCTATTGTTCTAAGACCTTATCTACTACATCACCACATCACTGGCATTTGGAAATATTTGCCCCACATGAAAAGATGTGGAGAGCCCAGACAACACATTGGCTGTTGTCTCACTCAAACACAGCTAATCTGCAACTAGACTCGACCGAGCATTAAAAGATTAGCATCTTTGAGTTAAGCAGTGGTCATTCTGTTCAGACATTCGTTTTTTCCAAGAAAGAGCTACGGATTTGCAGGTACGGACGCGTAGCCACTCTCTAGGCTCTCTAGATCACACCAAGACCTGACACACAATCTGCTATTTCTATCAGTCTTATTGTAGAGCAGTGAGAGTCTACAGGGAGCACGTCTGGCAAAAACACGGTAACTCAAGCTTCGAGTGGGCAGAGTAACATTTAAGGCAGAAAAAAGGACAAAAGCAGATTCTATCAATTTTAAAGTAAGAACCCAGATACAGATGGAAGTGGAATAAATCAGGCAACCCAATCCCAACTTTCAACCACTGACGGCTCCAAACACCTTTTGGACAGCAGTCAAAGGTAATATCACTCACTGCCCATGTGCTGAAAATCATTTACATGGGAAGAAGCAACGTTTTGCTTCATCCACAAAAATTAAAATGGTTTTCGTGACTAGACTGGACAAATGTAACTGAGTCATGAGTAGCAAAACAGGAAATCATGTTTATGTTTTTTACTGTAACTCAGCTTTGTAGGCGAAAGAGGTGTCTGAGTGATAAAGAGACAGTCTGTGGAATCTCCCTGTCAGATGATCGGTCAATTGTCTTTCTGCTTCCTCTGAGACTGTTTCCTCCCTCCGCACTCTTTCCTCTTCTGCTGTGACCCGGTGTTTTCCCTTCATGTGTTAAAGAAGGAGCGGAGATGTGTGCTCTTTCATGTTGGAGTTGTCACAACATGAGATACGGTCAGTCCACAAAAGCTCAGTGATACAGCATGAGTCTGCTTCGTGGATGGAGCACAAGTAGCTCGACTCAACCAGTATCATCAAGTGCTGCTGGGGGTTTTTCTCTGCCAGACTTTAGTGATTTAAACTCTAAAACAGGTACGGCACACAGCCTCCCAGGCGTGCGATCGAATTACTACTTAATGCTAAAGCTCTCTTCATACACCTCTGCAGCTCGCATTATAAAACCTGACTGATACACCAACGATTTAGATCAACAACTGTCCATGTGATAAAAACAGATGTCACAGAGATCTCTACCAGTAATGCTGAATTTAATGTTTATGAGTTCACAGTTACTCACAAGTCATCCAAAGGTCCTGTGTATCACAGCAGGACAGCATCAGCATCACTTCAGACAGGTGGATAAGATGAGAGAACAGCTGTAAACAAGTAAACAAGTCCATCATCACTGTCACCCTGGAGACACTGACCCTAGAGGGTGTAACTCCAGGTCAAGCAGCCAGGAGGGTAAAATGAAAAGATTTGCCTCAGGGCATCATATCTGATTTTACCCACACTCCGCTTCTACTGCAAACCTTCTCACCTACATGTTCCCCCCCCCTAAATCAGACCAGCGTAACCGCCACAAACTGCACATTTGCCACACAAATGCACACCAAGAAGCGACAGCTTCACTTCGTTCCTGTGCAGACGTGTTTGAGTCCACAGAAGATTTCTGTGTGAAGAAAGTCGACCGTAGCTGAGACAAAATGCCATCTCTGTGATGGGACCACAGGGAATTGAAAAAGGGGTTTTACTGTGAACAATGGCTGGTTAAGTCTCTCCTCGCTTAGTACAGAACACACACACACACACACACACACACACACACACACACACACACACACACACACACACACACACACACACACA
>BJFM01000371.1:90369-114999 GCA_016586285.1 Arothron firmamentum
TGCCACACTTGGTGACTATCAAGGTCAGAGGAGAATTATCTCCGTCGCTCAGGGACGCCTGTCAAAACGGCGACACAAACACAACCACAACTCTTCCAAATGTAGGCATTTTTACAGCTCTGGGAGCTGGGGGACGATGGCTGGTGTGTGCGCAGGGGTCAGAGAGCTTGTGTCTTTCCAGGCCGCCACGCTTTGTTGGTGGTCAGTCACAGAAGTGGGGTCAGCTGTCGTCTCCGCCGGGGGTCGGCGGCGGATGGAGGTTTGTCGACACTTTGGGCAGCGTGAGCAGCGGGTCAGCTCCTGATAGATTCTTCGCTTTCAGCAGACACATTCCCCAGGCTTCACTGGGATTAACAAGCTTCCCATCACCCCCGGAGAAGACCCCGTCCAGGAACGTCAGGGCAGAACAGGAAAGAAGCTTGTCTTTCCAGCTGAGTTAGCTCCCCTGCATGTTCTCCCACACACAACTCACTCCAGGAATCTGCTAATCTGCTCTTCAAGCCCTCCTTCTCCAGTTTATGACTCATTCTGACCAGATTAAAAGGCCGCCAAAGGAGCTGAAACCTACCCTGTTTTATTTCATAAACACAGGACTCAGATGATGCCACAGCGGTAATAAGATCTGCACATCATTCTAAAAGTCACTGACATTCAAATGGCAACGAGCTAGAACAGTCGGTTATATCGATGCCTGCATGGCTAATGTTAGCTTTAGGCTCATGTGCGTGGTTAGGCGCAGTCGTTATTGACCATGAATGATCACTCCTGCCATAAATCCACTGTTGTGGGATTCCTTCAGTGGGAAATATAACCACAGATCAACTCTTCAAGGTCAAATGATGCTATAATTTTACAGGTCAAAATGGTTGAAACTCAATATCAACTCAGAGGAAACACTGTTTCGCTTTAGTAAAGTCAACAAACACAAGCTGGGTTGGTTGAAGAGTTTTACTATTGAGCTTTGTTTGACTCTTGACCCTGCGGGGACTGAGGGATGGGGTCATGACCTCCACCAACGGGACACCTTAACGATTATTGCCACATTGATTCTATGTTGGGAAACAACCAATGCTCTCCCTAAAGAGAGCCGCATCGTGTTTACGTGCAGGATTAAACCTGATCCTTAAAATCACTACCCCTAAATCACTTCCTTTTTGTCAAACTTGGATTTATTCCACAGAATGTTTTCAGGCTTAAATCATTTTCAGGTCTGGATAGAAAACATTCGAAACTCCTCAGTTCCACTTTCTTTAGCTATAGTAGATGTGGCCAAAGACACATATGGTAATCCGACAAAACACACTGAACAAAAATTACAAAACTTCTTGTAGAGGTTTTATGACTTTGAAATTTGGAAGACACATCAAAACACCCATAAAGGTGATCTCATGATAACGTCAGGCTACATTTTAAACCAGAAACTTCACAGGTTCCTCTGCTGTGCTGCAAACCTCTGCATCTTGAGTAGCCACCACATCTGGCAGGCCTTCCAGTAAAATGTGCATGTTGGAATTATCTATATTATTGCAAAGACATGATCAGGAAACATACAAAAAGACAAGCTTTTAAAGCTAAGGAAAACATGAAGCTGCCATTTCTCCCCTTCTGTTTGCCATTAAACTCATTCACAAGCTATCAACTGTTGAAACTGGATCTGAAAAACTATCCAAAAGAATCTAGTTTTAATGATGATAAAACAATTGCAAGGTCAAACAGAAAATTGTCCTCCTTGTGAAAGCATGTGCTTTGGTTGAAAACCAAAGATTTTCTTGCTTTTAAGGCTCCAAATGTGCAGATTAAATCTGCCACCATGGTAGTAACAGACTAACAGAATAAAGATGTCTGTCAGAGGAAACTGTTTAAAAACTGGATTTTGTTTAAGTGTTACCACAGCTCCGCCTGGGCTCCACACCAGATCAATGCTCGGCTAAAATATCCCCTTTTAGAATAGACATTTCATGAAAAGATGATTTTCTCTCTCTCTTTCTCCCTCTCTCTCTCTTTCTCCCTCTCCCCCCCCCCTCTCTCTCTCTCTCTCTCACACACACACACACACACACTGCTGCATTTCAGCTACTGTGGGCGCTCTGCCCCACCCTCCCCTCCCTCTCTCAGTTCTGGAGGCTGGACTGACAGTTCTAAGATTTCAGAACTGCCTGACAGACAAACAGAACACGACAAACACACAAGAACCCAGTTCTGAAGAACAGAAAGTAAATCCAAACCATTCCACACGAGAAATGAAGAGACTCCACACATGAAATAAAACATCTGTTATGAACTATGAGCTGCACGTAAACTTTTCCTCGGATGCCCAAAATCTGAAGTCACTTCCAGCTACGCGGACAACCTGCGCACGTTTCTCACAACAACTTTCTACACAAATTCGTGATTATTCCCCCCACAAAGCTGCAGATGCCCCGTCGTGGGTTTACCTCAGCCGCGGTCAGCTCTGCACCGTAGAGAGCCGCCAGCAGAATCAGCGCGCAGGACGGTAACAGCATGGTGGCGCGGACGCTGCGTGCGCAACGGAGCAGAAAACACCTGTAGATCGCTCCTTGTCCTGGTTTCTCCCCTTAATTTGAGCTTTATTGGTAGAGCGCCGGCAGCACGTTGGGCTGCATCTTTGTCCAAAACGATATGAGGGTCTGATCAATGCCACTTGGTCTAGCTTTGGGCTGCACCACACCCCCTCCCGAAACGACCACCCTCGCCCATCCAAACCGACTCAACCCTTCTGCTACAAACATTTTGCCTTTTCTCGGTAAGGAGTGCGAATACTCTGCCAAAGTTTCTGTTTTTATTTGAATATCTGAGTAGGTACTTCAGGCACCTCCACCGACACCTCTGTGCTCTGGAACTGGCGCGTCTCTGCACGACCGTGCGCGCACGCAAACCCACGGCCACTGTAAGTACGGCATTTACTCAAGTGTTCACAACTTCATGGAAATCGTCAAAACGTCGTTTTACCCTTTTGAGAGAGAGGTTCATCATTGTTGATGAGGTGTTTGAAGGACAAAAGACGAACTGTTTTGTGCGGTTTGAAAACGAACCAGAGTGAATAAGCGTGCCTCCTGGGCTTCAGGTCAGACAGTCATGCTGTAGAAGTGACTCTCAGGAGAGGAGCTGAACCGAAGTTTGCGGGACAATGCAAGGGCAGCGCAGCCGGGGGCTCCACAGCATGAAGTAAGATGATTCGGTGTACTAACATGGCTCCTGCACGCCCGACATCTCTAATGCTGTCGTTTTTCTCATGATTTACTGACTGCAGGCTGTTGCTTCTATGCGTCTTCATTGCCATCCTCGCCTCGCAAGTGCAAGCAGTAAGTACACCCCAGCGCACACACAGTCACTCAATTCCATTTTAATTGTTGCTTATTGGTTAAAAAAAAAACAAAAAAACAACAACAACAGAAAAACCAGAAAGTGTACATATGCGCAGTTTTTCTTGTTTTCCCAAACCCCTCTAACACATGGAGGCAGTGGGAGTGTCTGCTGGATGTTTCCTCCTCTAGGAGGTTCTAAACTTCACTGGCTGGACCAGGAAAACAGCAGATTATTTTCTGTGAAATGTGCTTAGGTGTTACAGGCTAGAATATTCTACAAATATAATAAACAACAACAACCTGCAGTGTTTCACCTCAATCTTTGACAGGATTACTGGAGGTTTGATAACCGTCTCTTGTCATCATTTGGCCACTAAAGGTCCACAGCAGTCAGAGACTGCAGCCTTAAATCATGACTACATGTCTTCAAATTATACCAAACGACTTCTGTAGGAGGCTTGTTGACTCCGTCTCAAACACCAAAGGCCACGAGACTCATGAAAGAGCGTCACAGACCTTATGAATACGTCATCAAATTCAGAAAATTAACAGTCAGTCGTGATATTTTCATCTGATCTGCCCAGCAGCTCGTCTGCCTGGCAAGATACAGAGGATCAACTGATCATCACGATCCCAGACTCGTCCCGCTAATACAGTCGCTTTACAGAGGAGAACAAGCTTCTCTTGGCCCTTGTTTATAGTCTTAGACGTGTTTCCATCTACATTTTGTTTTGTTCAAGAAAAGCCACTGCGGCAGACATGTCTTGTTGCTGTCTAGAAGCACAAAGCCTCCATTTAGACTGCCTGCGGGGGATTTTTTTTTAGTTAGAAAGACTTTTCTTATGTTTCACTTTCTTCTTGTTTCTGTTTTTGCTTATTATTGTATGGCCCAATTGAAAATATATGGAACCATGCCGTGTAAATCTTTCAGTGAAGGTCAGTTATCCAAGACCCACTCTAAATCTAGCTGATCAGTGAAGAACCTTCAACTTTCATCACTTCTGAACTGATCAAATAGAAGCCAGAATGGAAGAAAATGCACTTGTAAATGGAAACGTTCACATGAGTCATCGTGTTGATGCCTTGGGCATGGACAGATCCTAAAAGTGCTCCTTCATGGTTCGATCTTTTACAGACCGACTGATTTGCTTTTCAAATATGTGCCTGAAGGATGCGTCTTCGTGTTTTGCTTTCCTCTTTGTCACTGTTTACATCAGGCGTCTCCTCTCACAGATTTAATATCACACACAAGGCCTTCAAATGAAAAGCTGCTTTCTCCTCGGTGATAAAAAAGACCCCGTTGTATTTGCTTTATCAAATTAAGTCAGGCCTGGAATCAAAGCATGTGACTGAGCTCAGGGACGCTGCACAGGTCCTTTGTGTATTGTGCACCTTTGCTCTTTGTGCACTGATACAAAAGGGCAGGACTCTAATTTTAGTGGAGCACAGTCTACGTTCCCTGAAGCTAGTCAACTTTCAAAGGAAGAAACAAGCAACCCTTGCACAATTAGCTGCAAAGACGCTTGGGTTTGGGTGCTGTTAAAGCCTCTCCATGTGTACTTTACACAGTAAAGGACTTGTTGTACAGATGAATTGTGAGTAATGAGGCGGTGATTCAGCATGTTTAATGCAGGGAAACAGTGAGGAAATCTGTGATCATTTAACATCAACGCTTCCTGTCCAACTCTGAATTTCTCAAGATGTTTCTGTTGAATGTCAGATCTGACCCATGAGGCTGTTTGAGTTCTTTTGAAGCAGCCTCGGTCCCACGCAGCTGTTTCCCACCGTCTGTCTGCACGTGATGTTTCACATTTGGAAGCTCCGTTGGAAACAAGATCGAAATTTTACATCCGATATTTGAACCGTTTATTTTTTGTAAACCAGTGGGATTTGGAGAGATGTGATGTGCGACAGCACATCAACAAAGCTATCACAGACGTTTGGTGAACTAAAGATTAGAGACGATGTTTTCCAGGGACAACATGGAAACTGTTGTTAAAAGTTGCGCTTGGGGAGATATACTTGATAATTGGCACTTCTCAGAAAGTTGTATTATTACTTATTTCTCAGGCCTCAGTGGGTTGTGATTAGGGACACAGGCAGTGATTTAAGGCATTATTGAACCTCAAGGATGGTCCCTCTGCTCCACCACGTGATTGTATCTTCTGGAATTCCTCCTCTGCATTCTGCATGAAGATGCCAGACTCCAGCCGTGAAGCCCAAAAGCAAAGGCATGACGCTATACATGTTGTCATCTACAGCCTGTCTCCTCAACATATAGAAACATGCCATTTATCAGTATCTGATGGAGAAGGAAGGAAAGGCCCCAGAGATGGTAATGTTAACAAGATGTTGCTGTGAGAGAGACTCTGATTGTGGTGCATTCGAGAACACGTTACAAGATGTATTTCAGCATGATGGAATGAGGGGGGGGGATGCTACTGGCAGAGAAGAATCTGACTCGTGAGAATTGGATATGTGATGTTTTTGACTCCATGCTCCATATTTCAGTACCTATGAGCACGGCAGCAACATCTGCTCTGGCAATCAGCATCCTCACGTGGAGGATTATTATAACTGCTTTTCCAACATTCTCCGTTCTCAGACGGCACAGTTTAGCCACTTCAAAAGTGTAGAATATCCACAAGAGAATAGAAAACCTATTCATGCCAATTTTGGAAGAAAGCAAAAGTACGAGTGCCCCAGAGGAAAGCAGACACGTGACCGAGCTCTCGACTGTGATACCTTAGCACGCTCCGAGGCAGGAGGAAGATGTCTGCGTCTGATAAGATTAGAAAAATGGTCAGCACATCCCTTGCAAAAATAGTGGACGTGATATAGAGCAGCAACAATCAGGGGAAGAGCCCATTGTACAGAGGTCCAGGAAGCCAGAGCCGCAGATGAGAAGCCCATGTGTGGGGCTTCCCTGCAATTTTGTGTGTGTGTGTGTGTGTGTGTGTGTGTGTGTGTGTGTGTGTGTGTGTGTGTGTGTGTGTGTGTGTGTGTGTGTGTGTGTGTGTGTGTGTGTGTGTGTGTTTGGAGGAAGTGTTGCCCTTTCTGACCCTTCTGCATTCATTCCAGAGGAGGTACTGCTGGGCATGTGAGCTCAGCTCACATGTGAATGGACGTGCAGTGTGCGAGACTTTTGTTTGTGCAAGTATTGTTAACTCAGGAATTGGGTCTTTCTGTCCCAAATGTGACATTGTGATGGTGATTATTTGATTAGTCTCCGCAGTTTGACTTTGTGATGGCGAGGAAAGGCCTGGTGAGCTTGGCTGGCTGCCTCTATTGGTACAGTTGGCCAGCTTAAACAAGCGATATACAATTCAGAGCTCTGCAGAAACTTTAAAGCAAAAGGTCAGTCAGTCGCTCGGAGCTTTGAAGAGAATTTCTTTAGCATGTCTTTGTTTTGGTATCATGTGTGATAGGAGCTGTCGGCTTTACTTTTACCTTTGTGTCTCTCACGTGCACGTAGAGTGTTCTTTACTTATCTGGGAGTTTGACGAAGCTCGATTTTATGGCAAACATTCTGAATGTGGAAGAGTGGGAAGTGAAAATAGATTATCCAGAGAGGCTCTCTAAACAGGAAAAGGAAAAGGGCTGGAGCAGAGAAATGTGTCAGAGTTACTTTACAACCCGACTGAACCCTTCATATTTCAACGGCCCCAGAGAGAGTGTACGCTGTTGTACACTGAACAACAATATTAACGCAGCACTACTTTTTGCTCCCAGTTCTCATGATCTGAACTCAAAGTTCTCAGACTTTTTCCATGTGGCCTATTTCTCTCAAATAACTGTTCAAAAATCTGTCTAAGTCTGTGTTAGTGCATGTTCTTTAGCAGAGCAAAAACAAAAGTGTGTTTATATATTTTTGTTCAGTGTATATTCACAGTGTATTATGTACCTGCTATATACAGGAGAGGAGAATGAAAAGGTTAGATGATCATATCCTTTGAGGTGCCCTGTGGACAGTGTTGGCAAGATGATCCAATGCTACACTGATGGGAGGAAGTCAAACACATTCCTAGTCAGGCTTGGACTCCACCAGAGCGGCATCTGTGGTCTCAGGCATCCGCCCCTCCTACCTGTTGGTGGCACAATCCTATTGTTCTAATCAAACTGTGACCTCCAGCTGGTTCTAGGATCGTTTGAAGCTGAGAGTGAATTCTGAGGCCACGGTGCTCTCAGAAAAGGGTGGATTGTTCACTGTAAATCATGGAGGAACAGATGGATTTCCTTCTCAGGGTAGCTGGGCTCAGTTTTAAAACAAGGGTGAGGAGGAAAATGGTTCTGTTCCTCTTCATCAAGAGAACCCAGCTGAGGTTGTTGGGGGCATCTGGTCAGGGCAGCTCTTGTTACGGACCCACTGGAAGGATTTTCCCATGCAGTTCTGAAGTGCGTCAGTGTTTTTAGGAGGAGCTGGTGGAGGGAGCTGTGGAGAGGATGGTCTGGCCTTCACTGAAATTGCTGCCCGCTGACCTGAAACCATGTAATGGTAGAAGATAAGAAGAAGATAAGATGAGAAAGTATGTAAAAGAAAATGCTTAAAGAGGAGAGATATGGACATGGAGACCAGTGGGATGATTGTGGGTAATTATTGGTCATGGTTCATTTTCATTCCCAGACATGTGTAGCCAGACCAGCACGTGCACCAATGTCCTGGTGCTCCCCATCTTTGTATTCTCTCCGTATTATAAACCGCTCACCTAATCTGACGTGATGTAAAGTAATTACTGGTCATAATCTTCAACAGTTGACGTCTATTTGATTTGGAACGAAGCTCAGCTCAACTCCTTGTGGATGCTTGCAGACCTTGTTCTTTGCATCTCAGCATGATTAATAGTTGGACAGAGCAGTCCCACCAGACTTGGCTGAGAGAATTCCAGAGCCTTCCAGTCCTCCCAGTCTGAAGCCCCGCTGTACAGCTCCAGACTCCACTTCCTTTTATAGACTCGTTCTTGCCACTTGTTTCTCGTCCTGTATTCTGTCCCCTCACTCTCTCTCCATCTCTCTCTGAAAGGGACACTTCGCAGACAGTCCCTCCTTTCTCTGTAGCTCCCCTCCCTATCCCCTCCGCGGCCCATATGTCATCTTCCGACACGTGCGTCTCTGGTCGTCTGTCCCTCGTCTGCAGAGGTGAGTTTCCTCAGTGAGCTCAGATGGAAAGATTGTTTCAGCTGTGTTTACACAGAGACCTCCCGTTCTCACAGAATTGGCCTGGTTCGATGATGTGCCGTCTTGTACAGCAGGTGCCCACATAAGGTTTGAATTTCAGCTGATACGACACATCATATCCATTAATGCTGCAACTGTGATCTCTCATCAAGTGGGATCACAGACGTGATCTCACCATGTTTCTTTCCACATTTCGTCTGAGACACAAACCAAACCATGTATTCCCATTCCAGCTACGGTCTAATTGATTAGAGTGAATTATCCCATGTCATGGGAACATTATTAATAAAGTTAAAAGTCAACTTTGTGATAACAAATCTGTTTCCAATTTCCCCCACTGCCTCTGACCCCTGTTTTCTCTTTTTTAAATTTGGAAATGGTTTAGTTTACTTCGGAAAGCTTGTTAGCAGATAACTCAGTAGATAACTATTTTTTTAGGGTCAAATCAAGTAAGCATAAAACCTTTTTTTAAAATTCAGTCTCCCTTTTCTGATGTCATACCTCAAAATGTGCACCAAAAGGAGATAATGGTAACCTAACTACTGACATTATTCCCACCATCTGAGGGGAACCAAATAAAAACGGGACTTTGGAACTCTCAGAGGGTTGTGGTCTTACTAAACAGACCCTCCCATCTGGATGTCATTCATCATCTGATTAGAGGCGTGAGCAGCAGATCTGTCATCCAAACCAGACCTGACAGACCTGAGGTTTCACACTAGCTGGACCAATTTAGCTCAGACTGCCACAGGAAGCATTGATTAAAAACGTGGCCCTCTGGGAAGCGGAGTTGAGACTGTCTAACCCAGGGAAGGGGAAGGACCGGCTCGGGACAGAAACCTGCTGGTGTTTATCCTGGAGCCCTGCCAGCAAGGCACATTCGCCCTGTCTCTTTAAGGTTCCTTTGCATCTAGTTCACGGTCCTCGCCAGGGTCAGGTGACCACGTACCAGCACACAGATGATTCTCCTGTCAGCCTCCATTTAAAAAATGAGAAAGTCTGGTGATGCAATAGTTGTAGTTACTAGGTCTTTTTTTTCTTTTCTTGGTATTCCCTTTAATCAAAAAGAATATTCAAAATGATCAATCGTTATTTCATTCATTTATTTATTTAAAAGGTAAATCTAAACAAAGGCAAATCAGTTTCAATGCAATGATTCTCCTGAACCTGCTTTGTCATATTTCATTTCAGTAAAATTCTTCCTCTCCCTCTGTTGGTAGGCTGCAGTAATGCAGATAAGTACTACGCAAGCTCATTCTTGTTGTTATAATCAGCCTCCGGATATAGTAGCAATAATCCTCCAGTTCCAAGCTTGCCAGGGAGCAACATAAATGTGACAAACTGCGAAATATCACTCAAGATCTGTCAGATCTATTATGGCTGGCAGGAGAATTCCCCTTATCTTCATAATGAAGGCTCATGAGACATCTGGTGTTACATTGGGCCATGCTTCAGTAACAGAAACTACGCCAACACAAACATGGTGATGTTTGATGTTTTGCTTTTCTGCACATGTAAAAAAACACTGTGAAAGTGTTTTTTTTCTGACTGTTGTGGGCAGGTTTGTATCACAGATTAACCTGATAATTTGAGCCAGATTTAAAAAGCATCTGTCTGACATGAAGTTTGGAATTTGAGAGAAAAACAATACAAGCTGAAGTTTGCATATAATAAAAATAATGTAAATTCTGTGTCATTAAGTTACAGTAGTATATACAGTCACTGAGGCCATCTTTATGTTACAGAGTAAGAGATCAATATTAGATCTACTCCCTGATTACATCTGATGACCAGAGGCTGTTGAAATGATTATTATAATCCTGTTAAATCCTGTCTAGTCCATATTTATTTGTATGGTACATTTCTAAACAACAGTGTTAGCCAGAGTTTTGTCCAACAAGAAATGGCTCAACAACTGACAAAAGAGCTTCAAATAGAAGACTTTGATTCAGGGTCTGTGAACGAATGTGAGAATGATTTAGTCAATAATTAGGATGTGAACGGTGAGGAAGGAAGACAGGGAGAGATCGTTCCCAAGTTTTGGGTCCCACCACAGCGAAGGCTCTGTTCCCCCATAACAACGACTTAGTAGGTGATTTATTTCCTGCGTTAGCTGTGGAGGGACACCATTTTCGTCCCAATGCATTAATTAGTTTCATTAGTTTTTGTCAGAAAGCAAAGTGCTCCACATATTAGAAAGACCCCTCATCTTCTGGGGCCCATGAATGTCTAAGTTACAAGGGCAGAGCAGCTCATAATTGCCTGATATTTCAGTAGAAAATGTAAGTCTGCTTATAGTCCCACTGAGTCAGAGAAACGCTGAAAATCTTAGGAGTCTTCAGGGGACCATGAATGTCCAGTGAAATGATCCTAATGCTAACTCGCTCCAGCAGGCTAACAGGTGACCTTTCTGTGACGTGGCTCCCAGCCGGTGAAGGGAGTGTAATACACACGCCCTGACTTTGACAAATTGTGTACTCTACTACATGTATGACCAAAGACAGACTGCGCAGCATGTTTCAATCACATGTTGAAACTGTCCAGGTCCTTAAAATTCACATGTCAGTACTTTTGACATCATTAGTTTGAGAGCAGGCGGTTGTTGTCCCAGCTGCTCCGGTCTTATTCTTTACCAGGGTCAGAGATGGAAGGCAGCAGGTCAGATCCATTATTAAGGACGAGCAGCAGCCCACTGCTCTCAGGTTTGCTGGTAGCAGGATGTGGTTTGTGTTGAGCAGCGTGCGCTCTTCAGCGCTTCTCCCACAGTCCTTCACTTTATGCCCCTCTCATCTGGGTTGTCCTCCCTATGGTGTGAATTATGACCTCATCACCACCAGTCTTCAGATCAGATCCTCCTCTTGACCTGTAATTGTCTGGAATCCTTGTTCATTTGATACCTCAAACACACGAGGGACTCACACAAGCGCTGTGCATGCTTGTCTGAGTCTTTTCATGTGTGAAAACTGAGAAACCAGCTTGTTTCCGTCACCCGAGGTTGGAGGGAGTGACGGCTGTTACCACCGCTGTCTGGCACCATGCTTCATCTGTCAGCTCCTGGATGGTAAAACAACATCCAACCTTCACCTCTGCCTGTACAAATATTTGTCCTGCTGTTTTTAATTGATTTATTGAGAATCACGCAGGCATGCACTGATGATGACATGGCAATAGCATCTTTTATCTATGTTCTTCATTGATGCAAATACAGGAATGCTTTCGAGAAGCTTTTGCTGGGAGGGATGTGGAATGTACAGCTGCGAGGCTCCATCATGGACTCACATATGTCTCTTTTATGTAGTTTTCTATTCAGTTTGGAGGAGAAACTCACTGTGGATTTTCTGGATTCCAAACATGATGAAGTACTGATGTGCAGAAACCTACTGGATCATTAATGCTTATCTTTTAATCCTCCCCTGAACCTCACAACTGTGCCCTCTAGCTGCAGTTACCTTCCTGGCTATTCCTTTGAATTTACCATGTGAGGACAGTTTTTGTCCCATTTTATCCTCATCCACATCCTGTCCTCTTGGCTCAGATGACCTGTTGAAGTTGGCTCTTTTTGATGCTGACAGGAAGTATGAGGACATGGTGGTGTCTGTGGTCAACCACCTGTGCTCACAACATGGACTGGCTATGCCATTTCCAAGCAAAGCTAATAGTAATGAACGGAAAGTGCACCTCTCTCTGGGTTATTGCAAAATAGCACCACACCGAAGCAGGAGTCACATAAATTGTACATGTTTTATAGTTGGATGGATAAAAAGCAAAATTGGAACACTGAAGATAAAGAGCCGTTGTTGAAGAGCATTGTTGGCGCAGCTGGTTTAATTCTGCTGTGTATTAAAGAAGTTTGACAACTACAGAGAAAGGACCCAGAGGGACCGTAAAAATACAGGGCGGAAACAAAAACCAACATATATCAGTGGGAAGGATGTTAATCCGAGCACTTCTGAGGACTCAGACGAGAAGGTTATCGTCACACAACGCATCAATCTCCTACTTATGGAAACAGTGTCAACGCTGCGGCAGTCGAAAAAAGAGGAAACGGAAAAGGGAAAACAAATGACAATAATGGTTGGCTCGTACAGTAGAGGCCTCTTCACATAAACAGGGTGTGGACAAGAAACTGATTCCCCCAAATGAAACAGCAGATTTCCTCCCGATGAAACATTACCTTTCCTTTGATGAAAAAAACAAAACAAAAAAACACCCTCTCATACTGTAAAATAGAACATTGGTGCATGCTACAGAAGCAGCAGCGGAGTTTCACTGGGATGTTTTTGGGGACTGAGGGTAGTTTTTCTGGTCCTCACATCTTCACAGGGCTGTTTGATGGGTGAAACGGGTTTAGGTTAAGATAAGGGCGAGGGTTAGGGTTAGGCATCAAGTTGTGATTGTTAGCATCAGGGTAAGGCACTGGAGAACGTGTTACGTCAATGAAAGTCTTCCCAAATGTAGAAGCGCAAAAGCCGTGAGTGAGTCATGTTTTCTTTTTTTTTTTCTTTTTTTATTGCAATTTTGACATAAAGCAGAAGCCCAGGCAGGAATCTCCCTGCTCCCCTCTCCCCCAGATCACCGTAGGTGGTTCACAGCACATAAAAGATGATCAACACTGTGAAGCTGGACTGTAAACCTGCAGCCACAGATGAAGAATCTCAACACCAGGACTTTGAGCAACTGGCCGGCTTTCTGACTATTTTTCATATCATTAAAGCTCCACTCCGACAGCTCTTATAACAAAGTTATAAGAATAGCTGCACATTCTCACTAAGATGCTTCAAACCCTTTTAGACAGAATGAAATGAATTTCTTCCGTATAGAAAAGTGACGCAGGATGAGCTCATTTGTGTATCCCCGACAGAACTGAACAGCCACTAAACGACAACTGGGAATACATCTCCTTCCTGTTTCTGTGTCTCCCAGATGGGTGTTGAGTCTGGTCTACATTCAGATCGGTGTGTTAAGACTGGGAGGTGGTGCTCTGTCACTGGAACTACACATCCCAGTCAGATTTGTGGTTCAGTCTGAGGACCCCCACGCCGCAGAGCCGCTTTGCTTCTCTGTGTCGACACCTACGTCTGGTTCTGTTTAGCTGGTCCTAATCATGTTTGTACGTGATTCTGCTACCAGTGGCTGGTTCCAGCTAGAGCATAAGTTTTAAATATTTGTAAATCCAAACAAGTGCAATTGGATTAAAATCCTTTCGAGATTCTAGCTAACATAATGTGGAGAACTGTCTCAGACCATCCAGCTTGCTTCTGAGGTGTGCTGAGCAGTAAAACCTTGAGTCTAATGTGACAGTAGATGTAAAAAAAAACAAAAAACAGGACACTGCTGCTATTGTGCTCCTCTGCAATAGACTTCAGCTATTTTGAGACTGTTAGCTACAACATTGAATGGATGGTGCGTTGCTGCAGAATGTGGAATTGCCTTTATGGGAGTCATTCCTTTGTGTGCTGCTCCGGAGATGACGCAGTCTGTTATCTTTGTTTTAGACTTCCACATTAGTGTGGAAAAGGTCATTCTGTGACTCTCTTACATCCTTGTTTTTGATATAACTTTCTGTTTCTGTCTCTCCGTTGCTGATATTGAAAAGCTATTTAGAATGAGAGATGTTTTCTGTATATAAAGAATGCTGCTTGTGACTGACTGATGTTCCCACTGCAGTTTAACCCAGCAGAGGATGTTTTAGCCTTCAGTTGGCTCTCAGATCTACTGAGAGCTAGATCTCTTCTCTAGCCAAGAAAATGCAGCCTTGTGCATTCCATAGGCGTGGGGAAGAGGGTCTTTTGTGTTGTGGGGATATGGGATCATTAAAGGACAGCGTCTGTATAGAAAAAGAAGGTCTTTGTGTATGAGAAGAGTCTGAATGTGGCCATTGTGGAAGTCCAGAATCTGCAATCAAAGTGAGGAGGGAGAGTAATTCCTATTCTTGATCTGCCATTTTGTTGCCTCTGTTGGTATAAAGTGGCAATTTAGATTTCTCTAGGTTAAAGAGGCATTTGCTGCCTAAGCAGGCTACGGTATGGCTGTGTAGGTGGAGGGTGTAGGCAGAGGCGGAGGAGAAACGTCATTATCAACTACTTGCAGCCTCTCTGCACATTTGAGTCAGGCATCCAAGTTGAAAAATGCTGAAAGTTATTTTTACCCAATACTCTAAACTCAAAAGAGCTGGACTTAAATGCACAACATGTGTTATTTATCCTAAAATTTTAAAAAAAAGGACTCTATAAATCAATAACTAAACAAAAACCATAAAAGATCTGGGCAGAATCATCTGGATCTGTCCCTATTACCGTCTCCAGCTATCTCAGCTCACTCGGGGGCCCATCACCTCTGACCCCCAGGATGGGAACCCCTGATTTTCAGGCTGCTCTTTTTGATCCCGCCCCGTCGACACTGATCCCTGGCGGACTGCGTGTCATGTCCAGCACAGATCGGGTGGTGACGGTGGGTGGTTCTGCTGGCATGTAGACATCCAAAGGGAAATTGTCCTTGTCAACGGCGGGTCCCGGTCTCTTCTAAACAATGGGGTCTTCAGAGTTATCCACTGTGACTCAGTGAAGCCACATCCGAAGCTTCCATTCTGCTCCCTGCAGCCGTACACTCAGGAGTGCTACTATGGTCCACGCTCGTGCACCACAGCATGTTGCATAAACAAGTGGATAGAAGTGGACCGCAGTATACAAAAACACAGTTGATGACACACACTTACAGTATACAGCAGTTCACCACCCACTGTGTCCCAGCATGCACCACAGGACAAGCACATGCATCCAGCGCATATCTGTGTTTGGACAAGCCAAGTGGACGTTTCAGAACGCTGGAATTTTGTGTTTATGTGACGTTTGGCGCTGACCTCACCTCGTCCAGCTCTAACTATCATGTCTGTTTTTGTGTCCGACAGGGTGGGAAGAAGCACAGTGGCCCCTGTGGAGGAAGAGACTGCAGCGGGGGCTGCAAATGTTTCCCAGAGAAGGGTGCACGGGTAAGTCTGAGCCCTCCTTTAGTGGGACCGTGGAGTAAACTCTGTGTTTCCATCTGTGCTTTACAACAAGCAAACTCATTGCAGAAATGTGACTTTTCACTAAAACTGGTCACTATAATGACAGCCCAATCTGGTTTCAGCTCACTGATAGGAAATACAGTTTTAATTTCTTTATTATCATCTTTATTATCTTCTTGCTTCGGGTTTATTGCCAAATGCTAAATCATTCTACAAGCCTGGTGTTTCCACAGCTGCCTTCTTAGCCTCCTTAAAGTTGTCACAATCGTGCCATGAGAATATTTACTCATATACCATGTTGGTCATGTAGAAATACTTATCATGCTTCCGTACAATCAGAGTGATGAAATTGACACCATTAACCTCAGTGAGAGACGTCAGAGAGAAACTGGTGGGAGACTATTAGGGGATGGAATGAAAGGCTGAAGACACAAGAGCGCCAGCGGGTTTGAAGTCCAGAGACAGACATAGACTAAACATGTGGTGATAACAAGCTCAGAGCGAGTGAGCGTTGCTCTGCATGACTGATTTTCCTTTTTTTCCCCCAAAAATATACAAGATCATGAAATAGTTTTTGAATGTTCTCAGTGTTTTTTTTCAACTAATCCCCTCTTTTACTGGTTTGTAGGGAGAGCAACAGATTACACGTTAAAATTAAAGACAATAAGGAAACAGTGCAAATTAAGACCTTGTCAAAATGCTAGGCCAATAGATAGATAGAGGCCGCATCGCTCACTAATATGAGAAAAGGCCTAACACTCAGTGAATGGTAACCCTTTTAATTCAAATTGGCTTAAAAGCGAGTAATTATTTTCTTGGCACACACACACTCTTCTGCTGATTGGAGCTGACCACAAAGCGGTGCTAAATGATGGTCAACTTTGTCGTTGTGCTTGCCCCCACTACTAATTCACAGCACCTCAATGGAAATTAGCTTTTAAAAACACTTTTGGTGACCTGAAACACTTTTTCTGCATGAATGGCAGGACAGAAAGTTAATGTGCATTTTGCCGAGTATTCATGTTAGCCTGAAGAAGGCCTTTGCGGATCCGAACTTTCTCACACCTGCCAGTTGTTTGTCTATTCTCAAATTACCCAGAAACAACCAGAGCTCAGGAAAAAGAGCTAAAATACTGCATATAACTGCACCATTATTCAGTAGAACAGAAGAGGGGAGAGTTCCTTTAATACCAAAAGTGCTATAAATTGTGATTTCTTAAGGAGATTTCCCAGATCATAAAGGGACGTATTTCCTCTGGTTCTCCCATCTAGTAAAAGTGCTTATAGGAGCTATAAATGTCTCACGTCAGCTGTGGTAATTTCGTGCGCTGAAATCAACTCTCCAAAAGTCCCCGTTTACCAATCTGAGCTGCTCCTGAGGGACGCATTCTTAAGAAATGCTGAGACAAAGGCAAGAATTTCCTCACAGCTCTATATGTGGCATTGAGTAAGAATTTGCCACGACACTGCGAATTTGCCTTACAGTAGGACTGACCTCTGACCTGCAGGCTCCTCTGCGGATACAGGAAAACCCTGTAAGGAGGCAGCGAGAGAGGAAGCTCCACATTCCACATCTGAAAGATGCAAACGCCTGATGACAGGCTCAGCAGATTACCTTCCTCTTCCTCCTCTCTTTGCTGTTGCTCCTTGTCAGTTGCAGGAAAGGACGTCAAACATTCCGCAGCGTGATAATGCTGGTGCCAGGAGACGCCATGAGGCACTTGACCCTTCACATTACCCGCACCTTTTCTTAAAAACAAGTCTCGATCCATTTTTGAATGTTGTTATTGGAACACAAGGTTTTATTTAGACGTCAGGGGCTGCACCGCTAACCTGATGGACTTATTAAATAAAAGGGAAATTTAGAAGGATTCGCTGAATTGCTGGTATCTTTCTCCTCTGTATCCGCATAATCCTTCCCTGGAGGAGAGTCACAGTGATGGCTGCTTCCCTGAATGGGTCAGATCTTTTGCAGCTGTCTGGATTGGCTGTGACCTGATGCAGCTGTGGCGATCACGGAGAGGATGTTTGCGTGTGATGGTGGCTGCGTGTCAGGATCTCTGAGCGGCTGCTATCTTGTTCACGGGGTTTTCTAATCTCGCTAGCAGCTCCATCACAACCTTTGTTGATCTTTTACAACTCTGCCAATTTTCTATGTCCCTGTTGCCCTGAATGGATGCTGTCACAGGGCACCTTTGGACCAGTCTGAGGTTGAAGGACTGCTGTTACAGGAATGCACTACTTCTTAAATGTGTTGTTTTAACTTTTGCCAGCAAATCTGATTACAGTGAACCCTCATTTATCGCGGGGGTCACGTTCTGAAAATCCCCCACGATAAACGAAATCCACAAAATAGAAACCTTTCTGCTATTCAAATACATGTTAATGTTATGGCCTCATAATCCCTCCTCGCGATCTTTATAAACGCACACAGCGCGGACGCAGTCGATAAATTGCCAGGCGGCAGAAATCAGTGCGGACCTTGACGCACCGCCCCCGGTGTAAACCCGCCTCACCCCGGAAAATACAGGACATTTTCTCACGGAGAAAATTTGCAAATGTAAATTTGGCAAGATGTACAGAGACGAGGCGCGGAGACTGGTCACGTTGCTCAGTCCCTTAGCCAATCAGGATGCAGAACACAATGCACTGTTTAAAAAAAAAAAGCATTCAAAAAACTGCCCTAAAATATCCGCGAAACAGTGAAGCCGTGAAAAGTGAACCGCGTTATAGCGAGGGTTCACTGTACAGCTTTTCCAGTAGGAACTAAATAAGTCACCCACAAAGCATTGTGAACTAGATTCTGCTCTCTACAATGCAGGCAAAAGAAAAAGGAGGCACTTTTCTGTTACTGCCTGTTAAAGTTGTTGTTGTAACTAATAATATATAAGGTATTCACAGTGTGCTCAGAGTTCTAAACCATTAATATTTTTAAAATCTTTGTAATATTTTTCCAAAGATGATTTAAAGATGTAAATTTCAACGTAGCTGCAATAAGTACACTCAAAGGTGTTATATGATGTTTAGCATTTTACTGCACTTATCCCCCAAGATGCCCCAAAACCAGAAGGTTTATGAGCCAAACTATAAGCAATGAAAGAGTTATGGGACATGTGGTGTTAGTGGAAAGGTCAGACGAGGAAAGAATTTAATCCTTTTCTCAAAAGACATGAAGACATGAATCCAGGCTGAGATGGGCGACTGTCTGAGAGGGTGAATGAATGAAACAGATTGTTTGGTGGGGGCTACGCGTATTAGCGTTCATGCCTTTTCTGCTTTGGTTGAGAGCAGAGTTTTGGCGCGTCCCAACGTTAGCGCCCACTCCCCTGGCAGAGAACGCGGTGCAGGCGGACAAAAAAATATCAAGCTTCCCACAGCACTCTTCCAAATGTCCTCCTTGTTGTTCTGCATCATTAGTTGATTTAACAGCTGAGGTTTTCAATAAAAACCAAACCAGAGAGCACGCAGTGTATGCTGTCTTCTAATCTTTTGTTTCCTTTTCCTGGAATCGAAACGCACAGAAGAAAATGTAATCCCAGCATCTGACCGCACTGGATCTCTAAACAGTTTCGTCCGATTTAGCGGAGAACAACATCAAAAAGGATGGACGGAGCAATGCTGTCATGAGAAAAGCTGCCACAGCTGATGTGGGACAGGAAATGACACACGTCTCAGGAAGCTGAGCACAATGACAGCCCACTGATCTCTTTTATAGACGTGGACATTCCCTGTTTTTGTGGGAACATGGTTTGTGTGTCAGGATACAGCTATAAATGGCGCAGATTTCCGCGTCCCATGACAACAGCCCCATACCTGCAGCATAAACCCCAGCACGCCTTCCTGTCTGCTCACCACACCGAATCACGACACGGGGACACTGATTCAGGAAAGATCAAAGAGAATTTTGGAATATGATAAATATGTTTTCGCTTAAAGGTCCTGTTGGGACCTCCTCCAGGTCCTGCTTTTGATGATTACGATGAGGTTAGTTCACAACAGCTAAGCACATAAAACCGTCTCTGGAAGCTCTTTTGTTCCTGGCAGCAGCGATTTGTCTGCAAGTGATATTTTTAGTTTGGCAACTCCTGTTTCTAAATATGCGTATCTCTAATATACTGAAATTGGTCTCTGATTTCCATCCAGTGATCTGTCAGTCGAGGTTGAAAGATAAGTTGGATTGACAGCACGTCATTTGTTCCTGCACAGTCATATGTGCAGAGACGGTTTTAATTACCTACTGCGCTTCAGGTCCTCTCCCATTCCTGCAACCGCATCGCGTTTGGCCTTCATGTTTAAGGGGAAAAAAGAGCTAACTGAAGTGTTGATGATGAGCTGCACGTGAACACGTTGGACGTGGCTCAAAAACCTGCTGCCGTCACTAAACGTCCTGGACTGAAGTCCACAGACATGCTTTTTTCTTATGTGAAAATGAAATCTGAGCTGCAGCGAGACGCGCTTGGAGAGGAGCCCAGGCAAACATACTGCAGACAGCTGCTTGTTAATGTGCCATGTGAAAGTGGGTAAGACGCGGTGCAGTTAGCTGCTGCTACGCATCCATCCTGTTAAAGATCTCAGCCACTGTGTGAAGCAGAAAAAGAAAGTCTTAACAAGGCTGTTAAACCTCCAGACCTCACACTTTCCCTGCATGCTTTGCTTCTTTTCCCCTCCTGGACCCCACATAATGCCTAATGTGGAATTCTTCCAAAGTTATAAAGAACTTTAAATGAATAAATGAAACTCCAGTGCGAGACTAAGGAGCCGACGCTGAGACTTCACGGGTGCAAGAGCAGAAGTAAGCAGTCACATCTGACTTAGCTTAAAGTTGCATTTCTGGTGGACCATGAGGAAGGAGGTAAAACTCCAGCCACGAGGAAGAGGCAGAAGGGTAAACAGGGCTGATATAGATCCCTGCTGCATTCCAGTTCCATTCTTCCATCAACGTTTTCATAAAACGATTAAGAAAAATGTATTTTCTGTCAGTCATGCTGGATTTTCCTTTTTTTGCCCATTAGCTGTATAACATGCCCAGATCATTGGCTCTTGCAACCTTGTCTGACTGGTGTTTGTGCCCGTTTGCACAGACTTTATCACGACTTACATTTTACCTTGTTAAACAATGTGTCTTTGTTAATAGCTGGATGTTAGTTCCAGTGTTTTCTCAACAATAGTATCAACAGAGCTGCTGTTTATTAAGAAAAAGTGCTTTTAAGAATGCTTTTACATTTTTATAGGCGATACAGGAGACAGCAGAGCCCTGCTGTCAGACAGAAAGACTTTTTCAACAGCTACAGAAGATTGTGGCACATTTTGGAAATCAGGAGTGTTGCTGGAGAACAATAGCACTGCTTTTGGCATGAACAAGGGAGCATTTCTTTAAAAGGCGCACGAGTTTATATATGTGGCGATAACTCTAAGGAAGCAGATTTACTATTTAATACTGCAATTTTTTTGTTAAATGCAAGGGGCATTTTATGAAACAAGATAGATATTAAACGAGAATGGGTCTATATTCATCCCAAATCAGTGTTGTCTGAGGTAAATAAATCAGTTTCAGCATCTCTGGTTGGTATTCAGAGATTAAGCATCAGCTGTGGCAACACACGAGGCTGCGTGTGCGACCTTTGTGCAGCAGAGAGTGGCCTTGTGTTGTCATCAGTCGGAGGACATGTTCCAAGGACAGGATGTTGAATTGTGTGGACTAGTCTAAATGAGGCTTATATTTAGCCTGCCACATTCAGAAATATGGAAATAAGTTCTTTAATGTCCCATAACATCAATGATTTATAGAACCTTCAATCTTCTGTTTAGAATTTATGTAATCTTTATGTTGTTGATTTAAAATAAACACAGAAATCTACCTTCTGCAGGTTCAGGGTCTGTAACATCTGTTATTTTTGTGTTTTCACAGTCGAGGTTTATTATGAGAAAGTGTGTAAATAGTCTACATCCAGGAAGCGTTATGGTTGGCTGTAGGAAAAATGTGACTAGAGTTTTGGGTCACCACGGTAACAGCATGTGTTCACCATCAGGCCTTTTTGTGAAACCTTCATCGGGTTGAGCTGAAGAGGAAACAATTAGATCACCTCCAAGTCATGTTATTTATTTCTCTTTTCGTGCTTTCTGCGCTGTGTGGGACATGTCAACACAATTCCGTAACTTCCAAAATAATGATCACGATGCAGCTTTGTGTTTTGTTTTTTTTCTCACGAAAGCAGACTGCGCAATTTCTTGGAATCACACTGCAACTGTGTAGAATTGCGCTTGGTGCAGTTTGTGAGGATAAACAGGATTAGCTTCCACATTCAGCTCCTGCTGGCGTTCTCGCTTGCAGCCTCCAGAGCAGCTGCAGGGGCATTTGATGCTGCATCCGCTGGTGGGAAAGTGGAAGAGAAACATTTGAAGCTGGCAGAATTGGGCAGCGTGCAGCTGTGTGGGTTTCTGGGTGTCGAGAAAGACATGATGAGGATTACACGTGAATCCTCAGCTGTGATAATGGAGACGTGAGATCCAGATGCAGATCCAGATCCAGGCATTCTTCTGGTCTTCCTGGATGCTTTCAAAGGCTTGGCTGTAGGCCTACTTGGCTGTAGGCAGTTAGCATGCTAATATCTTAGATTTCCTGCTAATTATTAGTACGTTAGCTCACATGCGCATTAACTCAAATTCAGTGTAGTAGCTGGATTAAAGAAAATGCATCTTGTGCTGATGCCTCCAAAGCACAAGTAACCGGAAAAATCCCCAAGTGTTATTATTTTAGCACCAAAAGTGGTCCAGTTTAAAACATCCTCATCTGTGTCCTCTCAGACAGTTCATACATTTATTAACAGAGTCCTGAATTTGTAAAAGTCCAGAAATACCTCATCTGAGGACTTTTATTCGTCTTTTGTGGCCATGGAAACAGAAGGTGTTTGTAGCGCTTTATGATGGCGTCGATAAATGCAGCACTGAGGTTCCAGAGGCAGCACACCCATGATGTGACTTCCTCACAGACACGCAGACACTCCATCCAAGCACGCAGGTGGCCAGAGCTGCGGCTAACACCTCGTTTCACACCGAGCTCCATATTTGCACTTTCCCACACACACACACACATACACACACACAAACACACACACACATACACAAATGCTCACGCATGCACTGGTGTGCAGGACACAGCTGTGTCCTGCACAATACGCAACTGGGGTATAGAATTGAGACACGTCATTCCTCCGCCATGAGGCAATGGCACAGGTGTCAGATCCCGGTGACCTCTGGGAAAGCTGGAGGTCCAATCTCTTCTGTTCTCCACCTGGGACACCCCCAAACCCCCCCATCCCAGACTCAGACGTATGAGTGGAACCACTGGTCATTAGCAGTGCTCTCTCCCCGTCTGGCCTCTGGCACGTGCACGGGCACGTGCTGCGTGGAAACGATAAGATCTGAACATGTTAACTTCAGCGGGGACTCACAGGTGCTGAAGGGCTGAGCGAAGAGCGCGGAAGACGGTCGTTTCCGTCCTTCGTCCCTGTCTCCGTTTTGCGTGACAAATTCCAAATGGACGAGTCCGATTTTTCAGTGAGGCGTAGCGGGAGGTTTATCGTCATGGCAACAAAACATCTTTAAATCCTTTGTTGGTTTAGCACATATAACCTTTTGATCAATATATTTTCGATCTGCTTCTGCTCCACCACAGTTAGACAAGGTGTTTAGATACACTTCCTAACAGAGAGAGATGTGGAAAGCTGACCCCCGCACATCAACGGGAAGATCTAAACACTCTAATAGAGATCTAAACATCATCTGCAGATGTTTATTTGTTCTGCCTGACTTCTCCTTGGGGTATCCAACCGAGGACCCTTCTAGTCCTCCAAGCAGAGCCCTCTCTAACCCCCAGCTTCCTCTATCAGTCCACGGGGATCGGAGCTCCATTTCTCCCGTGGGCATCACGTAGACGAGATGTGGATCTCCAGGAAATGAGTCCAAGACAAAAAAACATATCCAAGAAAAACACGTGAGCTGGTTCGAAGAGCAGTGGGAGCAAATCCACTAAAGTCTGGGAGAGAGCATGTTTGGTCTTTACGTGCTGTGATTCCGGACTTTCCCTCCTTTGTCATTTTCTGTTTTTTAATATTTCTTCTGCCATTTTTTCCCCTGCTCTTTCCCAACTGGGCCGATTGTCCAGTTTATTTTTCTTTGCGCAGAATACAATTGATTTTGTCTGACTTGAGGTTCCAGCTTAAACGATATGTGCTTAAAATAGTCATTTTAGAGTAAAATTGTTAAAACTAAACTATCTATCCTGAAGATGCTCATAAAGAGTAGTACAGTAGTAGCCTTCTACTATCCAAATCTGGTCTTAAAAGCTTTGGTATATAATGAATAGAACTGATCTCTATGGCAACAGTGCTAACCTTCAGACAGTGACACACCATGCAGTTGTGTTCTGCATTTAAGTCAAGAGTTTAAGATCCCTACTTTAATGTAAGGTGATTTATCCAAGCTCAGCCAGGCTTGGGTGGGGTCTGATTATGGGAGAATAATATCATCCAGACAGAGCAGTGGGAGCTTCCGGACATTTGTTTATCAGTTTTTTTCTTTCCATTTGAGGTCAGAGGTGAACACACTGGGCTGTCTGTTCCCATCCTCGGCCCTCGGTGGGCTCCTCCTCATCTGTTGGCCCCAGGAGACAGTCCAGATTAAATTTATGGTGTCAGACGGGGAAGTTTTAATAGGTCTATGATTTAGGAATGAGTAAAGAAAACACACATATGCTCTACACACACAGAGTAATCATAGCTCCTTTTTGTTTCAGTGGATTAGGTCAGTTTTCTCAGCGTGTCGTTATTAGCAGTGCTGCTAACTGGCTGTTGGTGGATCGGTTCTTATGGAGCTTTATGGGTTTTGACATCTTTATCTTTGCTGTTTCTCACTGGCGCAGCAGCGCATCACAATGAAGCAGTGCCAACCGCTGGTTCAGATATTTGGACAAGTAGCGTTAAACCTCGTCCAGCGGGCATCGGCTCCGTCCTTATCAGGACTCGCACGTGCGGGATGGAACAGGAGGTTCTCCAAATCCTCCTCTCACATTCCTGCAGCTGAGAATGCTGGAGCTGAGATTAGTGTTTGTCAGCGATGCACAGA
>BJFM01000371.1:115019-162606 GCA_016586285.1 Arothron firmamentum
TGTGTGTGTGTGTGTGTGTGTGTGTGTGTGTGTGTTTTATGTGCTTCAAATGAGGTGAGAAGTGACTGGATAAAAACCAGACACTCTTTGCTGTCCCTTGTCAGAAAGAACTGGTTTATATGACTCTCTTGCACTCTTCCTTTTGCTTTAAAAGTTTTTTTTGTTTTGTTTTTTTTATTCTTAAGCATCTTATTGAATCATTGTTAAGTAAGTTATACACAGTAAAGTTAAAATTAGGCCGTTTCAACTATTCTGCCTCCACCTGTTTGTGCTGGAGTGTCAAATGTGAGATTGAAGTTGGAAGATTTTAATGGAAATTATCTAGATCTCTATCGTCATTGTTATGGAACAATAAAAAAACACAGCATTAACTGCTGCACGTGGATAGCAGACAAAAACATAGGGGGCTGACGTAGTTAACCTTTAACTGTCTGGAACTTTGTATTTATTTAGGTCGACCTATCATCAAACCATGAGAAATCTTTTATTACGATAAGCACAGCTGAGAGCTCTGACAGCCTCTAAGGTTCTGTTGAGTTTCCTCAGACGAGTCCCCTGCAGACAGAAAATCCCACCGAGACAAATCAGAATTCTGTGTATGATCCTCTAGGTAAACTTCTGGACGTTATTAACCTCAGATCTCCACTCGCTTCCTTCTCATCCCCACCGCGGCTTCGGCCGCTCCGGCTGCTGATGGATGGGTTGTCGTATCTCATTAATAAGGTACGCGAGCTGAGGCCTGCAGACACGAGCTGTTTGTAGCAGAAAGAAAAATAAAGCCACGGAGACGTTTACGGTTGAGAGCCAGCGGCTGTCACGCGTGTCCGTAGCTGCCTGATCTGCTAAAGTCATGAACCCACCTTCTAACGCAGGGAGCAGACCTCAGCATCCAGATCTAATCTTCTAGATTTGACTCTGCCCGTTTACTTTTATCTGCTTTTATCGCTCATTCACCAGTCCTAAACTGGGAAATCCAACAGGTTCATTCTCCATTCTGCACTGGACCCTTTTGTTTGACTCTTTTTATTTCCCCTTTTCTCCTGTTTCTGAACTATTTGCTGTTTCATCTCTGCAGCCTTTCCTCTCGCAGAGGGGCATGCTGGGTAATTCGCAGGCTAACATCAACCACTCAGCAGAGACAGGAAGGGAGAGAATACAGGCGGGATAAAGAGGAGATGCAATCAGGTGTAGGAACACTCGGGAGTTTGGAGGGCAGGGGAAGGAACGCTGTGTGGAAGTCCTGCGAGCAGATAAGAGCCGGGAGTAGAAAGGGGACGGAGGAAGTGAAGCTGTGGAGGATCGGGAATGGAGAGGCCCTCGGAGAGGCCGTCTAATTGCGGCACTCCGAGGGCCGCAATTAGACGGTTCAAAACAATGGCGTTATTCTTGTTTGGGACACCTGTAAATGTACGTGCAGAACAAGCGCCCAGACATTTGTGGCCTCTTCAGTCCGAACTCACCGGTCTGCAGCGTCCAGGAACAAAGGCCTTGCACACATGCACGTTATCATCCTGAGCTCATTAGCAGGCGTCAGGCAGAAAGATCCAGACCTTTGCCCACAGGGAACAACGAACGTCCCCCAGACAACCATCCCTTACGTACTTATCTGTGCACTTGCACACACATGCGCACTCACTCATGTGTATACTCTACACCCAGTTTAATTAAAACACATTTTGAATTATGACTCTCCTCTGTTTGACTTTTTCCTCCCTTCCTGTTTGCAGTTTTTCCTTTGACAACTAGGGTTAACGCCACAAATTTGCATCTAATGGGGATGATGATTTACAGTTCCGTGGGTGTATGAGCACAGTTCACATGACTTCATATGCTGGAGGGATGGAGTTTTTTTTTAACCCGTATTTCAGGATATTAAAGGCAGAAATGGCACTTGTTCAGTCATAAGGAACCTGCTGGCGTTTGTGTTAGGACATCGCTCTAAGGAGTTCAGTCCGTGGGACACGTTACCAACAAACAGCGTCTTTTTTAATTAAAATCAAATTTAAGGACTGCAAGTCCATTGTCCTTCTTTAGGCAACAGCTGCAAGACTGAGCTTGAAGCAAAGACAAAACACACACCCCCTGTATCGAAAAGCCTGCGACACACACACTCGTGCGCACACACACATGCATACACAATAGCACTTGAGGCTTTATCTGCGTCTGATTTATCTGAGGGCTTGTTGAAATAGTTGTCTGATGTTGTTTAGGCTCCTCGCAGCTCTTTGAATTCCCCTAAGACTTTTGTCCAGATTTCATGTAACAGCTGTCAGTCAACATCGCTGCGTTTCCAGGTTCTCATAAGAGCCACAGAGGTGGTCACACACCCGATTTCCAGGGTACCTTATCCCTCATATGTTTTCAGCTCTTACAGCACTGATGCTGCTCTAATCGTTTTGTTTCCGTCACAGTAAGACATCTTTGACTCCTAACCCACTCTCCCCCACTCCAAGGACACCCCTCACCTGCAGTTCTCTCTATCCCCGGAAAGCATCCAGGCGCTTTCTGGGACATCACTGGCGCACACTGCATCCTTTCTGGGAAGAACACTGACATACACAAGGGAGAGTGTGTGTGTGTGTGTATGTGTGTATGTGTGTGTGTGTGTGTGTGTGTGTGTGTGTGTGTGTGTGTGTGTGTGTGTGTGTGTGTGTGTGTGTGTGTTTTAGACACCTGTTTGGCCTGACCCACCTGTGTTGAACTCCTCTGGGTTCCTCACTGTCTGCCAGAGTGCGTTTGTGTCTCTCCTTTTCAAACATGCGTGCAGTGTTATTTCATTAGGCGGAGAAACAACAAATATTTTCCTGCTAGCTCATGTTTTAAATACATCCCTCTGTCAAGAGATAAAAACTAATTCAAACGCAACCAGAGCTATATCTCAGAGCAGAAACTTGGAGACAGATCTGAGCTCAGTCAGCTGTCATGTAACCTCCTCCCTTGACAAAGGTACATTTTTAAAAAGTTCCTAACCAAGGGCTCGTTTCATTGGTCAACACCTGGCATTTATTCATTTGACATTGTGGTCAAAGGTGCATTTTGAAAGTTAAAATATAATTAAAAGATTGAAGCCTCAATTTATAATATCTTACCTAATATCTTAAATGAGTAGAGGTATTAGTCAGTACAGGTACTAACCTGCTTTTATGTCTGCCTGCTTATGAGTAGGTACCCCAATTCTGTACATTTAAAGGTTTGACCACTGGGTGGCTGCAGAGAGCTGAAGACCTAAAAATAAAGCATTGGCTCCCTCTTGTGGAAATATCAAGAAACAATCTAACATTTATGCAATTTTAGAGTATAATTTTAGCTGTTCATTAAATTCATAAAAAATAACTAAACAATGATAACTGGTTTTAAAAAATATCAAATTCCCCTGATGACATTGGTCTGTTCTTCATGGTGACTCTATTAAAAAATTGGTTTGTTTGCTGTTTGTGTGTTTGTTTTCATTCACAGGGTCAGCCAGGGCCTCTCGGCCCTCTGGGTGATCGAGGGCCTCCAGGCCGACCAGGTGATCAAGGCATCCACGGACCAAAAGGTCAAAAAGGTGATCGGGGCCAGACCGGCATCATTGGTCCAAAAGGAAACGTGGTAAAGTGTTGTTCACATTTCTAACAGTCAAGTGAGCTGAACACATGGTGTCCTTGTATTTAATGTGTGATTCTTGTGTTTCCATAGGGAATGACTGGTGTTCCTGGCTTTCCTGGGGGTAATGGTATTCCTGTAAGGCCATCCACCAGTACAGACAAGTGTAATCCAACTATTGTGCATGAGTCTTATTTTTATGACATTTCATTGGTTCTACAGGGCCACCCAGGACAAGGTGGGCCCAGGGGAAAGCCAGGAGCCGATGGCTGTAACGGAACTAAAGGAGAACCAGGGTTAGATGGGCTACCTGGCAAAGCTGGACCCCCTGGTTTTTCTGTAGGTGCAGCTTCTGTGTGCTTCCTGTGTGGATCATGACGGTGATCAGAGATGTGTTTCCTGTAAGTAACCAGTTTCTCATCGCAGGGACAAGCAGGGAGGAAGGGGGAGAAAGGAGACACTCTGGAAGTGCGCGTTTACATGGAGCGATTCAGGGTGAGCAAAAATGTAGCATAAAAAAAACCCCACATTATTAAGGTCACCTAAACTTTAGGAATACTGACTAAGATCTGCCAAAACAATGCTGTGATTTTAATAAACACAGGTTCTATTTGACCTCTAGTCCTTGACATTGTCGAAGCTTTTTTAAATCCAGAATACAGAGAAAACGGGTAAATCTGGGATTTGAGATCTTAATTCATATTCATCATTGTTAACTTATCATTTTTCAAAAGTTTTATGTACTAACAGATATTCAAAGAACTGCATAAATCATTCAAATCTTCAGTTCCTTTGATTTTTTTGTCTTCCTACAGGGAGACCTTGGAACACCAGGAACAACTGGAATACCTGTAAGAGATAATACAATTATTTCTTTCTTTTCTTCTTCTCAATAGATCCTTTTTTATGGTTGCATTGCTCATTATCTACTTTATTTCACATGACATTTCAGGGGCCTCCAGGTTTTCCAGGACTACAGGGTAACAGAGGATTCTATGGACCAAAGGTGTGCTCACAATAAAAATAATAACAATAATAATAGCCTTAAATGTATCCCATATGTGTCTAAGTTGGATTTATTGATGATTCCTCCTCCAGGGCCCACCAGGTGACCCAGGTCCCCAAGGGCAAAAGGTCAGACAAATCAACAATATCCTCACAGCAGAAATTTGACAGTTGTCTCAGAGGAATTTCTGTCAACGCGGTGTTTTCTGTGTTTTTGCTCAGGGTACTATGGTAAAAGTGCTCAAGGGTGTCAAAGGAGACCAGGCAAGCCATCATTTATAGCAAACATTGTGAATATGTCATTATGATACATCCATTAGGACTGGTTTTAAAAATGCTGTGCTACAAAATACCAGTCATTGTATTTAAATCCAGTTTTTCCAAAACTGCAGATTTAGAGGTGCCTTTTTCTGAATTTGTGGTTGAATTTGATAACTTTTCACTCTGATCACAGGGAGACATCGGACCAGCAGGGCCTCCAGGAAACGCCACTTATCAACAAAATCGGAGCCCCTACGGACCCCCGGTCGGTGCATAGCTGCATGTATTGATCGCAATCTTGGATTGACATTCAAACGTTTCAAAAAGCTGAAACATGGCTTTGTATTTGATGGTTTTAGGGATTTCAAGGACAGAAAGGTCTGAAAGGAGAGAAAGGGGATCGGGTACGAGTGACCATGAATATCTTTAGAGCGTTAATGGATATTTACTGTTCAGGAAGTCATTTTGCTCTTTTATCTGTTGGATTCATTTCAGGCTGATAATAAAGGGGAAACTGGCGTGATGGGATTTCCTGGACCACGAGTGAGCACAGACACCTATAGACATTTTTTTTCTCATCTTTCTTTATTATCATCTCTCTTGACTGAAGCTGCCTTAAATGTTTTAGGGGCCATCTGGTGCAGATGGGAGCGCTGGAATAAGGGTATGAATACAAAGACCATTAGCTCATTGAATTCTGAGGGCGGGGGGGGGTTTAGAAGAAAGGTCGTGTCCTTGATCCCAGTAATTGTCTTTCAGGGAGATCTTGGTGATCTAGGACCCAAAGGTCAAGGTGGTCTTAAGGTAAGATGAAAGTAACAACTAATTCATGTGATGTTTAGCAAGCCGTGAAAATAAATAGTTGAACTCATTCAGACACTGTAGAGCAGTGATGCTGAATGTTTGGCCTCTCGATGGCCTTTTATGTTTTACACTGCTGAGACCTTTTACACAGACACAATCAACTGATCTGTTGAGCAGATTTGGGCAGATTGGTCTGGATGTGTCCCTGGGTTCAGACATGCCCAGGAGGCAGACACAGGTCATGTTGGTGGGGCTACGTCACCCATCTGGCCTGTAATGGCCTAGAGAAGGTAACTGGGATGAGGATGGTCTGGGCTTTCCCTCTGAGATTGTGCCCACATGACCTCGACCTAGACATGCAGGAAGATGGAATTGATCAAAGAAAGATACAGATTTCACAATCATTTTCACAAAGTGCACCATAGGTTTGTGATCACGCTGGTGCACACACCAAGAGTAAACCTCACACCAGGACTGAGGAAAAACCCAGAAACCAAAGGACTGAGGTTAGATCTGTTTTTTAGGGGGACAGAGGTGAACCAGGAGAGCTGATTTCACCAGGAGGCAGCTGGCCGGGGTCTACAGTAGGTACGTTGATATTAGCAGGAACAATCAAGCTGGCTTTGGTACGGAAGCCTGCATGCATCTCTGCGAGAGAGCTTTTGAAAAAGCGCCGCATAAGTTCAACAGCACATCTACTGTTATGACTCTGTGGGAGTTATTCACTCCACCTCTTCCAGTTTACAAAGTTTTTTCATTATCTGGAACTGTTTGAAGCAATCTGCTGTTGTTATTTTAATTGTACTTGCACTTGAACAGCTGGCCCTCCCGGTCCTCCAGGAGAGCAGGGTGCTCAGGGCGAAAGGGGCCCAGTCGGAGACCAAGGTGTCACAGGTCCCCCAGGACTCCCAGCCTTAGCTTCACAGTATCAAGGTGCGTCAAACAGAAGCAAAACACTGAAATTAATCTACCAGTTCAAACTTTCAATAGGTTCCAATAGAATTCTGAGGAGATCCACACTAAGATATGTATATAAATCTCTCAGATTATTACGATATATAACATAGCTTTATACCTAATGCATTAGGTAAAGGTGTGACACTACAAATTAAGGAGCATATCTCTCAGTATTAAAAAAAATCACTTCGACATCACTGCTATTTAAATTTGTGTCATGTTTGTATATTGCATATTTCAGATATTATCTTTTGTGTCTGACAGTGTGGGACTTCATGGGGCCATTTGGTTTCAAGGGGGAGGAAGGAGAGAAGGGCCCAAGAGGGGAACCAGGACGTCCAGCTTTGTTTGTAGGACCCAAAGGCAGTCCAGGGCGCCAAGGGAGCCCTGGGCCTCCAGGTCCTAAAGGAACATGTGAGTGAGTGAGTGAGTGAGTGAGTGAGTGAGTGAGTGAGTGAGTGAGTGAGTGAGTGAGTCAGTCAGTCAGTCAGTCAGTCAGTCAGTCAGTCAGTCAGTCAGTCAGTCAGTCAGTCAGTCAGTCAGTCAGCCTTACACGTGCATTCTATCAAATGCCCACCAGAGGGCGGCTCCAAAGTTGTGGAACACAACACTTTCATGTAAAAAAAAAAACAACCATTTTTTTTTCAGAACAGGGTTGACAGTAGATGCCTGCACACTGTTTTTTTTTTAAGTATTTAATCCAAGTTGCTTCTTCATGTGCAGCTTGTCATGTGCAGCACTTAGTTTTTTCCCATTGTTGTAAAAGAGCTGACCTAGTATGTGACTTTTGTTCATTTGTCTGCTCTGCACTCTGTTTTTGGATGTCTCCAGGGAGAGAGTGGTTCAAGGGTGCTCCTGGTGGGAGAGGAAGGCCTGGCAGTGCAGGCTTTAAAGGACAAAAAGGTTTTTTTATTCATGTTGTTCATTAGAAGCTAGATTCATATGAGAAAGTACATTTGCTGTATTGCTGACATTCTGGTGAAATATTCTATACATTAAGGTGATCATGGTCAGTGTGAGTGTGCCATTGTGAATGCTCCACCTGGACTCCCTGGCCCCGCTGGAGACCAGGGTGATGCTGGTATGTCTGGAGAATTTGGTAAACGGGGTGATGTCGGAGACCCAGGTCCGCAAGGAAGAGATGGATATCCTGTGAGACTGAGCCATCTGCGTTTATTCTTTCCTTCAACTCTTTTCTGTTTCCTCATTTTGTTCTCCGACCATTTTTTGTCAGGGATCCCCTGGGCTGAACGGTCTACAAGGGCCAAAAGGTCAAAAAGGAGAGCAGTTAGTGGCCACGGAGAAAGGTGATTTATCGGTCTCTTACCATAGAGCAGCACCACTCTTGAAGAAAGACAAGGAACATTACTCTCTGTTTATACATGTGTGCCTCTGCAGGATATCAGGGAGACCCAGGTGATCCTGGACTTTATGGGGAACCAGGAGAAGCAGGTGCACCAGGCCGCATCGGTTTGCCTGGTTTCCCTGGGAGTCCAGGTTTTCCAGTGAGCGCAGCCGTCTTCTCTCTCTGCAACGTGTTTTATCATAGACTGTTCAGTTCATTTGTTTAGGAGTATAATTTAAACAGAGCTTATGCTGTATCTTCCCATTTATTCTGAGAAATGTCAGTTATCTTCCAGAATCATGAAAATGTAACTTGTAACAGGATCACAATATTTATGTGCCTGATGTCATCAGGGTGAAGCCACCCAAGGACAACAAGGAGAAAAAGGTTTCCCAGGTCTTCCAGGTCAGCCTGGTGCTGCTGGGTTAAGGGGAGAGCCAGGCCAGGACTTCATAGGGGTCAGAGGCCAGCGCGGTTTACCTGGTGACGCAGGCCTTCCAGGGTATGAAGGAGTTCCAGGAACACCCGGCAGCCCAGGTGAGAGGCCGTCAACTGACCCGTTCAGTCTGAATATGATGTTGCATACTGTGTCAACACTTTTCCTCTGGATTTCCTTTCTACTAAGAGTTTAATTATTATCTCTTCTCTTTCTTTTGTGATTAAATACCAGACGGCGAGATGGGAATGAACATTAATGGCTTGTGATTAAACAAAGAGAAACAAAAGCATGTCAACTTTTGTTTTTACATTTAAATTCATGTTGTATTCTGTACGTGTACATATGCTTTCTTCGCCTGTTGTGGTAACCATGACAACCAGGCTGCATCCCTCAAACCAGCCGCAGCGATGCTTGTTTGAAATAATGCTTGTGCGTATGAATAACCTTGTTCCGAATGCCTCTCTCTTTCATTCTCTCTCAATTATGACTGAAAGGTGGCTGTAGTCCAACAGGAGATGAAGGACAGGTGGATGTAACAGGTAGCTGGTATAATCACGTTTTCACCTTGTTGCTCCCTTGATGGTAACTCTTTTTGGCTTCGCTTCTGGTTTGTTCATATTTTGCGTGTGAAGATTTTAGCACTGGACTGAGAGATCACCTAATGTAATGTTAATGTCTCGATCCACGCTGGGCAAAAGACAAAAATCACCTGCACCCCAATAGTCCTTTCCGCATACATGGCCTCACATTCAGCCATGATGTTGTTTGTAAGACAACTGTTTGCCTTTTGCAGGCCCATGCAATGCTATTCCAGGACCTCCTGGGCCACCTGGACTTTCAGGATCCAATGGATTGCCAGGTTTTCCAGGTAACACAAAATGAAACAAGTCCTCGAGTTCCACCCAAATGATTCCTTCTTCATTTACATGTCATATTTATAATTTATTTACAGGTTCCTCGGGTGAAAAGGGATTCAAGGGTCAGCCTGGAGCAAGAGGAGAGAAAGGAGAAGTGGGAGAACAAGGCATAGGTGGTCAACCTGGACCACCAGGTAAGGAGCAAAGTTTGGTTTACAGCTCAGATCCCTGTGTTTTTATGATGGAGCCCCATTAACCTCAATCCATTTGGTACAGGTTTCCCGGGCCCCCGCGGAGACCTTGGGATTCCCGGCATCCGTGGTTCAGTGGGAGTACCTGGATTTGGTGGCGTTTCTGGCCAACAAGGGTTGAAAGGTGAAAAAGGTGCTCATGGAGAGGTTTTAGGAGCATCTTCTGGATCTCCTGGAGACCAGGGGCTGCCTGGGATACGAGGAAATAAAGGCCCACGTGGTGATCTGGGGACCCAAGGTTATCAAGGTTAGCAGGGGTGAAACAATTCCTTGAGTAATGGAAGCCATTGAGGACATTACAATGCGTGCATGAACTGTCAAAATAGAATCAAGATAATTATTGACAACTCATGATGTGCTCAGTTTTCTTGTCGTCTTCATGTTCTTGTCTGGAATTGCATTTCAGTTCTGATCGATAAATATATTTACACAAACTGGTGTTTTCCATTATTCCAGGAATGGACGGCATGCCTGGTATGATTGGCTTTAAGGGTGAACAAGGTCCTTTGGGTCTGCAGGGTGAGCAAGGTAGGCCTGGACCACCAGGCGTTTACGGCTACCCTGGTGATCCTGGACGAGCAGGTCCACCTGGGCCACTTGGAGCAGTTGGACAGCCTGGTAGGACAAAGCTTCACTTACCAACACTGAGCCATGTCGTATCTACTGCTGACATGCTGTGAAAAATGAATCTCCTCACCAGGTTTCACAGGAGAGAGGGGAACTGAAGGGGATGCTGGAAGTCCAGGTCCAGTTGGATTAAAAGGTACCCTGGGAGCATATGGTGATGATGGTGCCATTGGAGAATCTGGGCCAACAGGTAACCCAGGATTGCCTGGTCCCGATGGCCATCAAGGACTTCCAGGAATGAAGGGTCTGTTCCTTAGATACTCTGTTTATTTTGAAGAATAGAGACATAAATAAACCATTCAATGAAATGTCATCAGTAATTTATAATTTATTGATAAGTGTTTAGTTCAGGTTTAGTGAGAGCATTTTAGCCCGCTCTGTTCTTCTAATGATCCACCACTTTACCAGGATACAAGGGGTCTCCTGGAATGTCAGGGTTCGAGGGGATGAGGGGCGAAGCAGGGCGGAAGGGTTTCGGTGGGCAGCAAGGAGGACCTGGAGGGATCGGACAGATTGGCCCTAAAGGAGCGCCAGGTGTAAGAGGACAGAAAGGTAAACCAGCATTCTTTTAGCACTAACGATTAACTCCACCATGTAACTCAGACCAATTTAAACATCTCTCCTACCAGGTGACCGTGGTCTGAGTGGCCAGCCTGGAGAGAAGCCCCACATTTCTCCCCTGATGATTGTTCACATGAAGGGCAAAAAAGGAGACCCTGGACCTCAAGGATATCAAGGTTTTCCTGGGCAGAGAGGTGGGCAGCCATTGTCTGTTCTCACTGAATTTTGGTTTTTCCACTTTGCTGACCTCTACATCTGACATCATGGTTTCTGGTTTTCTTACAGGTGCTAAAGGTTTTCATGGTGTACCTGGCCAAGAGGGACTGCATGGTCTACCTGGAGACCCCAGCAATGAGAAAGGTCAGAGAGGAGATCCGGGTGCACAAGGGCTGCCGGGGATAAAAGGAATGCCAGGAGTGTCTGGAAAAAGAGGAATTAGTGGATTTGAGGGAATGCATGGCCCCAAGGTGAGCACAGTCATGCTGATCAGTTATGATGAGGAGCCATAAGACAGGCAGATTTTGCCTCAAAATGTTTGCCTGTTTTTGATCTGACCACTGCTCAGACTGTTGACAACACTCAGCATATGTCACTGCAAACACTCCCGTCCTGACTGACTCTAAATCCAGACTTGGAGACAAACTCAGTATATACCAGCTCGAGTGCAACATGTTTGCAACATTTTGTTATGTTCTTTTGGTTTTATAGGGAACTAAAGGAAGCCCTGGTGCTTATGGTGCTTCAGGGGAAAGTGGATTTAAAGGAACCAGAGGTACTGCTTCACAATTAAAATGAGGAAGAAAGGCTGCTGGAAATATTTGAATTTACAATATTGTCACAGGTGAGAAAGGCCCACGGATAGATCTTCCAGGAAGCTCCGGGTTCCGAGGCGAGCTTGGTTTACCAGGAGATCTAGGTGCCAACTGTGTTTTTTGCAGTTTTTTCGCATAATCAAATTTCACAAAATGTAACAATTACAAGCTCAATCTTGGCTTATTTGTTTATAGGTCAAAAAGGATTTATAGGGCAATTAGGGGAAAGTGGTGCACCTGGTTTTGATGGAATTCAGGGGAAAAAAGGAGAGTCAGGTAATTCAGGGATACTAGGATTCACAGGTAAGTGACATCACTCTCTGAAACGTTTTTCTAGGTCAAAGCAGAATTATTTTTAATCTGTGTTGAGTCTGACTATGTGGACCTCTTATGAACAATCATTGCCTGTTGCAGGTGTAGATGGGCAGAAAGGGACTCCTGGTAACCAGGGTCAAAAAGGTTTTTCTGGTGTTCCTGGGATAGACGGGCATCCAGGCTTTCCTGGTTTCCCAGGAAACAGAGGTAGCATGAATGATTCTCTTTCCTTTGTTGAACAGTATGATTTATGTTTGCTATTTTGCATATTAAAAAAAAATGCAAATACACACAGGTTTCCCTGGCTTGAAGGGTCTTTATGGATTGCATGGATTGAAGGGACAGAAGGGTCTTCAAGGACCAGCAGGTATTTAACATTCCAACAGTTGATTAAATATAGCTGTCTTTTAAAAAACTCCTCAATTCTGTGTTTTCATATTTAAACTATTTGAATCTAAAATTCTTGATGTGTTGTTTGGTCAGCTTCACCTTTGTATACAAATGTAGCAGATTTGATCTTTTATAATAGAAATCATCTCATAACATTGTTTGTAATTGTATAATTTCAGGCCTGGAGATCATGGGACCAACAGGAGATCCAGGGACCAAAGGGCCCAAAGGAGATGGTGGAGAACCCAATGATCAGCGTGGCTCTCCTGGATCACTTGGTTTAAAGGGCTTCCAGGGACCTCTAGGTTAGGTTGCTTTCTGGTATCACTGCTGTCATTTTCCTTTTATCTTGAAATGGAAAAGTTGACTGGAGAGTTAAATCAGTTCCACCGATTCCATCAGTCAGTTTCATCCTGTTACAACCATCTTAACTTGCTCAGGTGACCCCGGTGACCCTGGTCTGCCAGGACCCCGTGGCCTAACAGGATTAGACGCTACCCCAGGTGGGCCAGGATACGTTGGAGATCCTGGATTTTCTGGGTCCAAAGGTTACCACGGTGAGAGGTTTAATCAGATGAAGTAACTGAATAGAGGAAGGCTGCCGTGTTGTTGTTGTTGTCCTATGGTCAGAATTATTACTATGCAATAAAAACTGACTCCATACTGACAGCTAAGATGCGAAAAGTTCACATGTGCATCTACCACAGATGATCAAAATGACATTTCTCTAAGGTTTTCCTGGAACCAGAGGACTTCCTGGTGTGGATGGTATCCTTGGAGAAAAAGGTGTCCCAGGAATAACTGGATTTCCTGGACTTGTTGGTTGGAAAGGTATCAAAGGAAGTGAAGGCTCACTTGGATACAGGGGCCCAGATGGTGTGTCTGGGAAGAAAGGTAAACATCTGAACCAACGGCATGACATGACAATGAAAACATGATTCTTCAGGGGTTTTCTTTAAATACATCTGTCTTCTTTGATTTTTCCTGCAGGAGTGAAAGGAGAACAAGGCTTGATGGGTGTTCCAGGTGTGACTGGTGTGCAGGGAGACCGAGGTAGCACCGGTCCAAAAGGAAACATTGGGGCTACAGGTTAATGATCTTTCACCACCACCCACTGGTCCCAATTAGCACTTCTTTTTTTCTCAACAATCATTTGATCATCTTGTGCTCCAGGTTTTCAAGGACCTCCAGGCAATCAGGGACGTCCCCCTCTTCCCCCAACAATAGCAGCAGAAAGAGGTCCTCAAGGACCACGGGGTATTCCTGGACCACATGGGGTTAAAGGACAAATAGGACCACAGGGCTTTCCTGGAGATGCAGGTTAGTTGCTCTTAACAAACCTGTGTCACAGCATTTCTAAATAATAACAAACTCAATAGCATGAATCAATTTCAAAGGTTTCATGGGACCCAGAGGGCAGAAGGGCATGCCCGGAATTAATGGCAGGCCAGGCGTGCCTGGATTCCGTGGAGAGGTTGGACAAAGGGGCCACGCTGGTCTGCAAGGCATGGAGGGTATGTCAGACACTGCGGACCAGTTTAAGATTAGCTTAATAACTCTGGACGAAAGGGAGCATTTTAAAAGCTGTAATCATTAATATTTTGGTGAAAGTCAGTTTAATGCCTCAATTGCCAAAACATCTAAATGATTAATACTGTAACTGTATCTGTGCTTCATTTACACAGGCCTATTTTACAGTGGGGCACCTGTAGCCTGCATGTCTGGATGTTTCATTTATGCCAGAAACACTGAATTCCTCCTCTCTCCACAGGCACTCGTGGGAAGCCTGGTGCCCCTGGTTTGCCTGGCATGCCGGGCCGCAGCGTCAGCGTCGGTTACCTGTTGGTGAAACACAGCCAGGCAGAGCAGATACCCATGTGTCCAGTGGGCATGGCCAAACTGTGGAGCGGTTACAGTCTGCTGTACATGGAGGGCCAAGAAAAGGCTCACAACCAGGACCTGGGTGCGTGTGCAGCTCGCTGTCTGAGTCAACTCAAGCGAATATTCCCACGTCCGACTGCTGACATTGTAATCTAGTCAACTGGAGGCATTCCTTTGAGCTCAGGCCTGCCGCAGACACTGTGGGGACACTTATTTGCCTTTAATTAGCTGCAGATAAGAAAGGGAATAGTCTTGATGGTACACAGAAAAGGACAGCATTGTTTTTCCTAAAAATGTAATAATCCCTGCTGACTTCTGTGAATTTAAATTACTTTAAATAAAACAATACAGAAGATTAGTTTTTTGGTTAGAAAGCGTGTGAAACATTTGATTAAGTGTGACCAGCAGAATATTAAAACCTTATGATGTCTTATTTTTTCATGCTGCATATTTTGTTGTGTTCAGGATTGGCAGGCTCCTGCCTCCCTCGCTTCAGCACCATGCCCTTCTTGTACTGTAACCCCGGGGATATTTGTTACTACGCCAGCAGAAATGATAAGTCGTACTGGTTATCGACGACAGCTGCTCTTCCCATGATGCCCGTGGAAGACGGTGAAATCAGACCGTACATTAGCCGCTGCTCAGTGTGTGAGGCTCCGTCAGTTGCCATTGCGGTGCACAGCCAGGACATCACCATCCCACAGTGTCCTGTGGGCTGGCGCAGCCTGTGGATCGGCTACTCTTTCCTCATGGTGGGTTCTTAAAACCTAAAGTTAGACCAGAAATGATAGAAATGATTTTACGCTAGCGCAGAATAGATTTATACACAGACTTGGGCAATAATTTCAATATTTTTGCAAAAAGTGTGTTTTGTTCCCTATCACCACCACAGAAAATCAAATTTCTAGTGAATCATGTTCAACTGTGTATGGTGTTTTACGAAAGCAGGTCAAACACGATTCAAAATTAATGAAGATAATTTGGGAATTATGGGATTACGCCATTAAAAAAAACCAAACACACAATTCCAGGCTCTTGCTACACCAGTAAAAGGCTTAACCTTTGAGTTGCCAGTCTGGTTTATTGTTGGACTGTGGATTTCATGCCTACCTCATGTCATTTTTTTTTTCTTCTTCTTCTTTCAACTTTGTGTCCACAGCACACAGCAGCAGGAAATGAAGGTGGAGGGCAGTCCTTATCATCACCTGGCTCCTGCCTCGAGGACTTCCGCACAACACCGTTCATCGAGTGTAACGGGGCCAAAGGCACATGCCACTACTTTGCAAACAAGCACAGCTTCTGGCTCACCTCTGTGGACAAGTCATTCCACACGGATCCCACAGCAGAGACACTCAAAGCAGGCCAGCTCCTGTCACGCATCAGCCGCTGCCAGGTCTGCATGAAGAACCTATGAGAGGCTGCACGGTGACGCCAACAAAAGGAGCGTTGCACTGACAGTGGGGGCAGTTTCTGTCTATTTACACAGAACATTAACAGAAATATGAAGTGACTGCAATGTCTTGAGATTTTACTGAAATGTCCCACTGAAGCTAAAGTCTTGTAATGCCAAATGCATTATGAGACCACATGAATTTTTCTGTTAAATGTGGGTTGGTGCTTACCTTTTAACTTATTACCTCAGCTATTATACATAACCATACATACAGCTGAACCAAAGATCCCCTTTTGTAGTTGTTTAGGGTCCAAGGCTCACCTTAAACCCACTAACACTGCCTCCCAGGAAAAGAATGTCATTAAAGGTCATTTTAATATTAACAGAATTATCCTTTTTGTAAACCACTGCCTATGCAAAACATGCACCTTTTGTCAACTGGTCATTATTTCACCTTGCCTTTAACTTTCCGTTTTACATTCACAAAATGCACTGATTGCTTCTGTATTTATAGCTGAGCGAACTTGACCCTCTTAACAGTTACACGCACCATTATGTCGCCTTCTATTACAAACCTAATTGTGCTGTTCTGAGGCAATAGAGCGGAAGGTAAACAGCTTGGATCAAAGGTTTCACTGTTGCTGTGCTCACTTATCTGGCTTAAATAACACTATTTTACACACTAGAACCAGGTCAGGTGCTTCAGTTGTTTGGAAATATGCTTATACTTTAATGCCATTTTGTTTCCCTGTAATATAATTGTGGATTTTCTTACCATTAATACTGAATTTGGATGTAAAGATTAAACCGTTTCTGTACATCTGTCCGTTCTTTTACTTTCAGCTCCCACTGACAGATGAGCCAGGTGGCAAAATAGACATCTTTATTAGGACAGCACAGTGAAAAATTCAATATTAGCTCCTATTTACACTCATTTAAAGTGAGACACATTGTTGAAAAACAAACCAGCATTAGTGAAATGGAATTTGTAAAAATCAACAAACAGTGCAACGTTCCTCCCCCCCGACGATCCGTGTTTTCAGGGTTAAGAAAATCACAATACTGATCATTAAGACATTGCAGTGATTAAATTAACGTTTGTCTTGTGTGACCACATTTTATGGGATAAAAGTGCAGTTTCGCTTAGTGAAATGCTTCGTAGGACAAGGCGATAAAGTGTTAATTTCCCTTCCACGAAGAAGCCTGAACACATTTCTTTGTCCATGTTTATCCACAAAAATCAAGATTGTGATTTGTGTTTAGTGTGTGTGTGTTAAAAAGTAATTTTGGGAAAAGGAGTACCATCATAGGACACATCTTTAACGAGTGGTGCAATTGATTGTCGACTTAAAAACAAGTCTCTGCATCTGTCTGCATTCACCTCCTAGCAGCAGGACGATCTGTTCTTCTTGTTGCTGGCCCCCCTGCACTCCTCCAGGTCCACCGTTGGAGAAACTTGGTTTTCGTTCCTCTTCCTCAGGATGAAAGGCAGCACCAGATTGAACAAGGCTTCAAACAAAGCATCCACGTTGTAGCCCGACTTGGCACTCGTCTCGAAGCACATCTTGTCGGCAGGCAGGCTGCTCTTTTCTTCCAGCCCCTTGTATCGTAATATTCTCTCATAAAAAGCCTTCGCATCTTCGGGGGACACCTGTTTGTGTAGCATCAAGCCAGACAGGGATGCGGGGGATGCAGGGGGCGTCGGGCATGCAGAGAAGACCTGCGGCTCGGTGCCCTCCAGAGCCCCCTCGGTTCGGGTCTCAGACGCCGCCTCTGGATCCTGCAGCTGCTGGGCTTTGGGGTCTGTGAGATCGGCTTTGTTGCCCACAACCGCGTAAATGCAGTCATGGTTAGCGGTATCGGTGAGAGAGAGGAATCGCTCCTCCAGCTCGGCCAGGCTCTGCCAGTTGGTGACGTCATAAATGAAGATGACTGCGGCGGCACCTCTGCAGTACATTGAGCCCAGTCCGTGGAACTGCTCTCGCCCTGAGGAGAGAATAGGAAGCACAATTAAAGGATTACAATTAGTTTAGAAAGTACACCCTTCTCAATGAAAACATGCTGTCATTATAGGAGCTTCCCATTTAAAGTGTTTTATGGTTTTAAAGCAGTAAACCGAACGACGCTTTACCAGATATGGTTACGTTTGTCGTGCATCAAAATAAACCAAATCAGTTAACAAATACAATCTTTCATGGCACAGGGTTTGATCAAACTGCCCCCAAAACAAGTCCAGATAACACATCTGTGTCAACACGCAACACAATGACACCCGACTGTGACTTGACGGGCAACAATAAATGAAGAGTCAGACATGATCAAGATCTGCTTCAGAGTCGGGTTCCATCATTTCTGCACCATCAGAGGAACAGAATGTCACTTCTAACAAGTCTACCCTGTTGAATTTGGGAGACAGTTTGTGGATTTTCATGAATCCTGTAATTTTACTCAGGATTTCACTATGCTTATTCTAAATATTTAATGGTTTTGTACAGAGACCAAAGTATAAATATTTCCTTATCTTATCAAACCATCACTTGGTGATACAGCTTTCTATTAACAACATAAGTATACTAAATGTTGCATTGTTGGGGCAGAGGAAGTGACCATGACAATGCAACATTGACCATTACGTTAATTTGACCTCTCATACAGTGTCAGTCATAAATATATTCAGCCCGGAAAGCTCAGATACTAGATGATGTGAAAGGTCAGTTTCACTCGTGCTTTGGGAAAGCACGCTTGTATGCAACTTCAGAACTGTTGGGTGAGAAAGCAGCCACTCAACTGTTCCCGTCACGGCCTTATCACATGACCCAGAAGAGGAACAGGGTACTCTGCATTCAGGAGGGTTGGAAATGTGGTGTTCTGGGTGAAAATAGGCACATTTTTCAGGAAAAGGGTTAACCTTGCAGCCATGAACCTTGAGCGACATTCAAAAACCATTTGAACTTTGAGTCAACTGACTCAGAACTAAGTTCTGTGGGAATGAGTAACTAAAACAAATGCAGAGCCCCCTGTCAGAAGTCATGGAATCAGGGAACACACAGGAAATGGCTCACTGGCAGCATAAAATTCGCCTTATCTCTGTGGCCCAATAACTCCACTTTGTGTTTGCCTGAGAGGATTTTCAGTAATTCATGTTTACACAATACTAGGGTGTACAATGTCCACATATTCATTGATACTACCTGGAAACTGATGATATGTTGCAATAGCAGTCTGATTTTAAATGTGTCATCATTATTACTATGAGTTTTTTTAATGCTGGAAGTGAGAACACAAAGCCTTGGAATGTGTGTGCACACACTCAAAACTGAGGTAACATATCTCTTTTCAGACGGCCAACTGTGAAATCTAAACATTCTGGCACAGTGAAACCTGCCTGAATAAATAAAATAAATAAAATAATTCATGCGTGAAGCCGCCTTTTACAAAGCTTCTCTAATTGATTGAGACCGATCGTTGTGTGTGAGAAGCACTCACAAACGCTCCCCATGAGGTCAGAGCTCTCCAATATTGAGCAACATAAGTCACAGGATTGTTTAAGTTTACACAATATAAACCCGTTTAAATGAAGAATGAACAAAAAATTGATGGGTTTCCTACTTAGTTCATAATGTTGCTTAAAAAAAATAAAATCTCATTAAATAACTCCATGAGCTCAGTTCAGCCATTTCCCATTACCTGAATCATTCACTGGTGAGAATGAATCTTTCACATCATCACATTTTAGATTGGGTTTAACATACTGCATTCTGGAAAATAGGGATAGTTATTTACATTATTAATGTTAGTATTTTTATGTATTGACTTTATCCAAAGCTTATTTAATAATACCTTTTTATCATTTATAGATACACATAGCAATTAAAATCCCTCTTAATGACTCTAAACACAAAAGGACTCTAAACACATTATTAGGAGTCCAAGCAATCAAAATTTCTTAATGTACTTTGTTACAAATAAATGGAACTGGTGGAAATGGTGTCTTTTGAAAGTGGTTTTTGGCAATGCTGGAGACCGAAACTGTTCATCTGAACTGAACTCCTCCAAACTTTATCTGGGACTGTTGTTTTCATCTGAGATATTCATCTGTATTTAAGAAAACATAACCAGCTGAGAGGCTGTGCAGCCCGTGGGCTCCTGGCTGTGCGGTCACATGTCACTGATTGAACGCCTTTGCGTGATCACGCCTTATCAGATCAGCAAATTTTTCTGAAGAAATTACAATCTACTAAAAAATTCAAGTGTGAAAAGATTCCAGTGTGGTATTACCTGCGGTGTCCCATATGGAGATGTTGTAAGGACCCCACTGTTTCAGATAAAAGGCCCCTCCGACGGTGCTGATGGTTTCTTTGAATTTCCTCTCCATGTACCTGTGGAGCAGCGAGGTCTTCCCCACGTTCATGTCTCCCAGGAGAACTACCTTGACGTCGGGTTTCTTCATCTTCGACACCTCAGGCATGATGATGACGAGTCGCTCACCAGGAGAGATTTTTTTTTTTTTTAATCCCCCCTTGTTGTCAAGAAACACGATCCCGTTTATTTCGTAGAAAATATTACAAAGAAAACTTTGAGAGACTCCATTTTATCAAGTAAAATTAATTTGTAGCAGCGCAAATAAGCAGCGTTTAATCATTCTCGGTGCGTGATGTCTGAACTTCACAGAAGTAGTCCAGATTAAACAGGAAGTAGGTTAGCAGGGTGGGGGTTTTCACCCTCGGTACAGTCTGTCAGGTTCTGTACGCGACTGCACACTTTTTTCATTAACATTTATACAGGGTAGAAATAAAGTAAATTAAGTAATTTTAAACCGTTTAAATTGTAATCAAATGGAAGTTGTCATTGGATTGTGAACATTTCTAAAAAAAAAAATTTAATCAAATTTAAATCCTGCAAAACTAAACTCCGAGGGAATTTTGTAGAGAACAGCCTTGCGGAAAATGTTGGGATTTATCACATGGGAGGTGTTTCGCTTCAAAAAGTTAACTTGTGTGCAAACCCTTGATTTAATTTATATAAATAACATTTTGATATGGCTTTATATTACTCTAAACAACAATCATGAGCTAAGGTTTAAATCCAAACAAATTTTGTTGCGTATTTTACAGGTATATTGATTTTAGACATATCTACACAGTAACTGCATAATTCTTCATCGTCATCATCGTCCTCTTCTTATTACTAATACTGTCGTGGATATTTTAATGCAGCTGTTTTGTTACACTGGTGTTTTTGAGCCTATCACAGTCTGCAAATTCCTAGTGTAACCAGGAACGACGTATTCGGCCAACGTTCAACAAGTTACAATTCAGTGGCAGAGTTCTAGATTTTTCAAGGGGCCGTGAACGCATCACAAGCCTTTACTTCCTGTTGTGTAGAGAGCTGGCTTGGGCTGCCTGATGACTAGGGTCATTTCTGCACCGTTTACAGTGCTGAAACGCAGTTCCAGTTTAGGTAAGGACTGTTTACCCTCAGCCACTTCGTGTAACAGTAGCTTTAGTTAGATTAAATAATCGATGACATGCCGCCACAGCTGCAGTTGTTCGCATTTTGCCTTATCGCGGTGGCGTTGTCGCTTGTCGCCACATTGGTCGGTTTAAATGAGAAAGGTAAAGTGAAGAAACTGTGACGTTTACATCTTTTTTTTTTCTTTTTTTGCGATGATTTAAGCTGAATGTTTTTATCTTAGCTTTTTGCTTGTTGATGCCCCCTCTTTCCATCGAGGAGTTGACAGGACAGCTTATGTACGGGGCGGTGTTTAGGACCCCGCAGACACCTGCGGGCTCTGGCGTGGGCGGAGCCGCAGCAGAAAGACGGCAGACGTCTGCTGTCGACGTCAAGGGGATAAACACAGACGGCGAGACTTTAGCCAGCGTGGAATGTGGTAACATTTAGGAATGGTAATAATTTACACCTTAGAAGCTGTGGTGGATACAGCCATATTCAACCCAAGCTGCTTAATTAGGCAGTTTTGGGGTTGTTGTTTTTTTTTGTTTTGTTTTTCTTGTTTAATGTAGCTCAGGCATCCCGGATCCAGAGACACGTCCATTATAATCCACAGCGTCAACATCTCTGCTCAACTCCGACCTTAAACTGACAGCAACCCTCTTCTGTCCGCTATGCAAGCGAACACGACACGGGGCTTCCTGTGGTCTGACGTCGAGACGCGGACCTTGTTGAACATCTGGGGCGATCAGGACATCCAGGCGGCGCTGGATGGAAACTTCCGTAACAGCTTCGTGTACCGCGACATTTCACGGAGGCTGGGAGCCATGGGCTTCGAAAGGACGCCCGAACAATGCAGAGTGCGGATCAAAAGCCTCAAAAGGCAGTTCTTGTTGACAAAGGAGGGCAATCTAAGGAATAACGGGCAGTATCACAAGATTTTTAAGTTTTACGACACCATGGAGAGGATTTTAAGCAACCGACCAGCGCTTGACCCCCAGGAGTTCATAGAGGGCGGGGCAGGAGGGGAGGAGGCCGGGGATGGCATGGAGGAGGATGGAGAAGATGCCCAGGATGTTTACAATGAGCGCAAAGGGGAGTGTCCCTATCCTGCAGAGACTGAAGTCAAGCTGGAATATCCGACTGTTCCCATCCCTATTCCTGTTAAAGTGACCGTGGGCAACAGCAGTAAGTGCGCTCTGCTTGTCATGCACATGCTTCTCAGAGTAAAACTATAAAAGGTTACTCAAGTGCACCGTGTCAACAATCTATCTCATACTATCTCACTCTCTCCACTTCAGGCCCTTCCATTAGACCGCACAATAGCTGCCAGTCGGCCAATAACTTGTCTGCCAAGACAATTAAACGCACACGGAAGCGGAGAGCTAACTTCCCCATGGAAAGACTAATGGAGCAGTTCCTGGAACAGAGCACACAGGCCGAGGACAATTTCTATCGTGTGGAGGAGCAGCGCCTGCAGGCAGAAGACCGTCGCAGAGAAGCTGAGCACGCCCGAGAGCTGCACATGCTTCAGATGCTCGGCCAGATGTTCTCCAGCATTTCCTCCGTGAGATCAGGAGTCACCCTTTCCAAAACGGCTGCTCCTCCTCCTCCTGCTCCTCCAGTCTTCTACGGAGCCTCCCCTTCGTGTGCACGCGCACAGTCCGGTCAAGTCCGTTGCCCCTCACCCCCAAAAGACTGTTTTGCCCAGCAAAGTCAACTCTTGAACCCAGATCCCCACCCGATAGGTACTAGCATCGGTGTTGTGTTTACAGCCTGAAGGCGATGGTGTGAAAGAAATACTGAAAGCTGACAGTTACAACTCCATCATCTGATATTTAAAATCTCACCGTCTCCATGATCCTTAAACGTTTTTATTAAGTTTGTTTGCCTTCATACACCTCTGTGTGATGACACGCGCTAGCCCAGTTCAAACTCTTTGAACTTTCTTTACAGTTTTGGATCGCTACTACAGCTTGGGTTCAGCATCAGGCGGGGACATGGATGGGGATATTCTGTCGCTGGTGAAGAGCATAGTTCCTCCACTGACATCCAAGAAGCACAAGGGACAAGACGGGCGTATTGGGATCATTGGAGGGTGCCAAGAGTACGTAGCATTGCATCATCCACCAGACTGGTTTTTACTGATGCTCTTCTGTCCAGTATTTGTTCTGATTCTCTTATGTATGTTCTCTGAAGCTATACTGGAGCTCCCTATTTTGCTGCCATCTCAGCACTGAAAGTGGTAAGGATCGCAATACTCCCTGTGGTAGATTCTCATGTTAACCTCATCGGAACGATGTTCTTATTCCAGTAAATCTAGCTTTGCACAGTGGCATTATGTCCTTCTTGTCTCCAGGGTGCTGACTTGTCTCATGTGTTCTGCACCAAAGATGCTGCACCGGTCATCAAATCATACAGCCCAGAGCTCATCGTTCACCCGGTTCTGTAAGTGACGCTTCATCAAATGTTTAAAAATACCTCATTGGAAAGAAAAATATAAATTGTTTCCTTTCTTCACTTTGTAATGGAATTCAAGGAGTTTAAAAAGCATTTTAACCGTACTGGGCCTTTCCCTGTCTGGTTTGTGTCTCTGGGTCTCCCCATGAAGGGACAGTCCTAATGCACTGGAGGAGATCGAAAAATGGCTTCCGAGACTTCACGGCCTCGTGGTGGGACCAGGCCTCGGGAGGGAAGCCGCCTTACTGAAAACTGCCAAGGCATGTGGGATATCTTCACTCCTCCGTGCACTTGCAGCTGCTCGGGGATAACTATAAAAATGAGCCAAATCAGATTTTCAACAGTTGTGAAAGTGTAGTAATCAATGATTGCAGCCTCCTTGTGACTTTAAATGGTAAAAACTCATCGACATAGTTTCCCCGAAAGGATGTATTCTGTTGTAAAGGTCACACTTTCATTAAAAAAAAAAAAAACAAAGTCCAAGATTTGCACATAAATCAGATTGTAGTAAAAAGTGACAAATTTACTAGAATTATCCTAAAAAATTTTAATATAACCATTAAATTTCCATGAAAACAATATGATTGTTTCTTTCTGGATTGTGTTTATTTTCTCTCTTATAGGAGGTGATTGAGAAGACTAAAGCGAGGGAGATCCCTATTGTCATTGATGCAGTAAGTCAGGCTGTGTGGAAGTGTTTTGCAAATCTGGGCCCACATAGTGACCGCATCTCTTTTTGTCTTCAACAGGATGGATTGTGGCTGGTTTCACAGCAACCATCTGTCATCCAAGGCTACCAGAAGGGCATCCTCACGCCAAACTTCATGGAGTTCACCAGACTGTACGAGTCACTGGTGCGTCTCTCACACCAGTCACCATTCATACATAGTTCCATGTGTTCATGTAAGCATCTTCTCTGTTTGGCTGTCTCAGCACCACGAACCCATGGACAACACCAATCATAAACGCAATGTCATGAAACTCAGTGTCGCTATGGGCAACCTCACCGTGGTGCTGAAAGGGGAGCAGGATCTGATCTCTGATGGCAGCAAAGGTTTGTATCACACACAGTTTCACACTCACTTCTGACCAAACCAAACCCAAATGCCTTCCAAGAGGCTTCAGAGCTCATCGTGGTCTCTGATCTGGTGTGATTGTGTGTTTTCAGTGATCCCGTGCAGCGTTGAAGGCAGCGGGAGGAGATGTGGTGGACAGGGGGACCTCCTGTCTGGATCTCTGGGAGTTTTGGCTCACTGGGCTCATTCTGCCTCCACAGCTGGAACGATAAGAAGGTGAATAATGTGCAGGAGAGAAAATGAGAAGGTTGCATACTAATACAAAATGGAGACTATTAATGTAATTTTGTCTGGTTTTGTAATACTCCAGTGTGAATCCATCAGCAGTTGCAGCATTCGGAGCCTGCGCTCTTACCAGACAGTGCAACAGCCAAGCATTTCAACGACACGGCAGGTCCACCACGACATCCGACATGATCCAGGAGATTGGATCGGCCTTTAAAAAGCTCTTTGAAAGCTGAGAAAACTGCTGGTTTAATAGTTACACACAGTACTATTTCTGTTAATACACTATGAGTGGGGTAGTAAATGTAATTAAGATCTATTTATTTGGAGGTTATTGCGGTGTGACGATGATGCTGCACTGGTGATTTATTTGAGGTGTATTAAATATACCTGATGAGGAAAAAACTTAAATTCATGTATTCTGTCTCACGTGTGTTATTATGAATAGATTTGAAACCCTTTTACTTTTGGATTTTCTTGATGCTTGTCTGTCACCACAAGAGGGCGCTGTAGAAACAGGAACATGTCTCCTGTCTGTGTGACTTGACCGAATTATAGCAACTGAAAACTAGAATTATAGCAACAGAGATCATTTCTATAAAAGGGGGTGTGTTCCTCCTTTATTCAAACTGCATCTTGATCGTAAAGGCGCTTCATCTTGCAGTATAAGTGCATTCTGAAATATTGTTCAGGCACTTTAGGTAAGAGCTAACCTCAGCAGCTTCTGAGCTGAACGTGAAGACCTCAGACCCGGTGGTCCACTCGGCTATCACCAACTTAGCGTTAGCATCGCCGGTGTCAAACCTCTGCTGCAGTAAACGTACCGATAGCCAAGCGGTAAGTGCTTCTATTAATTGCTCAGTCGCTGGGTACTTCGTTCAGTGACGCGTGGTTTAGTATTCGTTGTAGTGATGTTTTTGTTCTTATTTCGTTAGTAACGTTGTGCGGGAAAAAATATAACAAGCTAATTGGCTAGCATCAACAGTTACACCGAAACATACACAAATGATTTACTAAATTCTTATAGCTTTGTGTATTCGTGCGTTCTGATATATTGCTTTCTTAGTTTAGCGTTATATGCTGAATTCTTTACGTTTAAATTAATGTTTATATTGTGAGAGAATGAACTCGTTGAATGTCTAGTCAGCGCTGGGGTTCGTGGTTGTTGCAGGGGAATATGGTTGTCAGACACCGATAAGAGTAATGTGAAAAAGGGTTCAGTTAAAGTAAAACTTGTGTAAAAAGTTGACTGAGGACATTTTACCACGCGAACACTGTACGTTAGCTTTAGTTGCTAGTCATGTTCGAAGCGAAAAACCCAACCGTCTGACTTGCTAACTCAAGCTAACTCGCTACCTAATATTTTTTTTCTTTTGCCTGCTCCGACTTTGCAAGATACATCGGTTCCCTCGTTGTATCTACCTCATCGTTGGGTTATATTTTGTGTTATCAATCTTAGAACTTTATAGAATATTTATAGTGATCCCCCTCCCCTCCCCTCCCCTCCCCACCCCAATTTCACAGTCCCGTCTCTTCCATTTTACTGAGACTGGCCCCAGTGCAGATGGATTTTCTCCTGGTATATTATTGTAAGGGCCGGTGTTTATTAACATCAGCTCTGAGCTGAAGTGAACAGGAGTGGATTGTTGTCAACAGGTGCAGCTGTCAGTCTGTGCCGAGAGAAAGGAGCTCCGCGATGTTGAACCCATCCAATGGCGACCCCGGCCAGGTGGTCGTCAACTATGTTGAAGAGTATTTGGAGCTGGTGGAGTCGCTTCCTTGTGACTTGCAGAGGAGCGTTTCTCTCATGAAAGAAATTGATGCCAAGTATCAAGGTAAATGACGCATTTGTTATAGGTTATTGATGTGTAAACTGATTTATTTGTGCGTTTTGCAAATGAGAACGCAATCTGTAAATGAATCAGTCTTTTTGAAAACATGTTTTTGCAACAGCAGAAAAATATTTAAGTAGCATTAGTTATTTTTCAGGCTCCCACCAACTGCTTAACATTGAAAATATAAGAATCACCATGAATTTAAGTCACTTCCTGTTTATCTATGGCCTGTTGCTGCCTCAGATTCTCTCACACTCCTCCCTGCGTACCCTCCTGCTCATCATTTGCTTTTTCCAGATCTTCACAAAATGAACTCACTTCCAGAACACTTGGGAAAATTGACCACAATTATAAGCAGTCATTAATGAGAATATGTCAAATTTGTACTTTTTCCTTCTTATTCTCTTTTGCAGATGTCTTGAAGGAACTGGATGACGCATACGAGCGTTACCGCCGGGAGTCGGACTCGCTCCAGAGAAGAAAGCTTCAGTTGTCCATTCAGAGAGCCCTTATTCGCAGTCAGGAGCTGGGAGATGAGAAGATCCAGATTGCTGGTCAGATGGTAGGTACAGAAGTAGTCACATTCTGCAAGGTAAATAGAAACCTAGCATCATATCAGCGGGGGAACCTGATACATCCCTCGGATTGTCTTTGACCTCTAGTCGTGTTTGTGCTCCTCCTCCAGTTTACATTTGTTCTTCTGCAGGTGGAGTTGGTTGAAAACCGCACGCGTCAAATCGACTGGCATTCTCAGCTTCTCCTGTCATCTCAGGAGGTTCCAGAGAGCCACGTTCCCACAACAACCTCCATGACAACCAGTGCAGCATCCATGATGTCATCTTCATCATCTACCATCACTCCGGGAAAAACCAGTCACCACGATAAGAAGCGGGACGAGGTCACGCCCGGCTCAGCGGTGGGAGACAAGGCCGGAGGGAAACGCTCCAGACGTCAGAAGAATGGAGAAACCCGAGACAGTTACGGAGGGATGGACCACTCCGACGAAGTGAGCCTGGGAGCGTCCCGTGAAAAGAGAGCTAAAACCTCATCAAAGAAGAAGAAAAGGTCAAAGGGCAAGTCCGAGAGAGAGGTGTCCCCCCCGGACTTGCCTATCGATCCAGATGAGCCCACATACTGCCTGTGTGAGCAGGTCTCCTACGGTGAGATGATCGGCTGCGACAACGACGAATGTTCCATCGAGTGGTTTCATTTCTCTTGTGTGGGGCTGCATCATAAACCCAAAGGCAAGTGGTACTGCCCCAAATGCAGAGGGGAGAATGAGAAGACCATGGACAAGGCCTTGGAGAGGGCCAAGAAGGAGAGGGCCTACAACAGGTAGCTGTTGCCCGGTGAACACTCCTGTCAGACAACCACGTGTAGTTTATTCTCCTCACTGCCAACACAGCTGAAAACAGTAAAGATTAAAGCTTGACCTTGTAAATAGTTAATTTTTTTTAAACTGCTTCATACATGAAACATTTTCTTTGTTGTTTGGCCAACAGTCTTGCGGTTACACAATGTTTTCATCTGCATGCAACCTTCCGCTTTATGACATGCTGAAGCTACAATTAAAACCTTTATGAATAAATGTCTGGCTTCCTTCATCAGAAAACAGACTTTAGCATTAGCACACTTCTGTTCGGACAACAACAGCTTCAGGCAGAAAATGAAGATAACTCCCATTGCAGATGATTCCAGTAGTATTCTGAGTGCAGTATGTCTGTCTGGACCTGATCACCCTCTAAATAATCATGCTCCTGAATCAACTTTGGATACTAGGAAACGAGATCCAGTCGATGTTCTGACATCAGGTACCAGCAGTCTGAATTAAAGTCAAAATGAGACCACGTGCACGTGTCTGAGCTACGTGTACAGAAATCCTGCCCGAGAGTCCCACTGCTGCTGCTGAGTTAGCTGCAGATGGCACAAACGGCAGATACATACATTTCCGCCCCCCCTCCAATGCCTCATGTCACCATGCCAAGATCAAGTTGGAGTTTGTTTGCAATTACAACAAAATACTGGATGGACTTTGATGTTTAATTTACAAAAGCTGAGAAAGTGAAAACCACAGTTCTGTACAGAATTTCATTCACAAGATTCTTATATACACAAGTGCTAAAGTGCAACAAGAGGAAGGTATTCTGTCTTCCATGGAACAGTTAGAACCCAATCTGGTGATAAAGATGCCTGATTTAGCTGAACTCTGACGTGAGGCAGGAAAAATCACAAGGCCAGGAGCCCAACACACAAAGCTCTGTTTCATACGCCACCCTCTGAGGCAGTCACCATAATCATTCATGGGGGGCAAGAACACAAATGAATTTGGGGGTCACTGGCCAACAGTCCCATCCAGACGAGGTCAAGATTCAGTCCAGTCTGTCACGGACTGAAAACGTTTGGATGGAAAAGAAATAAAATCATTAGCTTTAAATTGGTAACGCAAAACAAACAAGGGTAAAGTGCATAAAAGCTTAAAATCCAAAAGTTGAGTGAGTCCGTGCGTGTGTGTGTGTGTGTGTGTGTGCTCCAGATGTGTGGCTGCTGCACAGCTCAAACACCAGGCGGCAAGGACGGTCAGGAGAGACAGTCTTAACAGCGCTGTTGGGGTTGGGTTCATCCAGCAGGGACTGAGGAGACGTTTCATCAACGCTCATTACGCTCAATATCATTTGTTCGATATTTCTACACGAGTTAAGTCACTTTCACGCAAGGGCTGTTAAAGTTAAACACGTTACAGTAATTGGATAATTGTGAGTAGAATGGCCAACCAGGTCAGCTGAAAGGGTCATTTTAACACCAGGCAGAGGTACTTTACTGGCGTGAGCTACTTTGAAACCACTCGAGTCTAATCGGTGAGACGGGTCAGAAGTAACACTCCTAAAACGGAGGGGTGAAACACTTGAACTAAACTGACAGTACTCAGCTAAAATAGTAATAAGAGTATACTATTGTCTGGTGTCTGTCTGTTGTTATTATCGCCACATATTTGTGATTTTTGGATTTTAAAAAACAGTTTGACAGACGCAAAGCTAGCCTGGTGTTAGCTATTTTGCTGTAAACTCACCGTTTCAGGTCTCTCATGAGTCTTGCCGGAATGGACATCTTTCAAATAATGTAGCGTCTACTTACTGTTAATAAAAGCTGTATTTACAACTAATTTTTGACTACGCTGGGTAGATATTTGACACCTCCGAAACAAGTTTATCACAGCCGTTGGTCAATAATCTTGCACATTGCGGTTTGCCAGGTTAGTCTTCCAAGACGATACCATAATACAAAGGAAGTGGATAATTGAATTAGAACATATTTACTTGTACATAGAATATCGCAAACATTAAACATTATGAACCAAACATATATATTTAATAAAAAAAACATTGTTTTATCACCGGATGCGTGTATGTTCTACGTATTTCAAAAGGACATTAAATTGTTCCGTTGGCACCCCCAGACTTGTCATGTCTTGCGGCTACCGTGTGACGTTTTTAAAGCGCGTGTTCGCAGACACAACGCAAATTGCGTTTCACCAAAGTGCTCGGATGCGTCTATTTAGTCAGCTGAGGTAATAGTTTTAAAATAAGAGTATTTTATTGGCGTTGACCAATAAAATACACAATATATGTACACCACGATATTCTGTGGAGAATTATCATCTTCTCCAGCCTGAAATATTTCCATCAAAATGAGCAGTTTAATATTAAGAATGACCAACACAAGTTTCCATCCTGCTTTGTTTTTTTTTATTAACATGAAGGAAAATATTAACTGATTTAATTCAAAAGCCTTTATCACTTACAACACAAGTTTTATAATAGTTAAATGCTTTTAACAACACAGATACCAACGACAACAGCTGGGCTGCCTATTCCAACAAGAAAACCACTGGAGTGATTAACAGGACCACTCTGGATTTAAGGCAAATAATCCTTTTTCAGGCTTACAAAAAGATTCAGGCAAATTGGACGGCCTTGTAAATTAAATTTTCTGTACTTCAAGAGCCATGGTAAAGCAGCATTGTGCTGTAGAATGCATGGTCGTAAAGCTGCTCTGCTCGCACTGATTTCTGGTGCTCCACCTGACTACCCGCAGGGTTATTATTCTCAGGTGAATCACTGTGGATGTGGTCGCCATGGGGAGTTTCAGCTGCTGGGTAACACCCAAATGGATGCTGTGGATGCTTGTGACCATTTGAGAAATTATCTTCAGGGTGTTTCACGTCTGCCACTGGAAATGAAACACAAAGGTCAAAGGCCATGCATCTGCTTCTGTAAATATTTAGCCTCAACAATTCTACAAAAGCTACCTCCACAGTTTAACTACTAGAGTTTGACATAGCTGGACAATTACAACCACCTCAATAGATGTTGGGATGTTTGCAGGATGACAAAGAATTGTAGACATATAGCAACATAAATCTTTGCAAGGCAGGCAGGCGGTAATTATGAGTAATGTATTAGAAGAATGGCATTTAAATTAAAATGTAATTACAATTAATTGTAACCTTCAGACTAATGAAGAACAGTCCACCACAGTCAAATTTAAGAAATCAATCAACATTTAATGACTTCATGAATCTGTTTTTTTTTTTGTTTTTTTTTGGCAAACACTGGACGTTTCATATGGTGCATATATACGAGATAATGCTGAACAAAACAGACATCACCCACAACTTAAAAATTATTACAAAATACACGATGGAGAATATTTCCCTTATCAGTATAAAAGTTCAGCACAATTAACACTTGGTAATAATTAAACTATATTAAATAAAGATCAAACAGTAATGATTTTTGCAAATCTATCCAAAAGTTGTTAAATATAAAATGGCCAATTATCAATTATCAAAATATTCTGGGCACCATTACATTACATTTGTGCAAGCTCTGCTAGTTGCCTAAAATGCCAACATACAGTTAAAAAAAAAGCACCACCATACTTAAGAAAGCGCGCTCAAATTTAACACTCATGTAGCACAAGAACATCAAAATTCCAAATTAATGGAGGTCTGTTTTAGTCCAGTCATTAAAAAAAATAAAAACACAAAGAGATGCATTTATTCTTTAAGAGCTACATTCATATTGGGAAAACTTTGGCATGAAGTGATCGTGGAATATCCTGGGAGAGATTTGCTCACACATTTAATTCAATGTCGATACAAATTTTAAAAATATAGATATTATAATGAGGGCAGAAGGTTAGAAATTACATCACCATTCCTTACCATTTAACAACTGCATTATAAGCAATCATTAAATAATTGATTGACTCATCTATTCAGCCCATATGAACTATAATTGCACAGGTACCCCTTGATTTACATAAAATTAAGGGTTTCATAAAAAAATGAAGTGCATTATTGGACGTATCAAGAGTTTTATCCATTTGCACAAAATAATGTACCGATACTTGTACAAGTCATGAAAACTGTAAACTCTCATTTCCCAAATATAGAGTAACCCATTGCCAAATCACAACAAATGTTTTATAGGTATATGGTTATGTTTGTGTGTATATACACATATATATATATGTATACACACACACACACTGTATATGTTGAAAAAAAAAAAAAAAAGAAAAGAAAAAAGCCAGGCGATGCAAAATGGCAAATATACTGCAGAATTCCTCCGTCACATAAACTAACCCTCTACAGGTACGCATAAGAATTGGTGCAACGACATGGGGTCTGCATTGACGCAACCGTGATAACCTCCAGATCTTTAGTTGCAGGGCATGACCTGTTCTGGCCCCCCTGGTCCTCACACTCATCCATGGGACCCAGCCCCTGAGATGATGTACACTCATTTAGCCCAAATGCAAAGGGTCCTGGCCCACCTGAAGTTACAGCTGCCGCCAATTCCATGCTTTCTGTCAGGGACTCTCCAGCGCCACCCAGTGGCCCAGCCCAGTTCAGCAGGTTTGCTTGCATGCCAAGTCCTGCAGTAAGAAAGACAACAGCAAAATCTGAAGCTTGGAATACGGAAAACAAATGCTTTCAGAGTTATACTATATAGAAATCTTTATATTTGTATGACTTTACAGGTTCTACATAAATCCAGCTTCAAAAAAGGTTTAAATGAGGAAGCTGAAGCAAGATAATGTAGCATGAGACCGAGAAGATGATGAACTGCATCTTTTCATTCAGAGACTTTTGTTTCCGCAGCCCGTAAAATGGTAAAATTCATAAGTGGAAACATTAATGTGTGCGTACATACCATTAGGTCTGGCCTTCTTTACTGGGTTTGCCTCAGTGTCATCAAATGACCTCTTTCTGTTAGTTACACCATTCAGAAAGCTGCGTCCTTGAAAAGTGGGGTGAGTGTGGCTTCCATTGTGGGTCATGCCATTCAGGAAGACCCCGTTTGGGGACTGGGCCATGTTCTGCTGGAAGTTCTGGGCATTGGACAGAATTTCTGCACACTCCTGGAAGCCCTGGGCGTAGGCCAGGTCAGCAGCAGTCAGCCCACTGGCATTCCTTATACTGCACAATGAAAGAACCAGTGTTAGACACAGTCACAATACGCTGGATTCACACAAATTGAACACAAAGACACGCACACAGACGCACACACATACGTTTAAAGCAAGTACTCTCACACACAGACAGACAGATTTACATCAATAACCCTGTGCTGCTCTACTCTCACATCTTCGTCATCCTCGAGATAGATGACGACTGATCCCTTTGGATCATTTGCATCTTCAGCTGGACTTAAATCTGGAGATAGTTTCCCTTAAGTTGGGGAACCAAGGCTGCTGCAAAAGGATGTGATTAAGACCTCCAAAGGCACACATAAGATTACCCTAATGATTACCTGAAATAGGTGGATATAAAAGAGTTTCCAGAGGTGAAGCCAGGAATTCCATTTTCAGGAGAGAAGTTACAAGATAAGACTTGACTGTAAAGAATTCAACTGTCTCAGTTGGGGAATTTATTCAAGAATACTGGTGATGGCTTCCATTTCAACGACACCGTGAGCTGGATCATGCTGGGCAAGATTGTATGAATTCTTCAGCGTCCGACAGAAGTGCAGCTCTGTCTTCCACAAAAATCCAGGAAATGCATCTTCTGATGACGCTCCAAAGATTAAATGGTGACGAAGATCAATGAAAAACAGCACAAGCTGCCATGTGTGAAAGACGTCTTCACTTTGACTTGGCTTTTGTTTCAAGAGGATGGAAGAAAACAAACAAAGTAGATAACTTCCATGACTGAAGCTACTTCCATCTCTTTAGGGATGTTAATCACACCCAGTTGCAGCAGGAGCAATTGGATTTGAGTAAAATAATGAATGAGCAAACAGTGAGTGTTAGGTTTCAAATGTCACTTCTACATATCAGCAGAAGCTGTTTCACTGGAAAATGAATGGAGCAGGATCAAAAAACAATTGGTAATCAATGCAGTTAAGCATGCTGTAAAAATAACTCTGTTACTTTAATTACTATGGTAATTAATTTTAAGGTTTAATTAAAAAATAAACAAATTACTTTTACATTAACAAAGGGTGTTGGGGACATGGAACCAGAGAGCTTAATGAGTAGGTCTGGCCTTCCTGCTGCCAAATTACTAAACAATGCTGCCTTGTTCTCTGTCTAAATGTCACTTAACTGTGAAAAGAGTTCTGTAAGCAAACAGTCACGTCTTTGTTAACTGGGACTGACCCAGATTCAAGTGTTTCCTTAAAATTACAGCGTGACAGGAAGAACTCTCATTATACTTCACCGAAAAGATAAAAAGCCAGAGTGGGCCTCTTAGCTACTTTCAAAACCGTTTGTTTGCATCTTTATGGTAAATTCCAGTGAATTTTGACTTCTGTGCATTATAAGAATTTAAAATAAAAGGTCACTGTTTGGTCATTCATTGTGCTCTTAAATTATTCCTTCTCTGCATTCTCATCTAAACAACAAAATATCAAACAATAATACAAAAAATACTTTATAGGCATTTAAGTCTGGAAAAAAAATATACATCACACAATAACTTGTCCACATTACCCATCATCCCCTTCAAATTAACGCTTCCAAAAAATTATTCATTTGTTGTTGATCATTCATCAACATTTGTTAAACCAATTTGAGGGAGGGTAGATGAAAAGGTCTCACTTTGAAGAAGAAATCTACACAGATGATTTCTATCATCAACAATACTCGAACAAACATAAAAATTAAAAAAATATATATAACCAATAGATCTAAAATGCATTATTAATTACTGGAAACAAAGTGCAAGTTAATGTATCTGTCCTATGGTGTAATGCATACCTACACGCATCAATGCACTGCGTTACAACAGATGAGTTTAGCACTTGTCCAGAGGAAGTACACTAGAGTTCTTCATATTCTGGAGCTACTAATGTGCTAAACTTAGATCAAGTCCCACCAACATTTTCCACGTGGATGGCTGATATCCCATTTTTAAAAATAAGTCATTTGAGCTTATGGAACTTTAGCACTGAGCCTTGGATTTACAATGAGAAGGGTGACAGGTGGGGCTGGAAGCACTTTAGTTACTACAGAAAATAATGAAACCAATTGAATGTGCAATCTAAATAAATGAGGACAAAACATCTTTTTCTTTAATGTAATCACCCCAAAACAGCCAACTATTCCTTAACAAAAAAACATAAAACAAAATATATACAAGTGAGACCTGGCATCTACAGTTAGCCAATTTCTTTTAAAAAAATTTTTTAAATTGGTGCTAACACAATTTTGAGGAAAGGGAATTTAGAAAGGAAGCGTTAATTTTTTGTAAATGCCTGGTATGCTTTGCTTTTCTTGCTCTAGGTATGATCTAACCTTCCAGAGGCAGCCTATCATCATGCTACATGTTGACGTGGGACTCACGTGATTAAACCTCTCCATATAAAGGGCTCCTATGGTTAGTTCATATAATCAAAAACATGTTATAAAATAAAAAAAGACTAGATAAATGAACAATCATGGATAATAAGCAAAGCATGCAGGTCTAAAATAAGTTCATTCTGATTCATAAAAAACCTAGCATTAAAACCAATCACCGCAAGAAATACCTCAACAGTTTGCCAGTGTGTAGATAGGAAGCGATAGTGAGAACACTCAATGCCACAACAGTGCGGCTATCCCAGGGAACGGGGCAGACTCAGCAGTGTCTATTCTCCCCCTTTCTAGGATTACTTGAAAAAACCAAGTCATTTCCAATTCAATGGCTGCAAAACATTAAGACGTACGGTTCTGTTTCTGTTAACAGTGTAGAAAACTTTGTTTTAAGCTTGTCACTTTCATAAAGGAAAAGGTGACAAAGATTAGATGTAAAAACAGACTATGATATTGTATAGGTTAATGCTATGACATACACAATGAAACATTTCTGTGTAAAAGATAAAATCTGGTACAGTAAAATGACAGTGAATAACCATTGCAACAGGATGATTATTAGCATTAGACAGTTTATCACATGATGCTAAGTAGTTCTAACCTATCTGAGTTGCTCTAAGCCTCTGTGTCTGTGCTCCTCCATCACTGCCAGCCTCCACACAACACCTCCCCGCTTGACGCTAACTTGCTAACCAATCTGTTCCACACTGAGGCTCATGACAAACCATGCCCTTAATGTTGGTAAGGCTTTCCAAAGACTCAGGATTTTAGGTCAATTGGTTCGAACTCATCAGGATTGCGCTCCATCTCTGTTGTTTTGTTAGACTGCCCAGACTGATGCTGATGGATTTTTTTTTTTTCCTACAACTGTACAGACTGTACATTAAAACTTTACTCATGGTTGTGTAGCATCATTTCAGGGGGGGGTGCATGGGTTTGCACCTCACAGGGGTCTGCATTAAGGCCCCTGAAACTGTAATGATTGCGTTGGTTTGATACAGAAGTATAATGAAATTTAGATTTTAAGGAACTAAATGGCTAAGCTAACTGAAATAGCTTTAAGTTTTAAACATGTGAACAGCAAGGGTGCTCATGCATCATTAGTGCAAACAAACAGGCTTTAAAGCTTCAGGTGGTACATCTTTTTCTGCCAAATATTTGCATTACAAGTGTTAAATACACAAAGGCATGAGGTTCAGTACTGGTGAGCTCAGCACTCCAGCACTCAGCAATAAAGACAGAATATCAATACCCCAAAAGATTTGATAACAGAATTTTTTTAGATTGGGGAGCACACTTTCATGTTTGGAATTGTTTTAGTTCATAAAATGGATTTCAACAGTAGATTCTTGTTTCCAAGAAAAGCTGTACTTTACAACTTGTCACTAGTTTGACAAATTTTTTTTTTTTTTTTTTTTACTATTTTAAAACGATTATTTACTCATGATAATTACACAAAGCTAAACTGTCTGGGTCTAATGTGCACCAACTTGTCCAAGAATGTCAAAGTTGAGTTTCCATCAACAAATGGTTGTCCTGTTTGTTACTGGTGAAAGAGTTACTTGATTAAAATGATATTTTTACAGTTTTGACTATAGATTTATATACATATATACTATATATATTACTATATATTTGACTATATATATGTTAGCTGTATATGCAAAAAAAAGTTAAACTCTACTATCACTACAATAGCAAAATTGAATAATTGAATTATTCTTTATTATTATTCTAAAATAATTTATTATCATTTTTACATAGTGCAAAGTCATTAAATACTGAATGATGAATTAAAAAGTTTTTAGTGCATTTAAAAAGATAATTTTTATTTATTTATTTTAAATCAACAATGAATTTTGCTTTTTTATTTGAATTTACTTTGTCATGAGCCTCACTGCAACCTGATATAAAGCTAATTCCCCCCCATTTGTTCCCCACTATGTGTCTAGGTCAAGTAAATAAAAAATACCAGGGACTTGAATGATCTAAACTAAACATATCATATCAGTGACCTGCAGGTAAAAAAAATTAATCACACATCATCCTCATCATAAACAGTAGTGCTGAACCAATAACCAAATGCACATTCAGGACCTCAACAAGGAGTGTAGATTTTGTCTGTGGACAACCCAAATCAACCAGTGAATTTCACACTTAAACATCACGTATTAATAAGATCAAATAAAATTAAAGCATTTAAGCAAGACAAATTTACATGTTTACCAGGGAAGAATCTGATATCTAACTCAAATCAACAGTTGTAGTCATTAAATAAACATTATTGTCCAAGTCTGTTTCTGCAGTCCAAAAGAATGAACCCTGAAGTTTGTGAGGTCACGTTTCTCAGTTCTGCTAACCGGTAACAAGTCCTGGAGGGGTCGATGTGGAAATATAACACAAGTGACGGGCTGATTACTGAATGTCTGCTGAACATTTTTCGGTCCTTTCCAAATGTGGTTTCTGATACTTTGTTACTTTTGAAATCTTCTCAAAATGGTGTCGAGTATGACTGAAGTAGCCAAGAATGCAACAGACTCTAGCTATTACTCATGGAGCCTTTGAACTTGTTTTAACTCCACGAGCAAGTTTGAGCTAATGTCAACAATGTTTTGTTTTTTTTATTTCAACTCAACCTTACTTCCAGATGTCTGAAGTAGTCAAATGATAAATAAAGAAGAGCACTTTCAGGTGAGGGCAGATAAATCTGTTGGTCAGGGGTCAGAAGGGTCATTTCACTGGTTGTTTGTGTTGTTGGACATCCAGTAGAGGAGATAAACTTGTTGCAGAAAATAAAACTGTTGGAAATCAACAGTGACGTCATTTAAGTTTTAACCGCTATATAATAATAACTAAAGTTATTATTATATTAAAGTCACCTGCTTGTTCAGCCAAACCTAACTAACTGCTGCACATTAACAGAATGATGATCTCTTTAAAGTGTTTGTACAGTTAAAGTCTAGAAAATCAACAGGATATAAGAAGAGTTACCCCCTTAATATCCTTGAAAAACCTATAGATGTTCAGGCCACAAGTCTTGCAAGTTAGTCACTTTTGCTTGGTGCAGCAGCAGAAACAGAATCAAATTTAAAAATACACGCAACAGCTGCCTGCTGGAAAAGGAAAGGCCAGGTTATACACTGAACAGTGTTTACCTTCCAAAACATCATTAAGTATCTGTTCAATCCGCATTTGGAGTTAAACATGCATTGGAATTTTTTTCCCCTCATCAAATCCTCGCCAACAATGAAAGCCAGCAGGTCTAGAGAACCCACTCAGGTCTGTAATGATCTGGACTTTATTCGCTATGACTGAAGACTTTCGGCTGGAGTTTGAGTGCTCTTGCTTCAGCAGACTTCCATGTGGCTTCAAGGCCAACAGGGGCCTGTCCTGAGAGACAAGTGAGGACAAAAAAGGATTTTTAAAGCTGATTTCAGGCGTTGGAGCCATCAGCCGAGAGTTCCTGTACATGTATGAAGTCCAAGGAGACGGAGTTCCAACACAAGCGAGGGAGACCCTTATGATGATTAACACATCAAAGAGATAAAGGAATAACTGCAGTTATTTCACAAGAAATAATTCCCTGATCAGATCAGCAAGACTGAAGCTGAAGCTTTCCATTGACAGGTTTGATTCAATTTAGGACATTTTTTCAAAAACAGACACACTGCATTGAAACACTTAAGAATCTTGGGCATATTTAAGGCCTGCAGCATTGGATGATAAGAGGATTTATTTTAAATTTGGAATTGTTTCCTTTACTTGAAGAAAAACCCTTCAGAAGATGCAAGCGTATCAAGATTCTGGAGAAGCGTCACTGATGAAAAGATTCTTCTGAACATAAAAAAAAAGTCATCGGGAAGAGAAGCGTGATCATGAGGATCAGACTACACTTTGTCAGCAAACATCTGACACAAAAATTCAAAGAAGTTCCTAAATTTAAATTCCTTAGACAGATGAAACCAAGATCAGTATGTATCTGAATGATGGAAGAGAACATTCTGGTGTTGGAGGGCCACACCACGTGTGCTGAACATGGTGAGGACATTGTTTTGATCATGTGACTGCTGACAGAAACAGCAGAAGGCTTTCTGAACTGTACAAATCTACATTCGCCATTCCGATAAATGCTACAAATGTGATGAGACAGTGCTGATAGTCACCCAAAATGTACTGTCAGGGCAAAGATGTGGGTGCCAGGACATCCACCTCAGCAGAGACACTTTCAGCTAATAAAGGCATTCAGATCCACAGGTGAGCAGCATCTGACGGCAGCTCCGGGAAACAAAAACATCTCCACAGAAGAAACTTGGTCGTGGACTCCAGACTTCAGAAAAGAAAAGATTCTCCATCCCAAGAAGGAAAAACTACAGTTCTGTTCATGCTTGTCCTGCATGTCCAAACACTTGGGAAAACAGAGGTGATGAAATCTTATTGTTCAAATCATTACAGACCCAACTGAGAAACAAACCTGCAGTTCTTTTACAGACTCCAGAAACGTCACTTGATCACCATTTGGGTCAAATCTATGCAGTCTTATTTTGTGCAACAAAAATATGCAGATTGTTCATACGGACAGTAAGAGTACAGGAGACAGGGCCGATGTGCATTTGGTCATTTAGTTCAGCTCTATATGTAATACAGTAACCAAAACAAATGTTAAAGAAAACCACACTCTAGACTTAACAAAGATCATGCAAAATGGCCTATGAGCTAAACATACTTTATAAACCTTTACATTAAGTTGTCCTCATGTGCATTTCTGTTTCTCTGGATTTACAAAAGACAAATCGATGAAGAACTCACTTTCACTACTTAATTTCAATGCTGTACAACAAAACGTGTCAGCTGAATTCAAAGGAATCCATTTCTGTATATGTTTGCACCAACTGAATGGTCATTGCGAGTATTTGACGCACAGAAGACAACTTAATGCAAATTGTTGCAATGATAAACAACAATTTCAAGGAAAGCAAATGTCACATTTTCAAGGGAGCACCACCAATTCTAAAACGTTAATTCTCCGCCGGCGAGTCTACCGTTAACACGACAGCTTCAGTTCAATGGCTTGTTTTTGAATAACATTTTATCAAAAAGTGACGGCATAATTCAGAGATATAACCGTTTACTCTCAATTTGATGTATAACTTTAATGTTTACAGTTCAGGCATCTACAATTTGTTCTGCTCCTCTAAACTTTAATGTGCACAACTTATTATACTAAATATTAAGTGAACATTTAATATAATATTTAAAAGAAAAATGTTAAAAAATTAATATTTAAATTTTCATATTTAGTGCTCTACCAAATTTGTTTCTTCAGCATCACATTTACATTTCAGGTAAATTTGCACACCCGTTTAAACGCTACAAAAAGCAAATCCGAGTTTGGTGGTGATCCCTTGCAAAGGTGGAACGGAAATGCTGACAGTATAAAAATAATAAGAAGACAGATCTGATGACATGACTTACTCAGCTTTTGCTCCCCAAGTCAAGAGAGCTTTGATACATTCCAGGCTGCCCTCACGAGCAGCCTTGTGGATGGGCGTCTCGCCCACATAATCCTAAGAGATGAAACAGACTGCAGTTACTGACTGAAAAGCCTGATTGTGCACAAGAGAACCAGTCAAAATGGTTAAACACATATAAGTGAGAGACGTTTCAATCAAATTCAAATGTAACCTTTTCAACCCAGCAGGCCATAGCCTTTGTTTGAACTTTTTACCTCGACTTCACTCGTGCCTACACACATTTACAGTTACACAATCGTGTGCAGGATAGGGAGCAGAGAAAATACTTCAGTGAAAGGCATTTTGGAGCTCGGGTTTATTTTGGGCCACGCTCAACGGTTCCACCATCTGACACCGACTAGGACGACTCCAATCACAGAAACTTACATCATAGACGGAGAATTCCTTTCAACACATCCAGATGAAATTCAAGGAGACTTTTTACGGACATTGCATGGTGGAAATGTGTTATGTCATCCGACCCACTAATCTGATTTCTCAAAGCCGTGCAGCAGACCATAAAACAGCACTTTAGTCCGTGGAAACACCTCAAGAGGAAATCACATGGAAAGAAAAAGCTGACACAGCAATAAAAATCAAGAGCCCTGTCCGACACCAATCTTTATACTTAAAAGCTTAACCCAGTTTTAAAGAAATCCCTCTGATGCCATATCAGAGTGTAACCTCTCACACGGCGCTATCTACTCACATTCTGGCAAAAGAGTGATTTGTTATACAACAGGTAACTACGGCAGTCATTTTATAATGCAGAGCTAAATTATAATAATGTTCAGCATCAAATTAGTATTTTAGGGACAGGTTAATATTGATTTCCCACTATCTGGTGGCCAGTATGGAGGCCTGTGTGGAGCATGCATGTCATACCTGTCTGTTGACATCTGCACCTGCTTGAAGTAGCCATCGCAGACACTCAGGGTGGCCCCCGAATGCTGCAATGTGAGTGGGCGTCTGTGCAAACCGGGAGGTCACCGCGTTCACACCGCAGCCCACCTGAACCAGACGCATCACACACTCCAGCTGTGGCAGCAAAGACACAGCAGAGATGGTTAGTAACAAAGATAAAAAGGCAGATCAAACCACGTCAAGTGTTTTGGCTACTGATATGCACAAATTCGGCCACACCAGTGCCTCTTAACTCCGAGTCAAAACATCTTAGAAAAAGATGGAAAACTGACAAGAACAATTAAAATGACCTGGTTTTAAGTTATTTGGAACTTTTAGGAAATGTAAACACTAACCGTCAGATAATTTACCGTTCAAGTCGAGCGAAAATAAATGTTTTTGCAGCACTAGGAATACTCGATTTGAATGTTTTGGCAGCGCACTTATTGGACACTTAAACCAGCCCACTGTGTTAGCATGAAGCTCCACTCGGTTGTTGGGCCTCCGGCAATGGCCGCGTTCACCAGCCAACATTCAGAAGAAGATCACGAAATGGCCGAGACGAGCCTCGCGTCTGCCTGAATATGGACTCATTTGCAAAAAAAAAAAAAATGGTCGGCATGCCATCTAAACAGGCGGCTGCTCATACCTTTCCAAAGTGAGCTCCCCAGTGTATGGGCGTCCAGCCGTAAAAGGTGTCTTCCACCGTGAGGTCGGCCGGGTTTGAGGTGCACTGAAGGAGGGAACACAAGGCACCGACATCTCCATCCCTGCACGCCCGATGGAGCGGGAAGCGGCTGTTTAAGACCTCTTCACTGGAGAACCCGGACTCCACTGACACCGACATTTCAGAAAATCCAAGGAAGACCACGACTATCTATTACTGAAGCGAGGACTGAATGACTATCTATTGTTTAAATGCGGTCGCCGTCGCGGTGCGAAGGAACGAGGACGTGCGCCACACCGGCCGCTGCTCCCTTTTCTTTCTGCCTGACGACAGACGAGTCAGAGCGCGCGCCGAAGTAACGCTCGAGATGGCAGAGTCGGTTACAAAGTATTGAACGGATTGAAAACAGATCAGTGGAGTTCACTGCGGATCGGCTGCAATATACGAACTGGAGTTTACATTCCGGACCTTTCTTCTTCTCATAAGTTTATAACAGACGCTTAACCTCAGCGGTGAATACTGCCACCTCCTGGACAAAGTTTCCACTGACCGACGTCTTTCTGAGATGCTGAATATTACTTTTCGTCAGGTGTTAGTGTTTACACACTGGATTTCACATAGCAGTTCTGTTCTAATTACAGAAAGTAAGAGAAATATTCTTTTTCATCTGCTTGAACCTGACCTGTCTTAATCACGCTGATTTTAGGTAAAATTATCAGTATTTCATTTCCTTCATTGCCTATTTCCTTTGTAGTAAGAATCGTTGTCAGAGACTTTCCAAATTTTCTTCATCCTCAACCTTTTAAAGGTGTAATGTATTATTGATTTTTATAATTTTTGGAACTGACGTGAATGATAAAATTAAACAAATTTATTCACAATGGCTGCTCACTGTCACTGCAGGCCATCAAATATGGGGTTTCTGTTTTATTCACAAGGGGGCAGTGTACAATAATAAATATATACAACGTTTTTCAAAAAAGGAACAAGCCATAATAATAATAATAATAATAACAATAATAATAATAATAATAATAATAATAATAATAATAATAGTAATAGTAATAATAATAACAATAATAATAACAATAACAATAACAATAATAATAATAGCTTATCTGAACAAAAATAGACACATTTTGGTTACATATAAACATATCTAGGAACAGAATCCAAATCATAAATGATTGGTCACTAACATGTAAAGCCAGGACAGTGTATGTTCAATATTCAAGTTTTACGATGAGTGGGTTTAGATTTTTATTATAAAGAGGTAATTTTTATCACAGCTGTAGCCGTCAGCATTCATTACTCCTGATAGACGGTGACCTGCTTTCTGATTGAAAGGCTCTGGAATGAAAAGCAGGTTAATGAACCTCTGTCAAGTGCATCATTCTGATAATTGTGTGGTGATGTCATGGTCAGCCTCACTGGTGAAACATTTCATTTGAGGCCAAAGGCTCCTAATTTTGTTTTTATCGTCCTCATCGGCTTCTCCCACCGTGAGGGAAATGGGTCAGTATTACAGTGTTTAACTAATTAGAGCAACATAGCAGCCTGGAAGTAGGTTGTTTCACCACATCTGACATTTGAAATCTGCACACTGTGACCAAGTAGTTCAGCAAAGAAAATGGACATTTGCAATGCCAAGTACAGACAAAAGAAATCAATTTTATTCAAATAAAATTCCTGAAACGTTCAGTCGCTGCTTTGGACCCATTCCTGTTGCTGGCATCAGTGTCCCAGATTCAGCGCACAGGGACTGTGGAGTGAGAGTTTTAGCAGCTGGCACACAAAACATCCACATACTTCACCAACTCATAGGAAAGAGACGGGACTGGCTTTTACAGTTTAACACTGCCCATATCTAAACTAGCATGTCTTCAAAAGTTAGTCTCGGCAAATGATGAAAATTAGAACCTGATCACAACCACAACTATAGAGAAGAAACATCTGTTACGCAATAACAGGGTTTCCTGTAATTGGAAGGCTTAAGTGAAAATGTTACTGTTCATTAAGTTGAACTTTTAATTTGCCTGTATTACAATTTTAACGATAACCTGGTAGACATTTTTGAAAATTTTAGAAAGTACCAGCATTGTAAGCACAATACCAGAAAAGCACTCAAGAAGTGCGAACAACGAATCCTTAAAAAAAAAAAAAGAAAGAAAAAAATGCTGTATGCTAATCTGGAACATCAACTAAATTGAATCATCTGCTTGTTGGCTCATGATCAACATTTTATAATCCGTTCATAACTTTTTGAGTTATTGTGCCAAGTGGCAAACAAACAAAAACAGACAACGGCCAGCAAAAGCACAGCCTCCGTGGCACAGCTAACAACACTAACGTGGGAGCTGTCACGTATCCTGATGGCTGTGATGAACAACAGTTTGCTGGCTGTCTGCAGAAAGCAGCTGAGCTTGTCTTCCTTATATTTTTTTAGAGCCATTCAAGCCACAGAGAGCAAACATTATCTCAGCACAGTCTTTACAAAGAGGTTGTAATTGGCTTTAATTGAGTTCAGTTTGTTGTCTTTGATAACAACATAAATGAGATCAGATAATGAGCATATTTATACTTCTTAGATCATCTTTTCATCAAGAGGACTCACTTCTAGTCTGTTTTAGACAGAGTTGAAACATCACTTTCCTGTGAATGTATGGGTTTGATGCCAGTTTCTGCCTCTTTCTTCCTTCCCTGAAGTCTGATGCATCAACAATGGAATGCTTTGTCCTGGTTTATCGTGCTGTGTCAACATCCAACATGGCTACCTGTGTTTGCTCAGATCTGAAAGGCTGATCCCCAGCACATACCTTCAGATCCAGTCTGACTTAGGCTTTTCCCCTTCATCCTGACTCATGCCCTCGGACACGCCATCCCGCTCCTTCCCTTTGTGACTCCTCACCAGAAAGGCAGGAGTACAAAGAGAATCCTGGCTGACGTGTGATGACACTATCGTAAGTCAATGTCACAGCTGAGGCCGGAATGACGCACAGTTGTCGGCTGGGTGGGGGGATTATACATCGGCTGCTCATACCCAGGAATCCACAAACGAACATTTTCAATCTTGTTTCTTGATGCATCATCAGGCATTGGCAGCTCGTCGTGGGACCAGTGTTTGCACAGCAATGTTGTTGTTGTTGTAGCGACATGTGTGGTTTCATGAAGGTTTCAATCCATAACTTAAACAACAGAGATCAAAGTTTCAATCAGGCATCTGTGAACAAAGCACCACCATCACTGGGTAGAAACATTGAAAATCTAAATATTTATTCATTTCTGCCTCGATATTATGGAATAAGCATTGATACATTATTAAATCCACATTCATTATTCCTCTCAGAAGGGCACCATTATGCTCTTTACCCAAACTTTTTCGTTTTCCTCCGTTTTTTGCAGGTGGGTCCACGATGAAATGCGAAAGCAATATTTAAAAGCATCTTATGCACACAGGGCCGCTGCTAACAGCCATCACGTGTGTGTTTATATCAGTGTCACGAGTGCTGATGCAAACAGAAAGTCACATTCCATCCAAGGATGGGTTTTAAGGTGGTGTTCAAAATCATGAGAATGAAAGATTGTTGTTTTTGTTTTGTTTTTTGTAAAGTTTAGATTGTTTTTCTGTTGTTACAGGATGTGTGTGGGTTTGGACACAAGTGTGCTTGCACATGTGTGTAGTCTGACAATGGCAGCAGAATGAGGGTGTGGCTCAGTGTTGCGAACAACCACGGTTTGTGCATTAGTCAAACACAACCCTGGTCAAAATACAGGTTCTCTGAAAAAAAACAAACAAACCAAAAAACCCCCGAAGCTCTCACGCAGCAGGACTTCTAGCTTTAATTTTTGTTTAGTTCACTGTACTTTGTCAATATCTCTCCATCTTTTTGAAATACAAAATGAAGCAGGAAACTTTCAAATTTTAAAGATGGGATGAATTAGGGCTGAGAGACATGAGGAGCAAAAGCAACGCTAAAATAGGAAAGCTATGAAGCAGAACTATTATTATCTGATCTTGGATGCAGGCTTGTCTGACAGATTTACAGTGAGCATTTCGCTGCCTTTTCAAACCAGTGTTTGAGTGCAATCAAACCGCCCGTCACAGCTTCAGGACTGGGCTCAAAATCTCGGCTAAATCAGCCGATCTCCAAGGCAACGGACTTCAGCTTGTTCTCATCTCTCAGCTCAAGCGTTTGATGGTCGGTGGGAGCTCTGTTTCGCATCCTGCTTCCGATAGATGGAGTCATTGTTTTCTGATGGGTGCCACATAGGAACACGGAAGGGCCCGTAGCTGCCAGAGCAGTGTGAAACTGACATAATTTGGACTAAATTACCGTAAAATGTGTTATATGAGTTTATGTTTGGGCCAGGCATCTCAAAAAGCTGCTAAAGCTGTTCTTTTTGCGTATTTACTGCCAGCATCAGTACGCTTTAAAAATAAACCAGGAGTCAGTGAGTTCACTCTGCTGATGATAGCAAGTACATTAATAAGCGTGCAGCTTCACGGAAGCATTATGCATACATTCTTTGTGTAATAGCTGTGTAATACACACAATCCTGCATCTCATTCTATCAACATTAAGCAACACGAATGCGGTAACATGACACTCCAGGTCACCTTATCACAATAACGCAGACACTCGAGGTGAAATGAGTCTCCAAGTTTTCAATGACTCTTTGTGTCGAGACTTTTAGCCCCCTGTCACATTTGCCCTTTGTAGAAATATGCCTTTTATGGGGCTGAGTTTTATGCAATGTTCCATTTGCGTCCATGTGATTCATCATGCTCCTGCATCCCAGCAGCGGACTACACGCTCTGTAACGCACACGCAGAGTTACTGATCATCACGCTGAAACTGTGTGGCAGGAGACGGTTCACAGCTGATGGGTGAATCCTGCTCTCGGCAGCAGCACCTGATGCTGCAGCGCGTCAGCCGCTGCACCTGTCTCCATCTGTCGCAGACACGCACGACAGCGGAGGGCGGTCATTAGTCATTTTGTCCACTCGCTGACTGCACTCCTGGGCGTCCTCAAGGGAGCAGCAAGGCAATTAACAGAGCCCGCCTTGATGCATGATGGGGGGTTGGGGTGGGGGTTGGTGTGTGTGTGTGTGTGTGG
>BJFM01000371.1:171325-187125 GCA_016586285.1 Arothron firmamentum
GGGGGGCTGTGCGGCAGTAAGCGTACATTAGTACACTGTGTGACCTTTCGGTTAAGACATTTTGAATGTGGCTTTTAACATCTTAACAGACTAAAATTTGGTATTTACACTCACCTATACACAGAGTCATCCATCATTGCTCATCTAAATGTAAATGTCAGCCAAATTTTAATTTGAGAGAAAGATTTTGGGAAAGATTGTGTCATACAGATTTTAAATACCTTAATGCACATTTAGTTGGAATTCTAAAAAAAAAAAAAATAAAGTGAAATGTTGAACAGAATATTTCCTCATTCTCTATGTAAATATTCTGGTTGACATGATGAGTGTTCACCATGTGTGAAGCACAAATGCTTTATCACTACTTTATTCTAAAAACCAGAGCCATAATTCAGCAGCAACAAATGCATCAGTGCAAAGTTCACAAATAATCCTGGCGGCTTTGTTTTAGACTTCCATTGAAAGCAGGCAGCAGCGCAATGATTGACCGTCTGTGAAACTGTGGCTTTCAGCTTGTCTCCGCAAGCAACTTTTTTCTCCAACATATTCAAAGGCTCAGGAGGGGCCAGCCAATTCAAAACTTTAAAGATAAGCAAGAAAATCTTTACATTTATCCTTAAACAAACATAAAGCCAGTGGAGCAAAGCCAAAACTGCAGTTATGTGTCCAGGCTTCTTAGTGCCGGTCAACAAGCAGGCAGCTGCATTTTGGACTAACTGTAGGCGTTAATGGTCGAATGAGTGTTCCCAGGAAGCCCGGAGCACCACGACAGTCATTAAAACATTCCGGTCGACCAAAGATCACGATCTCTGTTGTTTTTACATGGAAACCTGGAATCAGCTAAACATAAATTGTGTCTTTAAAACTGTATATTGCCTGCATAACAATTAAACTGAGTGTTGTATTTCTTAAAAATCGACTATCAAAGCAAAATGTACAGAGAAAGGAGTAAGGGGAAAAATAGGAACACCAATAAAGCTGTGTTTATATGAATGTATTTACATAATTTTTAACCAAGTTGGAATAGAGTAGATCAGAGTAGAATTATAATTTATTCGATAAAGATCAAAAGTATCCCAGCTGACAGTTACCGGCTGCTTCCTCATTCTGTTTCTGGTGAAGTCGCGCGCGTTGGCCATAAGCGAAGCACTCCGCGTGCAAAAGCCCGGTAGAGGGAAATATCACGTGGTGACACGTCTCTAAGACTGACGTCACCGTCCCCATCTCCAAGCAACCCCGCCATCAGCATACGCGTCACCGTGAGGCCGAGCCGCATGGTTGCTCAGCAACCTGCGCCTTGCGCTAGGGTTCGGCCTTGCCGTGCACCCAGCTCGTAGCTCTGACGCCAGTGTGACGTTAATGAGGTGGGTATCAATTTGTTATGGTGGCGGAGGGAGGAGGAGGAAGAGGAGGAGTTCCCTGCGTGAGTGCCGAAACCTCGCTCTGCATTCCGGCAGAGCGCACAAGCAGACGCCGGCCGAAGCCCAGTCCCGGCCACATCCACTTGTTTAAATTCCAAGCGAAGAAGGGAAGAAAAGTTTTTTTTTGTTGCGTTTTTTATCCCCGAATCGTCGCTTTGTTTGTGGAATGATTCACGCCTCACAAGAGAACTTTGTGAAGCGTCTGAGAAGGTGCTTTCTGTCCCTGTGAGGTAGGAAGAAACTCCGTCATATAGTTGACTAATACTCTTTCATTTAAAACACAGTATTTAAAAAAAAAATAATGTGTTTTTCTAAGTTCAATCATCTATCCTAAATCCGACTTTCATTTTCTCGTCTTTTTTAAAATTTTGTTCTCCTTAATGATCACCGTGGAGATTTACTAGCCATAATATTTTATAGCTACATACATTTACCTTTGACCAGTTGTTAAGAATTTAAGAGTACTTCACTCCTTTACTGTTTCCCACCGAGATGTTTTTTTTATTAGAAATTATGACAACGCTGCACCAATATTCATATGCATTTATTTGAATTAGGATAATCTAACCAAATCTACGTAAGACAAGATGGAACAAGAAAATAAATAATTTTGTAATCAGGAACAACAAAATGAAATACCAGGCTCACGTTGCTCTCTTTGTCCTTGTAGGTGTATTAGCCTTAAATTATCTGTCACCTTCACTTCACCATGGTGATCATGTCAGAGAGCAGCCAGGCAGCTCAGTCCAGACCTGGCCAGGGAAGGCCCCTGCAGGTCGGCTTCTATGAGATCATCCGCACCCTGGGCAAGGGAAATTTTGCAGTGGTGAAACTCGCTCGACACAAAGTCACCAAAACGCAGGTCAGCAGCTTGTCTTCTCCTGTGACTGCATTTCAACGCTTTCTTTTTCTCCTACGTTTTGAATTCAATTCCCTTCATATTGCTGCGGCAGGTGGCCATCAAGATCATCGACAAGACCAGACTGAACCCTTCGAACCTGGAGAAAATTTACAGAGAGGTTCAGATTATGAAACTGCTGAACCACCCCCACATCATCAAACTCTACCAGGTGTGTGTTATCATTCATCTCCCTGCAGCGGAGCCACTGAGCATGTCAGTTCTGTTCATTTGTGCAGGGTGGTCTGTGTGCATGCAGCGCGTGTGTGTGTGTGTGTGTGTGTGGCGATGCTGTATTCGGTCTGTGGCACATGCAGCCTGCTCTCTGCAGGCTCTGTGTGCAGGTAGGCAGCACGTACAAATGTTTATGTGTAAACGGCAGTGGCGGGCCAAGCGGTCAATAGGTATATTTTTTGAAATTATGATGATGGTGCATGGAATCGTGCCACATCACTGCTGATGGATGTTGCATGTGCTGATAAAAGGAGCCGTAGTTCAACAGCCAACAACTGTTAGCGTGTTGCTGGTACGAGTGTGTAACAATCCCGTGTCCCGGTCTGTGCCGGGAGCGGCGCATGTTTCCTGCTGTGGGGGAGCAGAGATGCAGCCAGGTTGCTGCCAGCCAAAGATTCTTCCACAGCTCTGTATATTAAGCCAGTTAGCATACGTTGAAGCCAAGTGCAATGTGTCTGGGCCGCACGTGAAGGTTTCCCTACAAAGCCCCGCTTTACTCCTAATCAAATTGAAGACTTAACGGGAAGAATCCGCTTTTCAGCCTTGCGAGTGCCTGGGCACGCGTCTGACAACAAACACACCTACGCAAATGCACGTTGCTCTCTGGTTTTCAGCCTGAACTTTTCAGACCCTTTGTTTACCTCTGTGCAGCTTCGCTGCTTTGGGGATTACTGGCTGGTTTAGAGCTACTGAGCTGTCTGTTTCAAAGAACCAGAGGGTGTTTTTTTTTCCCCCTCTTATGACTTGTTTCCCATTATTGACAGTAGAGCAAATCCCTACAGACACAATAAGCTATTTAAAACAGTAGCTCTGGGAAAATGCGTGCAATAGTCTTGTGAAGGTGATATTTTGGATTTTCAATGGTTTGCCCCCCCCCCCATTTTTCAAGGTCACATGGTTATTTTGACCCACACCCTTGTAGCGGTGCAGCCACGGCTCTGACGTCAAACATGGATGTCCTCTGTATTGTTTATATAAGTGTCAAAATGAAAATATGTTATATTCCCAGAGTTCCTGGCATGAGAGCATCTTGTGATTCAAGCGTAATATTTTAGGTATCTTGGGGTGGGGTGGAGGGGGGTGGGCCGTGTTTACATGAGCCATACAGAAATCTCTCTTCCTCTCTTTGGCTCCTGTCTTTGACCTTGTATCGGTCACATCCTTACGCCCTCTCCTGGGATGGTTTAAGGGCCCTCGAAGTGTCGCCCTTGTTCCCCAGAGGAGTGACGTCAGCTGCACCTCAAGGTGACGGAGCACCAGAGAGCTGCTTTATCTCACAGATAACTCAGCTCCTCGCAAAGACGTGTCGGTATCTTTAGCTGAAACGCATCAGGCACCACCAGTCAGAGAAATTTAATGGCATTTATTTTCCAAGCTGGCCTTTCAGCATTTTTTTCAGCTGGCTTTAGTTTTCTGAAGGAAATTGCTTTGTTGTGCAAACACAGCCTCGCCGTCCCCAGGGCTCTCCTGTGAATTGAAGCATTTTATGAGCTCCAGGAAAAGCCCGGGCATAACATCTCTCCGTGCCCTGAAGTTTGTGTGAACGCGCTGAGTTGCTTCAGTTACATGAGAGGGCTCCATGTGAACCATCTTCCTGGAAATAGTCTGTCGCTCTGAAACAGAACATCCCCTCCTCTGATTTAAGGTTGTTTATGAGTGTTTAACGGTGTTGTGATATATAAAAGACCAATTGTATGCGCTTAGGAAGTGGCTGACAGCTGGATTATGCAATGCTGTGTATCACCAAAAGTCATGCTGTTGGTGTGTGACACATTTGTAAGGAAGTACCGTATGAGAAGGTGGGGGTTTGTGTTCCGAAAATATTTCCTGGAAAGGCAGAAGACTTAAGTGAAAGACTGCATTCCAACAAGAGCCAGTTCAAATGTTTTTTCTCTCCTTTCATCCCTCTCAGGTCATGGAGACCAAAGACATGCTGTACATCGTGACAGAGTATGCAAAGAACGGAGAGATGTTTGGTGAGGGCAGACTTCACCCTGATGTTCTGACACGATTAACCCACGTTAGGCAGAGCTTTAGCTAAAATGTCCCCCCTCCCTGCAGACTTCTTGACATCGCACGGTCGGATGAGCGAAGACGAGGCACGAACGACCTTCTGGCAGATTCTGACGGCCGTGGACTACTGCCACCGACACCACATCGTTCACCGCGACCTGAAAACTGAGAACCTGCTGCTGGATGCAAACATGAACATCAAACTGGCCGGTAGGTCTGCCTAATATAGTTTCCTCTTATCCCGTGTCATAGTGTACGTTTATTTTATAAGAAGTTAATCTGTTTTCATTCGAAGAAAGCATTTTGCAATGGGGGGTAATTAAATACCTCTAATTAAATCCTTGTTGTGCTGCCTCTTTTTAATAAAGTGTGAAAAATGAGCTCACCAGGACTAATTATGAGAGCTGATGAGTTTCGCACACAAATAACAGGCACACAATATTACATGACAGCCTCGTGGTGGTGCGGGGCACAACAGAAGCCAGCCTGTGTGAGATGTGACCCAGCACGGAACGTTGCTCTGCTCAGCTGGTCTGGGAATCTGTAAAAATGAGACACTGTGGTCAACGTCGGGCAGCATATTTAACATTTCTGACCTTCTGTTACCATAGTTAGAGGGAAAAAAACTGTTGAATAACAAAACTCTTAAATATGTTTGGGTTTTTTTGTTGTTGTTTTTTTTTTAGATTTTGGATTCGGAAACTTCTACAATGCCGGGGAGCCTCTGTCTACGTGGTGTGGCAGTCCGCCTTACGCTGCCCCTGAAGTATTTGAAGGGAAGGAGTATGAGGGGCCCCAGCTGGATATTTGGGTAAGCTGGTATAAGCTGAATTTCCTAACGAGGAAACAGTGGAGCATTGTTGGTCTTCTTATGCTAATAGCAGGACTCTGTTGTGTCCCTCACAGAGCCTCGGTGTTGTGCTTTACGTTCTGGTCTGCGGCTCTCTGCCCTTCGATGGTCCCAGCCTTCCTGCGCTCAGACAGAGGGTCACAGAGGGACGATTCAGAATCCCTTTCTTCATGTCTCAAGGTGCAATTATCACCCATTTACATTAGCATTAGCTCTAACTCTAGCTACACTGATGAAAACCCAAGACTCATTCCTTCTCGAACGTCCACCAGACTGTGAAAATCTGATCCGTAAAATGCTGGTGGTGGACCCGACCAGGAGGATCACGGTGGCCCAGATCAAACAGCACCGGTGGATGTTGGCAGACCCAACAGCTGCACGCCAGATCCTCACGCATTCCCTGACAGAGTACAACTCCAACCTGGGCGACTACAGTGAGCCCGTGCTGAGCATCATGAACACACTGGGCATCGACCGCCAAAAGACAATTGAGGTGCCTGCACACTTGTTTGACGTTCGGTTAGACTAGATTTTCACTTGAACTGAACCATATTCCACACGTGGGCGTGAAAACCAGTGACGGGGACAGAATGCAGCAGCGATGGGACCGTGAAAAAAGCAAAATCATGACTCTGCTCTGTCCCCATCAGTCTCTGCAGAGCAGCAGCTACAATCACTTCTCGGCCATCTACTACCTGCTGCTGGAGCGAGTGAGAGAGCATCGCACTCAGCAGCTGAGCCGCCAGTGTGTAACGTGGAGCCAGCGGCCCAGGAGCACGTCTGACTCCCCCAGCCCGGAGGTCAGCACCACGCCTCGCTCCGTCTTTGGCCTGTTTGGCAACTCATGCTCGAAGTCTCTGACGTTCCGCTCCGTTGCAGACGATCGTGGAGGCCGCAGACGGCTTCAGAAGTGCGGCGTTTCCGATGACGACCAAAAGCACCCCTCCTCCTCCTCCCGCTGTGCACTCCGAGAAGGACTATGAGCAAGGTGGATTATTCCAGGTAAGCGTATGTTAACAGTCTGACAGCATTCAGCAGGTCGTAGGTTCACGTCCTGCAGCTAATACAGCAATGCTATGACATGCGCCATCAGTCACGGCTTCAATCTTCTTTCAGAGGGTGGTGTTTCCGGTGGAGGCCAGTCTAAACAGACTGCTGTGGAACCGCTCCATTTCGCCCAATAGCCTGCTGGAAACCAGCATCAGTGAAGAGGTGCGACCCAGGGACCTGGAGGAGGAGGAGGCGACACAAACCGTCGGTCCCCTTCTTCCTCCCACCACCACCTCCCGCAGACACACTCTGGCTGAGGTCTCCACCCGTTTCCACCAGTGCAACCCTCCATGTAAGTATGCCTCACACACACACACACACGCGCGAGAGAGTGCAAGCTTGTGCACAGACGCTCAGTCTAACTTTAGCCTCCTGTTTTTTCAGGCATTGTGGTGAGCCCCTCGGATGGTGCCTCTTCCGACAGCTGTTTGAAATCCTCATCCAGCCCAGCGACATCTTTGCAGGGCGCTCTGGGTGAGATTTCAGGGCCGCTGGCCTCAGGGGCTGAAGGTGGGGCCTTGCTGTCTGCCGGAGCTCCCCTGGCCCTTTCCTCCCATCTGCAGCCCCAGGCCCAGGGCAGCCTGCCCGCTGCCAGCTTCCAGGAGGGCCGCAGAGCCTCAGACACCTCCCTCACTCAAGGTGCAGCAGCGTGAGAATGGAGTCACGTGTCATCTGTGTTTCCCTTATTCCTTGGCTGGAGCGTCACATCAGCGCAGCAGCCTGGCCGTGTCTGACCTTTCTCATGCCTCTCCACAGGCCTCAAAGCATTCCGCCAGCAGCTGAGGAAAAGTACACGGACTAAAGGGCTTCTGGGATTAAACAAGATTAAGGGCCTGACCAGGCAGGTTGTCCCTCCGCCCTCCTGTAACCGCGGCAGCCGGGGATCGCTGGGCCCAACCCTGTCTGAGCACCGTAGCATGCTGGAGGAGGTCCTGCATCAGCAGAGGTACCTGTGCTTATCAGCTGGAGGTCCGAAAAGCACTGAGGAGTTTCAAGTTTGTGTGTTAATTCAGATTTTCTACTTTGCAGGCTGCTACAGATCCAGCACCAGTCTCAGCCTCAGGTCCAGGCCCCTCAGCCCGGACCAGCACAGAATCCTTTGCTCTTCCGGACCCAGCATCATCCCCCCTCTCCTCCATCTGCCGTGTTTGCTTCCTCTTCCATGTTTGATAACTCCTCCATCCTGCCTGCTCAGCCAGCTCCTGTAGCTCTGCAGCACAACCTCTGGCAACAAGTCCTGGACAGCTCCTCCTCCTCCTCCTCCTCATCGTCCTCCTCCTCCTGTTTCTCCTCTCTGTCCCCTGTGGCCTCTGCCGCTTACCTTCTGGAAGCTCGCCTGCACATCAGCCAGCAACCACCCCCTCATCTCCATACTGGCATCAAACAGCAGCCCCTCCCTGCAGGACACTGCACCTTTCCTTCCGCCGTTCCCAAGGCGACCGTGTGGGGCATGAGTCCGGTCCCCAGCACCGACTCCGACATGCAAGACCTGGGTCTGTCCGCCCAGCAGCAGCTGAGCAGCTGCGTGATGGTGAAGTAGAGCGTCCAGAAGAAGATTTAAAAAAAAAAAGAAAAAAGTTGACTTGACTTTGAGTCCCGAAGAAAGATGCCCAGAAGCTGGAAGAACGAACAAACAGATGTCGCAAACCACAAATCGACACCATTTTCATGACCTGCGGTACACAGAATGTGTCAGCGCTGGTGTGTTGTCTTTTGATATAAGCTAAATACTGAGCAATAACCAAACTCTGGAATAAGAGTCAGATAGACACAAAAGCAATAACAGACGACGGCGTTCCAGCTCCGAGCCTGACGAACTCATCAGAATGAAGAGCTGATGTAATCTGAATCAATTATCAGCCACGTGCTCTGGTGTTGAGTTCATGACAGGGAGCTTCCCGTTTTCCGTGTTCTTCATTTGACTGATCGAAGACCAAAACGTTCCTTTCAAACATGTTCCTTTGCTGCAAACGGTGCGGTGGACATGCAGGTTAAAGCTTACAAACACTCGCCGAAGGACTTATTTTATCCCTGATCTTGTTCTTTTTTTCTTTTTCTTCTCTGCAAGATTATGATAGTGAAGCAAATACTGCTTTTACCTCAAGCTGCAAAATGACTGCCTAGTGCTCATCAGCCAAACTAAAGGAAGACAAAGCTGCTGACTGAGTAAGGCACAACTGGTACAGCAGTCAGCTTGGTAGCACTTTGCACGTGTGGAACTGATAAGGATATTTTTTGCTTTCCAAAGCTTTAACTACCTCCTCAGGCAAGAATTTGACAACCAGGAGAACCAGCACAGAAAACAAAGTCTGTGGGAACAGTGCAATATTTGAAATAGTAAGGAAAGGAGAGGTCTAACACACGGTGGTCAAAACATTAATGTATTATTGCCTGAAGTGAGTTAAAGTTTGTTTAAACTGTCTGTTTGTTGTGCTATCGAGCTGACGAGGACGGGTACTGGTTATGTAACATAATAGCCCCAAACCGTAGAAAACGACAGGAAAGACTTAATGCATTTCAAAATGCTGTTTCTTCACATGCTTGTAGAAAATTTTTGGGTTTTACCAAAGAGCGAAGAGCACAAAAGATGTTCTATAGCAAGTACACTACTGAGTTTTCATTTTGAACGCTGTCTCAATGTAGCAGGGTGGTTTGCTAACATTTTCACACGATCACATTAGTTTCTGCTGTGAGAAAACTGCCGCCACCAAAATCCCAGTGCTACAGATGTTGTTAATTTCTATAGCATTTGCTATCAGGACCATGGTGTTATTAAATTTTTGTACTTTTTTAGAAAAAAAATGTAAAAAAAAAAAAAAAAAAAAAAAAAAAATTAGCAATAATGTGCTAAAGGTTGTCTTTGTTTTGTCTGTAAATTGGAAGAAATGGACAGAAACGACCTGCAGCAAACTGATTAACTTGAGCACTCAGTTTGGATGTTGTAAGAGTGTGAGATGTGTCACATTGTAAGTTTGGCTAATGCTCTCACGTCTGTGAAACACCTTGTAGAAAAGCAGTGATTTTCCGAGCCTAGACTCAGTGCAAAAATTGTGTTTAGTTGATTGCACTCACTTCCGACACTTGTGCCTTCGCGTGATCAAACTAAAGCAGATGTCTTCGTGTCGCTCAGAAAACCCATTTCATATCTGGCTTTTCTCGATCTAACGCTGAGAAGCAAAAACCAAGCTTTATTCCTCGTTCTTGTTGTTGATATTTTTTGTTTCTCATTACAAAAAAGTCACAAAACTATTGAATCACTTAAGACTCTTGATGCAAACCTGGAAGATTGACCCTCTTTTGATACTTTGGATAATAAGACATTTGTTATTTTCCCTTCTCATTTGTTACTTGAGCATCTCAGTGTGTGTGTGTGTGTGTGTGTGTTTGTATGTGTCCAATTTTGTGTGCAAGGACAAAAAGAATGTCGGTTAAAGAAAAGTTGTTTATTTATGTGGCTATTTATTAAAATAAAGTTCACTTCCTAAACTGTGTGTGGTGTTTAAAATCATTTTTTATTAAAATATTCTACCATCGTGCTAAAATTAAGGAAGAATTCCAATATTCTGTATTCAGTCTACACTCAACGTCCCAAAATGAGAAAGTGAAAAAAGAATTACATTAAATGCAAACTTATTAAGCAGGAACTAAAGCGTCACACTGACGAGCGCTTTACTCATTGCTTCAGCTAATGAGTAAAGCATCTGAACAGTTGCTACGTCCATGTAGAATTCCAGTCTGCAGAAGGCCTCTTCAGGGGAGGATTTCTACAGGAGTAAAATTAGCTACCAACAACACCTCCTCGTCTGCCAATAACTGAAGACGAGGCTGACGGATGATGCGCGCTAACGTTGCTTCGGACCCCCATGACCCTCCTGCTGGCTGTTCAGGGAGCGGAGAATGGACATGACGTCTGACTCCGTGGGAGCGGAGTGACGCGAGAGCAAGATGAGAAAGCAAACAGCGCGCGGACGACAGCCAGCTCGCGAAACAGCTCCAGTTACAGACGGACGCAGACAGGCTGCACAGACAGGAGCAGCTTTCTTTGTCAGTCGCGCCGTCAGATCCGCTGGATCTCTAGTCCAAAGAATAATTCTGCTGATTAAGTGACCGTTGTGATGTGGATTAGAATTGTTATCCTGTTGAAACATCAAAATGATCCAAAGGTTCTTCGTTCTAACTGATGCAGCATGAGTTTCACATTTCCAGACCTTATAAAAACAAGTACCTCAGTTGGTGGTGGAGAACATAACACACACAGTGGAAGTGATGGTCCGTTATCCCCACTGACGCAGAGAAATATTGGGTATCAGGCTTTTATCGTGCAGCCAGGGGCATCCGGCTGTGATTGGCTGCATGTTTTTATAGGAATTGAAAAATGCCAAAGGAAAAAATAGAGACATCTGAGAGCCTTGTTTTATTCTTCCACCAGTGTGTGGGTGAGGAGTGAAATGGAACTTGTAAACTGGGTGAGACCGTTCCACACGCGAGTGTGAACAGCTCTTTGATGGACAACGCTGTCTCAGCACACCGACTGAGACAAGGGTCCAGTTTCCTACGCAGACGGCTTTTGGCGCTTTCTGAAGAGCTTCAACGGTCCTGCGCAGGAGGGGAGACGAAGCTGAAGAGGCATCGGGCAGGACCCCGACGCTTACTAAAGAGGAATTACAACTTGTGATCAAGTGCAAGTCACCAGTCATCGGTCACGACATCCGTTGCGTAAGGTCCTGTTCAGGGCGCCCGTACAGCGCTCCTGACCGTCAGACGAAGGCACCACAAATGTTTGACTCTCCTTTTTTCCGCCCTCGCTGTTGGAGACATTTGGATCTCTCGCCTCGCTGTGAGACCGGGAGCCTCAGAACTGTGTGCGTACGTGACGGAGAAGCGGTTCACATGCGTCACTGAGAAATAATCAGGCTCTGCGCGAGGACGAGCGCCACGCGCACGGTAGAGGATTTGTGGAACTCGCAGAGTTTCAGAGCGCAGACGCCAAGCGAGCCTCATGAGCCGGGAGCAGGATTCTGGGTAAAAGAGCAGCTACAGCACGTTGACCCGTTGCTGCAGCCCACAGCAGCGCACGGCTGGAGCTGACAGGGCCCGGCCCGACGAGCAGGCCCAAGACCGTGACGACGGCCATCCGCCGGGTTTCCACAGCGGCTCAGCTGCGTCCTCCTGGTGTCTCCATCAAATCTAAATCACATTAAGCTGATTGTGTCAAACTGAGATATTCTGAAAGAAATCAGGGGCTGAGGAGACAGAAACAAACGACTTCCCGTTGAGACAAACCTCTGACTCTGAGCTCTATAAATAAAATGTTCTGGCTGGAACTCATGAGACCACAAGAGGAAGCTTGTAACAAAGGTGGGACTGAATGTGTCCCTTTGGCTGCGCAGAATTACAGAGAAACAGGCGGTGATAAACCGGACTGGGCTTAGCGTTGTCATGGCTTGGAGTCAGATACATCACACTGTTGGCCACAGGGTTTGGAATGATCAGGATGGAGCGTCCAAACGCAGCAGAAGAGTCACAGTCTGTACGACAGGATGGAAACGAGGAGTTAGCCAGAAGGTCTGCGTTTAAAAAAAGCCAGCAGAACCTGAGTGCAAGACTCGGGAATCTAACAAAATGATTAATGTTCTCACTGTGATTCCATCTTATGCATTCATTTCATGGTTTACAACTTTATTGATTCCCACATTAAGATCAGTAGTTGGGACTGTTCACTTTCTACCTCCACAGGTTTAATGTGACGTGATGCTAAAGCTGAGGCTGAAGTGGTGTTAGCATGAGCTGAGGACGCCCCAGGCTGTGTGCAAATCATCACCGTCCTGAAGTTGGACATGAATAACAGTAGTTTAGAAATCTATCTGTGTTAAATGAGGCCCGAGGATTTGTAGGCTCTTCTTCCAGAGCTCTAATTGCTCACACCAACGTGCCAGTCAGACGTGAGGTGATGGTGCAGCGGTTCCATTGTTCCTTCAGTGTGGCGACACCACCCAGGATTGTAATTAGGAGGCTCATACATCAGCACAATGCTGGGGTGGCACCACAGCCAAGCGAGATTAAAGGGAAGTGCATAGCATGCGCACGCACACGCACGCACACGTACACACACAGTCAGCTGTGAGAGCGATGACGCACATTGGGATCTGTTAATATTGTACAGGGGCCTTTGGCGTCTGAGTGAGCATTCCATTACAGGCATTACATTCCATTTCTGTCTCCCAGAGAGCTCAGTAAGCAGCTGTGCACGGAATTAGACGTTCACAGGCTGACATGAACACACACACAAACAGTTAAACACTTATCCGTCTTTTTAAGCCCGGTCCGGTTTTGTTCAGTGTTTAGGCGTCATCGGGTTATTTATGAATGAGGCTCTCTTTCCCTCTGAAGACTCTTGGTGAGGTCGGTCGTGTTTTGTTTTTTGTTTTTTTTAATTTTCTTTATCAATGACTACAGAGATGAAAGACAAACTTCCTCTGGTTAAAAACGGATCAGTCTGGGCCGTGGCCCCTGCGGGCGCGGTCCCCTGGCGGTGGCGTCTGCAGCCAGAGTCTGAGCAGCAGGTCGGGCAGCGAACAGAAGCAAGCTCTTGTCAGGCCCCTGGAAAGGCGCGCATGACTCCAACTGTGCAACTTAAGTGGGGCAAATGTCGCAAATGTTTAAATCACCCGATTCGGAAAAACCTGAATCTGATCCTCGTTTGGGCCACAAGGACGATCAACGCTTTCCAGACGGAACTCCGCTGGGCTCTCATCGTCTGCGTGTGCGGAAAGAGTGCAGAAACTCTGAAGACGGCCCGCTTTCAGCTGCGCTACTGATCACTTGGCTCCTCCAGTGGAATCCAGCTGACGTCGGAGTTCTGCTGATGATAAAATCTCGGTGAGAAGGATCCTCCCGCTGCTGAGCTGAGAGTGTGTGTGTGTGTGTGTGTGTGTGTGTGTGTGTGTGTGTGTGTGTGTGTGTGTGTGTGTGTGCGGTGGCCGTATCTCCCTGCTGACATCTTTACAGCAACGCTACATGCCGACAGCCGGAGCCGTCACCCTCAGATAAGCGCTGTTGTTTAAGATTCGCCCCAAATGGAGCAGCTGATGGGGAGTTCAGAGAGAACAACTCAAGGACACAACGCTGCCCTTCCTAGGCATCACCAAAACATCAGTGTGTGTACTATTCAGATGTTTTAACAACTGATCCGATTGTAGGTGGTCGGAAAACGTCCGTCCTCTCAGCTGCAGGACAGCAGAGTCAGTGAGTGTCTCTCATGTGAGTCACCATATTTGCCCGACGAGTTCCTCTATGAGGCACCGGGCACATGCTGACCCGCGTGTTTGTACCGCGACACACGAGACTGGGAAGCTGTGTGGTAACCGGACGTGAAATGAGACGCCAGGCTGAGCTCGACTCAAGGGCCACAACCTCCGGGTCCACCTGACCAGAGCCAGCACAACCAGTTTGTTGCTATGCTGCTGCTGCCAGGCAGGCAGCCAGGGGACCTCCTGAGGATGCCATCGTCAGCTCTCCTCTGCTGCTGGCCTCTGCATTCCTCCTGCCACATAAAGACGCTCCGCTTGGCTGAAGTCCTCCAGACTTCCATGACAAAGGGCTCGCAGTTCTGTCAAGAACGATTGTAGGGCGGGATTTGGTTTCTGTTGCAATTATTATGTCAGAAATGGCAACACATGTCCTGAATTTCAGCGTGTCGGCTTCTCTGTGTCACCTCTCAAATCTGGAGTCTGACTTCATTGACGTCAGCTCAATCAGTTGCGCGAAAAAAAGCTGCAAAATGTTTACAAGCCTCTCTTTCATCCCCCAGAACTGTTGGTTATACACAAGATCACAGACTCTGTGTGTGTGTGTGTGTGTGTGTGTGTGTATGTGTGTGTGCCTGCGTGCTTGGACTTTCCAAAATGGGTCATGTGTGTTGGCACAAGCGGATGGAGGGCAGGGGACGGGGCAGAGCATGAGCGCAAGGGTTGGCATTCCTGGAGCAGATTGCTTGAGACAAGAAGCAGGATTTTGCTCTGGCCCAGCGGTCTTCAGGCACTTGCAGTTGCGTTTGCCAAGGCAGTTAACAGTCTTTTCCAGCAGATTTGCTCGTCCCGAGCTGAACGCCGCCGTGTCCTGGTTCACGTTCCCGCACCGGTTTTCTTCAGTCCTCTACATAGCCGTCTTGTCCTTTGGGTGGAGTCCAAACCTGCTCTAATCTCCAGCTATTCAGCCATGGATTAGTAAAGTTAAAAAGAACCCCAGACTGTGAGGACACTTTATGACTTTACCCATCATTTCCAACTGCTAAGCTGCTTCATGGTTCAGGACCCTTGCGTGTTCCCCAGGGGCCACTGTGGTGGGTGTGAGAGAGGACCAGCCAAGGAACACATTTCCTGTTTCCATAAAAATGGGACTGATTCTCTGGAAGTGCTGGGAGATTATTCTTTCGCGTGTGTTGGCTAAAGAAACTCAGAGAACATTCCACAAGCTTTAGTGCGCTTGGGAGGGGTAGCTCTTATTCAGCTGTAGGACTCTTATTTGTTTTGTCACTTGAGAGTGATTCACCCAGCTACATTTGGCTGCTGAATGCTTCACCCCAGGCTGTGGAACAGGGAGGAGAAGCTGCATTTCCTCCGCCCATGCTGCCTACTTCAGTCGTCCTTTCAGTCTGGTGCTAAAACTTGCACCACATCGATGAAAACCTGGTATTAGCATGCTAAATGATTCCAGTCACACGCTGCACGACCTGCTCACACCAGCGGCGAGCTGCACCATCATGTCACCTGCAACAACCATCGCTTCCCTCACCCCTATTGTGTGGAGACAATGTGTCCCCGAGGGCGGCGGGCGGTGCATCCTCAGTTTGTTTCAAGAGTGCTTGCATGCGTGCTTTTATGTGGTCATGCTGACCTGCTGCAGTCACAAAAATCCAGTTTAATGGCAGGTGTAAAGGCACTCTGTGACTCCCACATCAACATCAGAGCCTCCCTTCCTTAGTGGCCTTTGTGTCAAGCAGACACTGGTGACGTGGCGGGTCGGTGGGTGGAGGGTTCAGGGCCCCGCCGAGGCTTTTGCATATTTAATGAACGCGTCTGAAATTTACGCCTGCTATATTTGCACCTTTCTGTACACAAACTCAACATCGCTTGTGTATGCGGGACGACCGTCCCCTGTTTCCCAGTGCATGTGTTGATCTAAAGTCCCCCCCACCCCCACCCCCACCCCCCATTCAAAGGAAGTGAGCGCACATCCTATTGACGTCATCTTCATTTCACAAAGGGAAAGAATCAGAAAGGAGTTTGTTGTCAGACAAACACCTGTTTATGGAAAATGAGTCCTATCAGAGCTG
>BJFM01000371.1:196077-218008 GCA_016586285.1 Arothron firmamentum
GGGGGGGGGTCAGATTGTGCACTGTGTGTTACTGTAGTTTCAGCTGTAATCGGCTGACTGAGGCCTCCCTACCTGTGTTACCAGAGGTGGGTTCAATGATGGTGTCTCCTGGTTTGAGCAGCCTGGCTCTCTCAGCATCTTCCACCATCCTGAGGGCGATTCTGTCCTTGATGCTGCCTCCCGCGCTGAAGAACTCACACTTTACCACTGAACACAGTCACATGTTTATTTTTTAACTCAATTCCGTCTGTGTGCAGCGATGATGTTGATGAGGAAATCAGGCCTCTTTGGTTCACAAGTGATCAGCGTAACATACTGACTAAAGTAATGAATAAGGATTGAAGTAATAAGAGCCCAGAAGGAGAATGGAAAAGTATTTGTTTAATCCAGACTGAACCAGAGAGCAATCCCCTTCACGTGAAACCTGGATGTACCAAAATGAAGGTCAGACCGAATGAGAAGGACCTCATTAATTCCTGGGAATAAACTCTAAGTGTCACTCTCATCAATTAGATATAATTGAGGGGTTTCTCTGAGGCTTAAACTTGCGTCTGTGGCAAAAATTTAATCTCATTGAACCCAGAAACCTCTCACTGCCATTAAAGCACTCTGCTCTGTCAGCAACAAGAACAAGTCCTGGATTTGTGCCTGTACTTCTGTTGCTCAGACAAACCCCAACAGCAACACCCGAAGTCAGAGGGAACACCACCCCTACAAGAGCCCTCGTTTTAGGAGCTGATTTCACCTACTGACAGACAGAGGCTCTTACATTTCAGCGAATGTTAGTCTGCAGAGACACGAGTGAGGCGTTTACTCACAGATATCACACTTGATTCCAAACTCCTTTGGGATTTTGTTCAAACGAACCAGGGGCGTGTTGCCGATATTTCCCAGAATGTTGGGGAGGATGCTGGGGGGTTTGGTGCTGTCATGGAGACGACAGGAAATCATCAAGCACAATCAACATCGTGTCTTTCAGGGGACACGGTCACGTTTGATGATCCCGATACACAAAATGCATTTTCTTAACTTTCTCTTTAATTTGCTGATAAAGTTGAAGGTTAGTTGAAGGTTATTACCGCCGCCAAGGAGGTTATGCGATAGCCGGTATTTGTTGGTGTGTTTGAGTGTTAGCTGAGTACATTTCGGTGACGTTTTGGTTTCGTTTTGGGACTTTGACCCTTGAGCTTCCGAGGGTTCAGCATCAACAGATGAAGGTCCTTGCAGGAGAGACCTTTTTAATGAAAAAGTGCAGGAAGCTATTTGACAATTTGGGGGATGTCTCTGTGCACACAGGCTGAGTGGGGTTAAGAAGAGATTCAGTGATTTTAAATAACATACGTAGGTTGTGGCAATAGGACCCAATAAGGTAAGTTTAAACAGGAATCAGATGCTGCTCCCCTGATTCCACAGCATTCCAGTTTGTTGATTAAGATTTCAGGGTTTAATTATGGCCATTTGTGAACACTCTTTCCACATAATTGTAGTCTATATCAGTGAGGTCTGTTAGAGCAAGAGACAACCGGTTACACCTGAATCTGCCCTGGCTGTCAGATAACAGTTTGTAGTTGTTTATGAAATCATTTAATCTGTTGTTATTAATGAAGACTTCCTCATTATTGTGATCTCACCATGGTTGGTGGCTATGAGGCGACTCGGAAGCAGCTGCACCCAGCCCCCAGGTGCACCGGCTGGGCAGATCAGGGCGGACCCAGCTCATCTGAGGAGGCATCAGTTCACGCTCCCAGGCCTCACTGCGAGCTTCACCCCGAACATCTTTCACACTTTGCTCTTTTCCATTTCCAGACATTAGCTAACTGTTGATTTTCAACTCTGTGGGAGAAAGCAGATGACAGAGACCTGCTTGCGTGAGTTGGAGACAGTAGCTACAGCAGGACAGGAGCAGACTGGACAGCACAGGAGCGTGTGTCGCGGCGCAACGGAGCGCACAGCCAGGCCAAAGCGGGCCTGTATAAATTCAGCCATTTGGAACACATAAATGATGGAGTAAGCCACACTACCTGCCACAGAAGACAGCTTCAGAGAGGAGAGGGAGAGCAGTCATCCCTCAGTGGTGTTCGCCCACGGATCGACCACAGCGAACTGCGCCACAGCGGCAGGTTAATCGAAGCCGCATAAATGCCCCAGTGCAAAGGCTTAAAAGCACTTGCACAGAAGCCTCGGCGAAATCGGGAATGCCAACTGCCATATGTTTTGAGTCACACAAAAATGTTAAAACCCAGAAGAACAAGAGCGCATCCTGCGCAGCAGACGCCTGGGCCGATGCTGCCGGCTCCGCCCGGGCAGGCAGCGCACGGACGCACACCTGCTGTGGATCCGGGGGGGCCAATACCACCCTGCCATATTAGAATTACATGCTGCGCACGCTCAATCATTTCTAGAACATTTTCCCTTTCTGTCTGAGTTGTTTTCAGCCATCATCAAATTAAAATGTGTCTTCATTGCAGGAAATGCATCGGTGGGCACGCTTTCACTGTTTAACGCAGAGATCAACTTTAATTTGTACTAATATACCGATAGAGTGTATTTCAGTTGATTCTGTCCACTAAACCTGGAATCCTTAAAGTGATGTACTTACCCAAAAGTCAGTGGAGACAAAATCTGTCTGAAAGAGTTGGAGATGCAGAGAAGAGCCCACTGAAAGGGTGTCCAGGCTGAGGCATTCGCTCTGAGAAAAAGTTGGACCAGCAGCACAAATTCAGACTAATAAGGCTGCAACTTGTGGGTGTGACGGATGAAAGTAACCATTTACGTGCAGATAGACGGCCAAGTCAAGTCTTCTGCGTGTGTGCTTACTCCAAACTTATTTTAAATGGACATTTTAAGAGTAAGAACTACCTTTAAACTAGATATAAACCCTCCAGACAAGAGTTCATCTTCACCAAAACTCTGCTGGCCATAACACAAAATTCTTTTCATTTCCAAGGAAAAAGATGAACTACAAATAGACCTCAAGTTCTAAAACTTCGAAAGAGGATAGAGGACTTCTCCCTTCAGGCTGTTGATGCAACTGAAACAATATTTTTCATTTTTCTACTGAACAAACAGGCAATGGCTTGAGTAGACTTGCTGAGACAGTCTGGTGGAAGATTTCAAATGTTTAATGGAAGTGTACATCATTAAAAAAAAAAAAGGAAAGTTCATACACAAATGGATTTGGAAGGGTACAAACTTTATAAAAGCCTCGGGCTGACATGTGAAGAGAAGGACAATTAGCCACGACTGACAGGTCAGAATCGCCCTGAACGCTGTCTGTCTCTGGAGCGGCGCCTGTCGCGGTCGCGGCCCCCTCTGCCCCTGTCTCTGTCTCTTGAGCGAGATCGTCTATCCCTTGAGCGAGACCTGTGGCGGCTGTGGAGGTGAAAAAGGAGTTTGTTTCCATTAGAACAGTACAAATACACGGGCAGCAGGCGTAAGGCAGATGATATAGTTGTACCCTTTCTTCCGGCGGCCATAGAGCTCTCTCCTCAGTTCACGAGAGATTGGCTTCAGGTGCATGAAGTTACAGAAACCTCCACGAGTACACTCTCTGTTGAAGAAGAACCAACCAGAATGTGAGGTGGACAGAGAACTCCCAGGATGTGACACATTCTATAGATGGGGCTTATAATGTAGGCTATTGCCTTATATCTAGCTGAGGTGCCCTTACTGACACCCACGAGCAAGATCCACGCTCCTAAAAGGTTTCACAGCAGGGACTCGAGATTTTGCTTTCAAAGATTTCAGAGGGAACATGTAATATCCATAACAAACTAACAAACGTAATAAACTGAATGTTTTATCTGGGCCTAACAAATATCGTCTAACATTAGTGCAACAATCAGCCGGTTTGATGCCATCACAGAGCACTCACCCCATCTCATACTGCCGGCAGCACGCTTCTCTGAAGTCTGTGACCGGAGAGAGCTCGGCATGGATGGGCTGCCCATTAAACCATCTATTGTTCAGATCGATCACAGCCTTCTCAGCATCTTCTTCATTACGGAACTACAAAGTAACATCAAGAGACAGATGGTATACAACTGGCCAAAAAAAAAAAAAAAGAAAAATCACTTGCGTAGGCTTCTGGATGGAACACTCACCTTCACATACACGTTTCCTACCAAGTGGTCACCAAGGTTGTCACATATGTTCATTTCCTCCACCTCTCCATACTTTTCCTCCATTTCTGAGAACACCTCCTGGTAGGGCAGCGTGGAATAATAAGTGAGCTACCACTCTATTGTGATAAGTATTATTCTTTTTTTTTTTTTTTTAAAGGGAGAATGTGTAGGTTAGCTGTGTGTATGTGATGAATGGTACACGATCCAGTTATTATCATATCATCAACAACACATTCACTGTGGGACACTTGAGGGCCACCCATGCAAATGAGACAAAAACATTACCTCAAAAAACTCATCAAAATGCTCCTGCATCTGCATGTCACTGACAGCACCTAAAGACAACATTAACAGAAACATGTCACATTTCTCTTAATGGCCTTTGGATACCGTTCTTATCTTAAACTTCTCTTTTTCAATATTGAAAATATGAACAATATCCAAAGGCCATTATGGTTCAGGTGAATCACTCACAGGTCAGTCCATCAGCAGACTGCGCGCTGTTTTGAGGGTTCCGGTAAATATTCAGGAGAGCAATTGTCTGAAACACAACAATGTTCAATTTATTATTATTTTTTACTACATTATTATTTGATATGGTGCATAGGGGAATCAAACCACAGTGCTTCTGGTATAATGAAAACAATTTTAAATAAAACTGAACTATCATTCAAAACCATTCATATAGTGAATCGTCATATATCTCAATATTCAGTTGAAGGGATTTTAAACGGGGGAGGAAAAAAAAACAGATCTCTCACCTGGCTGAATGTTGGTTTGTTGTGTAACCTGGAACAGCGGTCGCCATGTCGGCAGGCACCAATTTTAAAATAGAATGAGCAGTTGACTCTGTGAAGGGAAAAAAATGCTTATAATAATGATAATGATAATTATATGATAATTATAAACGGATGAATTATTAATACAATACTGTACTAAACACTAACTTTCGTGAAATACAAGCTATTTCCGTCACATTAGTTTTAAAGAAAATGTATTTTATTGTGAAACTGCTTCAGTGATACTAAACAGATTTGAATAGTTTAAAATGAACAAGTGCGTCCCGAAGAAAGGACGGACTAAAGACACTCGTGTCCCTTTCGACCAACACAACGTGTGGTTCATTTCTAGAGATACAAAAAAACGTGGTTTTTAAGACGAGGATGAATACGTAATTGCAACGGCATGCGGATCCGTTAACGTGCTCCCATTTATTAACAAAAGCTAAAAATTTCGCTTTTCAGACAATGCCTCACGAAGACGATCGAAAAGGAATTGTCGAACAATAACTCATTTCATGCTAAATGGATGAGGTTCCGCTTAGCTGCTAAGTTAGCGCAGTAACAGTTAACTTGGCAAACTGATGGTCGTTAATTACTTCTACGTCTGATTCGATGCATTACTGTTCCCTTATTTTAAAAAATATTCACGGCTAGGAAATTAAAACATAAACGGAAATAACATTTTAAATACACGATTACTACTTACTTATCTTTCTCTGTCCCAAAAATTGATGCTAAGTACTCCGCCATCTTGGCCTCGGTTTTTCTAATGGAGTCAAGGCGGGCAGTAATATCAACCTCCAGTTGCCTACTGCCGCCTACCGGGAAGGAGTATGTATAACGCGATTGGTGCGTTTAATCTCAGTCTGCACGTAAATAAACTATTTAACTATTCCAAATTCAGTTTCATGCAGCCTTTTCTATTTCTGCACAAATTACCCAACTAACCTCCGTCCTCTTTTCTGTAGTATCAGTTGGTATCTCATGGCATCTTTCAATGTGTTATTAAATAATTTCTGTGTTACGACCTTAATGGCGATGACCTCTAAGGAACACTGCACCACATCCTCTCCTTTGCCTTTTGCCAGTTTCAGATCTGATGTCACTCGCCCTCTTCACTGCTCCATGAATATCTCGTCTTAAAAAATACAGTAGTTAAATCACTGAGTATATTTATTCTACTCTCCAAAGACTTGCTGCAGTTGTTTGGTGTATGTATGCAAATATAAATATTATCAGAGAAACGGGAACCATTACTTTTTCCAATGTCACAAGTGACATATGCAACTCTACATTATTTATTTTAAATGTAAAACTCGTTTTAATATCAATAATGGCGTCAGATCTTTATGGGATGTGTTGGTCAAACCTGGGGAATTTTCGCGTATCCTTAAATTGAAATGAGCTTCTTCCCTGTTTCATGAAATTTATGGGCCTACAATAAGAATTTGTGTTGTTTCGTGATTTATGAAAACATTTTGTGCATTAATAAAAACCAGTTAAATGCTCCAACATTTCATATCCAACATAGAAATATGCGTTTTATTTTCAGTAACACTGGTTTCTTACATCAATCACATGTGGTGTCTGCAGGCCTATGCTGCATTAAAGACAGTAAATCAACAGTGCAATCGTAAATGAACGCACCGTGGGCACATTTCAGTACAGAAAATATAATCCAATACTTCGATATAGGTGTGAATATCGGAATAAAAGCACATAGAGGACTCCAAACCGCTTGTTTTTCCACTTAAGTTTGGGCATTACTAACGATGTTGCCAGTTAGTCTCCGCCCCTCCTCTCCTCTGTGTGTTGACCAAAACTTGCATGATAGGACTCACTGTATGAAATTTGGCTGCTCATCTCCCACACCTAAGTGGAACACAGTCCAACGCCATTGAACGCTTTGAGAGGTATGAGTGTGCTGAACATAAATAAACATAACTCGAAAAGCAGGATAGTATTATGGTCGAATTATGATTGTGCTTGTCGCGTTCGGACTCTTCCCGCTATTTTGTAGCTCACTAGCTTGGTTGGTAGCTAGCTAGCTGTTGTTCCTATGGGACAGAGATAATAAGACGCGATAACGCTATACTGAGAAAGCTTTGGCACACTTTCGCAAAGAATAGTACGTATTACTACAGCGCAAATACACCCATGGTTATTATTTTTTAACTTTAGATACGGAAACCGCAATAGCTATAAGGGCAAACTCGGTTATAAGAAGTTGAAGGTAAGCCGCTTTGCTAACAGCACAGCTAGGCAGGCACTGAGCGACGTCTGCCCACAAACATACGGTTCGCATAAATCCAGGAGAATCGGAACCTCTATATAATCCATAGGTCTCTGTATTGTTGGGTTTTGTGTTCAATCAAGCGTCACTTCGAGGTATTTACCAATTGAACAGTCCTAAAAGTGATCATTTTCCTCTATAACATTTATCACGGCTGCTCTCGGAAGTCTCAACGCTGTAAACCTTAGCCAGGATTTCCGGCTCCTTTCCATTTGCCCTATGCTGTTTTGTTTCCGTTTATTCTATTTCCGTTTTAAAAGTTTTCTACGCTTCGACTTAAAGTGTGATATATGAAAGTTTGGTTAAAATTATACCTTGAACATCGATCGTATGATATTTTTTTTTACCGTTGTTATGCACAACAGTGGTTGTGGAACGGGCTGCCTCGCCTCGCGGAACATTCGATTACGTATTTGTGGCTAACTTCTTTCACTGTTGATTGACTTGAACGTGCCCCAATATGCTGCTTTATAGGGGCAATCTCAGCGCGACCTCGTGTAACAACATGTGTTTATCATTTGAGGGTCATTTTCCTCGGGATTTTCTTTAAATTATGGCCTATGAGTTGGCCTTTATACGTCAAAGCCTCGCCCTCGAGTAGGCTAATGTTAGCAGCTGTAGCAGTGATCTGTCCCAGACGGCCAATGGCGAGTCGAGGCTCAAAGGCCTTGAGAGTAAACCTGGAACGCTGGAATCATGGACCCCATGAATATTTACAGTCATGGATACAAGAATTCGTCACACTTGTAAACTATAGTCTAAAAAGTTATCATGCAGTCGTGTAGTTACAAAGATTAATGTAATTATTTAGAATAAATAATCGTGCAATTTTTTCCAATGTAATAATTGCTGGAAAGTCATGCAGTGTTATTCTATGTAATGCTTATTACCTAAGCATTAAATAAAGGCAGGAGGTTATGTGACAGCCATTTCCACAGATCAAAAGCCAGGGGAATTTGATAATTTAAACATTGTATTACTACTGCCTTTACTGTACTATGCTCTCCCAAGTGATTTTATAGTCTGGAATTAGATGTACATCAGCGGGTGTCAGTATTTAATTGGTAAAGACTGACATTTGTCATTCAGTGAATTTTTTTGTTTGTTTTGGGAGGGGTTTTCTTGTAAGTTGCACAAAAAATACATTTGTGGATTGTCATTGCAACTATTCACCCAGTAATAAATAAATAAATAAAAATAAATATAATTAATGCTAGGATTAATTTTCTCAATCTCTAGTAGTATTGCAGCGTGGATCATTTATAACCATTTCAGGCTTTTATTTTTTCAGTAAATTGTTACATATTCTGTAGTTTTATAATTTTACATTGTACGTTGAAAACATTCTGTTGCCTAACCATTCTCTACAATTTTTTCTGGAACAATGCACATTTATTTTAGCAAGATTGCTTTATGTTAAATTTAAGGGAAAATTGATATATTAAACAATAGTGATTAGGTGTGAATTTGACCGGTATCCATATAGAAAAGTGATATTTTAAGACTGAACCAAACTGATCCTACAAAAAGTAAACACATTGATCACTGGGGCTGAATAAATATAGTTTTGGTGTCACAGTAAGCTTCAGACCATACCACTATAACATGTATCACAGTACTCTGAGAATCTCCTAACTGCTCGGGCACCTGCCCATTCTTAATGTGTCCACAGAGCTTGGCAGCAAACCAACCTCTGCATAAACCAGAATGTCTAAAACTGACGCAGAAGAGATGATTGAAATAGAAATTGATGAACGGGAAAAGCAGGCATGCCTGGAGGAAGGGTGAGCAGTATGGCAGTGATCTGAACTACATTCTAGATTTCATGCTTAATTACATTCATGTGCTGTATTATGGGGTAATTCTACATCTTTCTTTCTCTTAATTTCCTCTCAGTGTTGAGGAGCAGAACATCACTGCTTCAGATTTGATACAACAAGACATCGACATTAATGAGCCTGTTGGTAATCTGAAGAAGCTTTTAGAGCCACGTATCCAGATATCTCTGGATGCCTATGATATCTGTCTGCAGGACATTCAGGTAAAAATGCACACATGGAGTCAATCTAATGTATTTTACCACTTTGATTTTTAGCAGATTGCTTCACCAATTGTCCTAATGGAAACTCTATCGGTTGTGTACTTTTAGCTTCACCCTGACCACAGCCTCTTTGATCAGGGAGTAAAGACAGATGGCACGGTGCAGCTCAGCCTGCAAATTATAACCAAACCAGGTACACTTAGATGTTCAGAAGAACAATACATATACAAGATTGCCTGTGTATACAATTGTTTTCGTCTAAACTGAAATCTGCATATATGCAATCGAGCATCACAGTTAAGTCTTTTGTTCAGGTGAGGAAAAATTAAACATCTTGGAGATCGTGAAGCCTGTAGAAACAGTAGAAGTGGTGATAGATCCAGACGCAGCGGGAGAAGAGGGGACCCTGGTAGAGGATGGCCAGCTGATTGCTGTGGAGCGCTCTGGTCTGTCTGATGAGGCGTCAGAACAGGTCACACGCTGGGCCGCTGCTCTGGAAGGCTACCGCAAAGAGCAGGTCCGCCTGGGGATACCATATGGTGAGACTTAAGAGTGCGGTGTGTGTGTGTGTGGAACAGCAGCATGGCAAACAAACCTGATGTCAGTGTATGAGGCTTGTCTCTTTCTCTCCAGATCCTGTCCTCTGGTCAGCTGACCAGGTGATCCACTGGGCTGTATGGGTGATGAAAGAGTTTAATATTGACGAGATGGAAATAGGCAGCATTCACATCCCCGGGCGAGACCTCTGTGCATTCAGCCAAGAAGAGTTCCTTCAGAAAGTGCCCAATGGAGAAATACTGTGGAGTCACCTGGAGCTGCTACGCAAATGTGAGCCAGATGCTTGTTTCAACTCACGCACTTGTAGGAGATGCCAAATGTAACACAGAGCTCCCTCTTCTTTGTAATTCTTTTAGATGTGCTGGCAAGCCAGGACCAAGCTGGAGGGGACGCCACTGTCACAATTGATCAACGTAAGCGTCAGAATAACACACTCGGCTTTGAACGAGACTTAACAAGCTTTTTCCTTTTGCTACACATACGCTTCTTGCGGTCAGGCGGCTGAATCCAGGACCGTCTTTCAGTTGATTTTATCTCTTAACTTTTCCATTTGGATCACAGCTGTGCAGATAATTCCTGCTCAAGTGAACACACCCACGGCCATCAAGGTACTGAAACAGAGCCGCGGCCCCAGAGCTCCGCGCATTTCAGGAGAAGAGCGCAGCTCACCCGGCAATCGCACAGGTACTGCTGACCTTGCACATGCACTTGGTGTTTGTTCATCAAATTAGTTTAGTTTTACAAGCTAATACTCTTTAGGTATAAATAATCACGTTTGTGCAAATGTGAGTACACACTGAACTCAAAGCTACATCAGTTGATCAGAAAGGTATTTTGTAACTTAAACAAATTTTTGATCATTTTTAAGTTTGTGAGGTGTTTGTATGTTCTAAAATGTAAACTTAGCTTTTAACAAATCCCTTGTGCTAGGCAACAACGGTCAGATCCAGCTGTGGCAGTTCCTGCTGGAGTTGCTGACAGACAAGGATGCGAGAGACTGCATTTCCTGGGTGGGAGAAGAGGGCGAGTTCAAACTAAACCAGCCGGAGCTGGTGGCCCAGAAATGGGGTCAGCGCAAAAACAAACCCACGATGAATTACGAGAAGCTCAGCAGAGCTCTGAGGTTCGTCTCTCCTTTTTCTCGTCCCTCTGTTCAGCTGTGCAGCATCCTCAGCACACAAATATCTCAGTTGTTAGTCTAGATTAAACCCCTGGAGCGAGCACAACTCTCTTCTACTTGGATAACACGTTTCCCATAATTGTTGTCTGTTATTCCAAGGTTTATTTTCTCATCCCTGTGTAGGTATTATTACGACGGGGACATGATCAGCAAAGTGCAGGGTAAACGATTCGTCTACAAGTTTGTGTGTGACCTGAGAACTCTGATTGGCTACAGCGCTGCCGAGCTCAACGCCCTGGTGACCGAGTGTGAACAGAAGAAACTAGCCCGCATGCAGATTCACGGCATGGGCCAGCCCATCACCACGGTGACCCTGGCCACCACAGCACTAGACAAGGACAGCTGAAAGATGCTATGTTAGCACCCACCAGCTACCAAACCTTTGCTTCCTGCAGCAAGCAGAAATCCAAACAGCCTCCCCGGCCGTGACTGTGTTCTCGAGGACACGGAATAATCCAATGCTGGTCAGGGCAGATAAATGCATTTATTGTTTCTACAGGCTTTGCAGATTGAAAGATTTTTTTCTCAACTTTATCCAAGGGAGGGTGTGTTCATGAACAAAGAGCGAATGTGATGTGACAGAATGATACCAAGACACGGTATGTGCATGTGCCTGAATGCGTGACAGAAAACTCGGTTCTGGACTTAAGTTTGGTTCCTGTTTGTAGTTTAGACCAATTTCCACTGTATATACCGGTACTTCATGTTTTTGATAGATGCAAGTGTAAAGTGTATTTTCATATTTTCCATTTCTAGAGGGCCAGTTTTGTATTTGATTTGGGTTGTTCCCAGACCTGTTGGACCTTTTTCTGTCCACTAGAGGGAATAAAGTGACAAACATTTTTTTTCTTAATGCTGTTGAGTTCATTTTATCTTTCCAGAGGAAAAGGCTTCAGAATGACAAACACAGTATTTATATACATTCAAAACTTTATTTATGATACCGTGAGTGTATAAACCCTTTTCTATTCAAATGGTTCATTTCACTACACACAGAGGAAAGTCGTGAATTCATTATATTTTTTTTTAAACACTTTCAAATGCTCCAGACACCCAGGAGTGAGCATAAATACAAATTCCAAACATTCACCTGATTAAGAGCTTCATTTAGCGTTTACATGTGGGAACCATGAGTGAAGAGGTGATATGCGTTAATATTCTGTGGTTGTAAATGCACAAGATATAGGTCACATTCATGTTTACTGGAGGTGGCCAATAAATTAGGAGGGAAATGGGTCTTGATGATGGGGCAGTAATTATCCACCCTGTGTTCATCATAAGTCTTCACCTTCTGAAGGTAGAGAAGTAGTCACAGGACAAAATTAAGATTTGTACATGTATACACAAGTAATGTAGAAAAATAGTGTATGACATTTGGTGAGGGAATGTATATGGAGAGGAGATGGGAATATATAGAAAACTTCTACCCCTCTTCATTTTTTTGATTTTTTTTTTCCATCTAATACTCCAACAAGCTGCACTGTACAATATTGCTGACAGGATAATCGAGACGAACAAGAGTAAGAAAGACACGAGTCTGGGTGGGGGGCAAACGGGCAAACTGATAATGAAACTCTGACCTCCACCTTCCAAATATTTACAATCAAGAGAGCCCGGAATGACACCTGGAATAAAACACTTTCAGAAACCCTCGATTCTAAAAATCTTCACCTATATTTTTAATCCGATAGACGCCCACAACGCAGCGACACGTGAACCCGCATCAGGGACCTGTGTAACAATAACCAGTGACGATAATCAGACTTCATAATAACAGAGTGCATAGAACGCAAACAATAACAACGTTATCTTCCTTTTCAAATACTATACCACTTCATATATTACATATAGAGCTTGTTGCCCATGCAGCTAACACAACGGTGAAGCGTGGAGATGAGCATAGCGAGTCAAGACTCAGGAAAAGCAAGTCTGTGTACGACAAAGCAGACCAGATTCTGAATAATCTTTTTCTTCTTCATATCACAAGATCACAAAGAAGACACACACACAAAAAAAAATGTACAATCTTGCTAAAATATCTAGTAAGCGGGCTGCTCCCATAGAGCCCAACATACAGTATAGGGTAGCTGTCATCAATACTGCCATGCACTACATTAATTTACAGCTAATCTCCATCTTTATTTAATATTACACATTAAAATTCAGGGAACAAAACATTCAGCATCGCTGAATGCTGAACATAAATCGATTTCAAATTTCATGTCTTTTATCATTCTTTTGGGAATTTTTAAAACCATCCAGGGATGTCAAACCGGATCCAGAAAGGGCCGTGTGGCTGCAGGTTTTTGTTCCAACCAATCAAGCACACACAGTTTGACCAATCAGCTGTCTGAAGACTCAGATTAAATGACTTCAGTCTGGTGTGCTGTTGGTTGCAACAGAAACCTGCAGCCACACGGCCCTTTGTGGAACCAGTTTGACATCCCTGACCCAGGGGCCTTCGTTAAGGACAGCCCCTCCCCCCACTGATGTTATGTCATCAAACACAGCACAGCTGTCATCTGAGAGCAGGGACACGTCGTCTGGAGTGATGGGGAGGAGGGGGTAGCCTGGCAATTAAAGCGTGTGTCTAGTACTGCGCACACCGTCACCAGGGTGCTTGTCAGCGCAAACATTACGAGCTGTAGCGGCTGAAGACGTGCAGGTGAAACAGTACCCTCGTCTGACCGATTACAGGATACGTGTAGGATGTGTTTGAGTGTCATAGAGTGAGGGCCTAACTTTGTGGTAGCCTGAAGTGGGGGGACCAACGAAAGGATAAAATCTAAAGAGCATTTCTTCAGTTTTGCATCTGTTCAAAGAACTTGTAGGTGGGATTTTCATAGCCGTTCTGCTGCATCCTGGCCAGGTGGCGCTCCTCTGGCGTCACTGCTGCATCCACCTACCAACACACGCAGACAGTCAGTACACCCCGACATTTCGTGCGGCTCAACGGACCAAGGCCGGGAAAAACAGCTCTGTACCTCGATCACGCCGTGATGAATAGAGGTGTATTGCTTCTTCCTCAGCATCACCAAGGTAATGACAATGACAGTTGCTATAACAACACCTCCAACCATGAGTCCAATGATGGCCCCTTTGTTGGAGCCCACATCCTCAGCGAAAAACACCTGCCATGACAGACGACACATGTGTGTGAGCAACCAATTAAACGATAGCTTGTGTAGGATTATGGTAATATTTACCAGTTTCTGATGGTAAACTTCATAACCAGCACTTTGTCTCTCGTCCGTCTCCATTCGGACTTGGGGCATCTCTTCTGGCTTCAGAGCAGAAACTGAAACAAGCAGACGATAAACAGAGAGGTAATAACAACTGAGACCTCTGTCCTCTATAGAATGTTATGTTTATGTATATTTACACCTGTGCCCTTACCAGGTCGGGTGGGCAGCCCTCTGTCCGGGATTGGACGAGCATCAACAGGCTCAACTGGGGGAAAGCCAACTATGATGACCTCGCCTCACTTAGTAAAGCACGTGCTAAAGCGACATCATTGTGAGAATGTGTCCTACCATGGTTCTCTGTGTTTGCCTGGTTGAAGCCCTCCGGGTGGACGAAGCCGAGCCCATCGGGACCCGTGTCCATAGGGGCAGAGCTGTAGGCCTGGTCTGGCATCAGAGCATCGTTCCCGTAACTCACCAGGCCATCCATCTGTGGACACGCAGCATTCAACCTGATGCATTAGTAAACAACCAGCAAGCTTTTCTTTCTAACCCATTTTTTTAGTTATTTGCAATTAGTGCAAATAACTCTGCAATAAAGATACAAATACATCATCTCTAAATGTTTCACTTTTGCTGCTCTCCCCCAGCTTAAACCTCTGCGGGTGTGCAGCCGTAAACTAGATAGTGTGACATTGTGATATCAGCGTATTGAATCTATTAATAGATGTCTCTATTTATATATGCCAGCGGTGTAAATCATGCAGCGTAGGCATGCATGGCTGCAACCTGACTCACCTGTCCTTCGCTCTGCAGGGAGGACACCTGCTGAGACAGTTCTGACTGGACTCTCTGGACTATCACATCTTGTAGAAGAAGCAAAATGAGAGTATGAGACAGAACACTATAGCATAACAACAGTCATCATTTGGGTCCACAAGGGTTTACAATTTCACTTTGTTATTAAGTTAATGCTATCTCAGCGCTAGCGTGTGTAAATCAATTCTGTATCCCCTAAATCTAAAACAGTGGTTTGTAAATATAGTATTGGCACGTACAGACTTGGCTTTGGATCTCACTGGCAACACTGGGGACTTTGTAGAGCAGAGCCACTGACTGGTTCATCCTTTCATCAATCACACGTAGGTGGGTCAAAACCTAAAGACAAAACACAGCACAGCACTTATTTCCAGGCAGCGCTCGCATTTCACTCCTTTCACAGCAGTTATTTGTTGGTCTATGAGGCGGTTTACCTGAGGTCGTATTTGTGCAGCCTTCCTGGGGTCGACGGTTCGCACGTGCTCATAGTGTTTGAGCGTGTGCTGTCTGTCCTTCTGCTCCGCACGGACGTACTTCCTTAGCAAGCTTAGCACCTGACGAGCCTGGTGGCGGCAGTCAAGTATGCTGATTATTTCACTGGCCTTATAACCGTAGGTAATGTGCTGGTTGGTTTTAAACGTTGGTATATTCTACTCTGAAGAAAGTACCAAGAAAGCTGAACCAACTTGTCTACATGTATAATCTCCATCTTTACAGATGCAGCACTCCATAAAAGCACAATTTTGCTGAAAATTCCCATGGTGTGTGTGTGTGTGTGTGTGTGCGTGCGTGCGTGCGTGCGTGTGTGTGTGTGTGTGTGTTATTACCCTCGGAGGGTTGGCCTGTAGGGCACCCAGGTAATTTTCAAGCGCCAGACGTCGGCGGCTGTTGAGCAAGGCTTCCACCCGTGCCATATGGGTTTCTACCAGCTGCTGCCGCTCTCCCGCTGCTTCCTGTTCCAGAGCCTCCACCTTCTCCTGGAAGTGCTGCACACAGCAGAGTTTCCAGAATAAACAATGGTCCATTCTTACAGTTTCTCTGGGTTTGAAACTGCTCCAACATGTTTTAGTTTTTTTGGGTTTTTTTAATAAGAGTTTCTCAACCAAAACTGGGCTGCAGGTGGGACTGTGACGGCCGATCCAGTACATGACCTTCAACCCAGGAAAGGAGGCGTGCGTGACTGGATTTTATACAATCCAATGAAATGTGAAGGATTTGTGTAAAATCCTGCTCCTACGCGTGCTGTTCGATCCACTGCCTCCACAGAGTGAGTTACCAGTAAAACTGTGTGTTGCCTACCTGGATGACAGCTTTCTTGTCAGCACGAGGGAGATTCTTGGCCTGTCGCTCTGCCTCCTCCCACTCTCTCATCACCTTAATGTAAAGAACAAAACCCTTCGTTACTTACTGGTAAACTGGCTTTGTCACATCTGAGCTATTTTCAGACCATTTCATCTTAGACTCGAGCGGAGGAGCTATGAATCATCATCCAAAAACTCTACAGATGACCTCAAATATCTGTAACTCTGCACTTCACTTCCCAGCTTCTGATTTGAGGTTCTTTCACGTCCCCGTGCAAATCTCTACAGTAGCACTCATCAGATTCAGCTGAAGGTAAAAACAAGAATGCTTTTGACCTCTTAGCTGACGCTGCTGAAGACATGGCCGCAGCCACCCAGCCATGGCATGCAAAGTGGAAACAGACAAGACATCCTGACACGAACCCTAACTCGCTAACGTACCTGGGACATCCGCTCACGATGTTTGGCCTCCAGGCTTTCCTTGGCCTTCTTAAAGTCAGCATGCTCATTGTCATCACCGGGAGCTTCGAGGTACTGATCCACAGCATCTGGAGGACTGGGGGCCACGGTGGGCACTAATGGGAGGATTCATATATAGGTCAGAGGATTAAAGTGGCAAAGTGATCTAGCGGAGAATAAAAGCCAAAGGACAGAGGATGCAGGATGGGTAAACAATGCTACTAGAGTGTCGAGGCCAAGTAACCAGGCATTCTACATTTGAAAACAGAAAAATCACAAATACTATTGGAATGTAGGCAGTTTAAGTTAGACTGCACTAAGAAAAACACACACATACACACACACGTCAGTATAATAGGCAGGTTATCTGTAGACAAAGGGGGGTTAGTTTCCCAGTGCTGTGCAAACTCCATGTCTGTATTTAATGTGGGAGGCTGCAGATAAGAAAAGTGCAGAGTCAGGATCAGGGCGGAGGCTAGGCCACTGAGGAAACAGTAAATGAACCTGTTAGCCTGAAAAAACAACCCAGCCATATCCCCAAACACACAAAGACTACGGCAGTCAACACTCAGCTGGTTAAGACACGATGGTGATGTTGTTAGACATTCCAGATGTGTAGCAATGGACACGAAGCCTTGCAGCTGCAAGGCATAGCGTAACAACGCATGAGCGTACAAATGCGCATGCAGAGAGACATCACTTTACAGAGTCTGTATTTCTGCTGCCTCTTCCACATGCCAGATGACTTTTTAGACCTCTGGTTAGAATACAATAAAACATGTCACTACAAGAGTGTCATGGCTGCTTTCCAACAAGGAAAGTATCAAATTATCTTTGACTATACAACCAGTGCTAGTTGTTTATTCATCTATCTAAAACCAGTTTAATGGCCTTTATATCTTTTCTACTGATTACCTGTCCTAGAAACTACCTGTTTCTAGTTGCTGACTGTTTTCATTAATGCTGATAAAGCATAGTCATCAAAATAAAGATGCTCCAAGTGGGTAAGAGCCATGACAAACTGTGGAAATTCAGAAGAGACAGACATGATCTGCAGCAGCCTGAGGACAGCAGTCAGGCATTCAGTGGGGACACTTCCTAGCTCCAGTCCTGGAACTTACACGAACTGCTGCAGACAGCTAAGCAGTACTCCTCCGACTCAAAGTTATTCCTGTTCCCGCCACATCCCCCAAACAAGAAGGGAACACAACGACGCTTCTGGGGATTGAAGTACCAGCGCTCCAGCATGGCGTGACATGGGCCTGACTCAGCGTGGGCCCAACACACCGCTGAGACATGTGCACACAGGCAAACAAAATACCAAATAATGGATGTAAAAAGTGAAGCGTGGGATTTCTTGGACAACATAAAGGTGAATGATGTGAAACAAAACAACACAAAAAAGGAAAAACATGCAAGCGAAGGGCACAGAACTGGTTCTTACCTCGAACTACTTCCTCAACTGATTCAGTGGTGGTAGTGGTGGTGGTTGTCATGGCAACATTAGCACTGCGCTCATCGCTCTCCTGTTCGTCAGTCACGTCGATGTCCTCGTCATCCTCCTCATCTTCGTCACCATCTCCGTTCTCATCCCTTCCGAAAGCGTCTTCAGCCAGGTTTTCCCTCTCCTGAGTGTTGGCGGGCTCTGCGTCGGCCGTGCGTGGCATGCTGCGGGGGACAGGGGTGTCTTCCAGTTATGCTTCTGAAGCAGAACGCCGAAACGTCGGCAGGACGCGCGTCGTGTTGTACCTGCTGTCAGAGTAGTCGGGCTCGGCCCCGCCCCACCACACATCTGACTCCTCCCCTTCTATCTCCGAGGTGTCCATCTCCTGCTCCGTCTCTGCTGGACAGCAGACAAACTCCACGCCCCGAAAACGGTCAATACCGCACGGCAGCAACATCCCATAGTCGTGGAGATTCATGGAGCGATCTCCACAGGACTAATAATTAGAAAAGACAGAATTTGGAAGACATTTAAACAATAAAACGCACACAGCAACATTTTCATTGTCGTTTCATTAAAATGTCTGAGCTTGAAGGGGACGATTATTGATATTACTGACCAATGAGGTACAGAAAAGGGTAAATGAATCATTCAGCTTGTGAAATGTGGAAAACCACACACACACACACACACACACACACCACACTGATGAAGATAACATAGCAGCGCCACTGAACTGGGTCTCCAAGCCTCTCCTCACCTCTTTAGCTACAGTGTGCCAGTGCAGGTGACTCTCACACTGGTTCATGCGCTCCTGATGCAGGAATTTACACTTGTCCGGAACGAGCAGGGCGTCACTCACAAATTCGCCAACTGCATTATATTAAAAAAAAAAAAAAAAGACACACACACACACACACGCATTGTTGACTGGTGTAATTACATAGGACCACAGTTTGTGCACACCTGCACAGACCTGCTCAGCTACCATCCATGTGTCATTGAAACAGCTTACCCAGACAGCGGTAGGGCACCACGATGTGTGTGTGGCTGCGACACTGCTTCCTGCCTTTCTTGCACCAGTTCTGGATGCTGATAGGCTGATTTGCCTCAACAACATTTGTGATTTGTAGCTCCGGATACACCTGGAGAAAAGTTCAAGATTATTGTGTCTACCCGGTCGCCATCTGTTCTGCTCTGCCGTCTCGCTCCGTTTCAATACCTCCTGGCAGTACTGCAGGATGCCTTCCTTGGTGCCGATGCAGCTCTTTGTGCCTGAGGGGTCAGACTCCCATTTTCCACTCTGCACGTTGATGTGCATATTGAGCTTGCCACAGAACATCGCCACCTGGGGCTCAGTCACTAAGCCAACAGTGTCATCAGCAGGTATCTGGGCAGACAGAGGGGACAATGAAGGCTTCATCAGAAATCTATCCACCGGTCTACTCACTTTCACAAATAGCTGTCTGTAGAAACATTATTGACAAGAATAAACAAAGCTAATTGACTTTTTAATCTACTCCTATAGAATTAAATCACATCCAAATTACTATTGCGCATAAAAATAATCTAATGGAATGACTCCTTGATAAATCTTCAGCTGTAAAAGGCTTTTTCATCTCTCTTGATGGTATAAAGCAGAAAGCTGTGGACTGTAGCAAGAGATGTCATATATGCACCTGCTTCTCACAGTATTCTGCACAGATGAATGCTGCACATGGAGAACAAGTTAAAACTAGGGCACGCACTGCAATCACCGAATCAACCCTTCCTATTTGATGTGGAAGTTTCCTATAAAAGCTTCATAATTGCTTTTTTCAGATTCAGAAATTTGCTGCTCACATCAATGACTCCTGGCATAATCATCCTGGAGATGTGCTGCTATGTTCACACTAGTTAAAGCAAAAAAATAAATAATAAGTCATTTCCACTTAAATACAGGCATGTGGATAACAGCTACGGAATGGTTTGACATTTAGCTATTCCTGATAATGTCTTTCCAGTAATAATTCTTGGAAAACCATAAAGGGCAAAGGGACATTGCCACTTCTAAATTACCTGGATTACCCTGTAGATCAAATCAGATGCAAGCGGAGAGGATCTCGCTAAACTAAATCAATATGAGCATAATAAAAACATATATTACCGACCACAAAACAACAAAATTATTGTCTCAGCATAAGCACAACTGTAAAATCTGTGTTTTCTTGGGAAAACCTTTAAAATGGTACCAGTAATAAAGACCAATGCATAATCTGAAAAGAAATTTTGCACTGCAGCACAAAGGAATTGGGTGGGAAACCTTATAAAAAACAAACAAAAAAAGAAAAAATGGGAAAAAGAAAAGAGGAGTGTTTTTATACTTTGCATGGGTGTAGGGAAAAAAGATTATTCAAAATCTGCAAAAATAATAACGGGAAAGCTGTATCGATCTGGACATTGAGCATCCGTCCAGTCAAGACACTATCGCCCCTTTTTCAGCTGGATTGAAACTGAGTACTTCTCTCTTTAGAAGAAGCAAAGCAGCAAATCTGCAGCCGCCATCTTACTCGTGTCAATTTAAAAAAAAATGCATCTTTTATGCAATATGCTCAGGAAAATCACCACCCTTTAACCAGCGAACCAGCGATCCGCAGCAGCATCATTAAACGACACTTTCACATACAAAAGTATTCGAGGAGATCATATATGAAACTGCGTCAACAGTAGCTGATATGCATCAAACACAAAACTCTCATATGAGTCAGATGACATCGGGATTAAACCAACATTTGACAGACTCCTCAGTCCGGTCGACGACATCTACTGCACCGCTGTGTTTTCTGGAAATAGCGGCTAACGTTAGCTTTTGTTCACTGTTCGACATATTTTGGTTGCGTATGTACCTGTGGTTGCATTAATAAAAGTTGCAATTATATAAAAATCTATTCTATAAAATATATATAATAATGATATATTAATAAACGATAAATCAGAGGACAGAACCTGTCCCAGACGGCAGAACCGGGCTGTCAATGCCTGACATCTAACGGTAGGCCTGGGTAGCATCGCTGACACGGCCTGTTTTGCTAATTCTGCGCATTAGACGCCTACAATTACATGGTGTGTTTCAATAAATAACAGCACTTTTATTTTTCTAAAACAAAAAAACATTCCATGGACTCGAATGAACACAGGCCGTGGTCAAAGTTGCATTATTACAGCGGTATCTGTGGTAGCAGCAGCCCTGTTGTGCAGACTTAGAACCTCCGGTGTGGTTTTTATAAACTATGATTTCACATCTAAACCATCAGCTTTCAGCAGCGCTTAAATATAGCTCTGCGGCCGACACTGTGGTCCATCTGACGGCTGTGGTGGAGTTAAGCAGGCACAGGCCTGGAGAACAGCCAGGAGCAGCTCATCCACAGTCGCTCACGGTTCCAGATTTCCTCCGCTGGACTCACCTCGGATGAAAGCGTCAAGGTCGCCAGCAGTAACAACACGCACGCCCTAATCTCCCCCATTCCGTCCTCTCGGTATCCAGCACGAATGTCCACAAATTCCCGATTTTTATAGATAATATTAAGTCAAGCAGGTGATCCTCGGCGCCGAAAACTGTCCTTATGGCTTAGATCCTCCCTATGTAGTTCCCGACGGTGGCGGCGGTGAAGCGCTGGAGCTGGAGGGGTGGATTTAGTGTTGGGTGGATGGGGGTGGGGAACGTGCGTGTGTGTGTGTGTGTGTGTGTGTGTGTGTGTGTGTGTGTGTG
>BJFM01000371.1:219872-243787 GCA_016586285.1 Arothron firmamentum
CCCCCCACTTTTGAATGACCCTTTCCTGACCATCTTCTCCAGGCTGTGGTCATCCCTCTGGCTTGTAAACCCTTTTCTTCCACACTTCTGCCTTCTACTTAACTGTCCATTAATGTGCTTTGAGACAGCACTCTGACAACACCCAGCTTCCTTTGCTATCACTTTTTGTGTCTTACCCACCTTGTGCAGGTAGTCAGTGATGGTTTTCTGCACGACTATCAGATCAGGAGTCTCCCCATGATTGTGAATTCTTCCAAACCAAACAAGACACAGACTTTTTAAAGGCTCAGGGCCCTTTTGCAGGTGTTTTGGATTACTTACCTGATTAGTGTGTGACACTCTGAGCCTTCAGTACTGAAGCTTTTCACAGTATTCTAATTTTCTGAGTTTTTGGGTTTGAAGTTTTAATAAGCTGTAAATCATAATCAGCAAAATTACAACAAAGAAATGCTTGAGATATCTCAATTTGTGTGTAATTTCTATAAATGTATTGGTTTCACCTTTTATGTTGAATTGCCTGAATAAAACAATTTTACACGATATTCCAATTTTCCAAGTAGTACCTGTATGCTGCTTTATGATCAAAGCCCCCTTGCTTTATTGTACATTTATAACTTATTATTTATTAAGTGCATTACATCTTTGAAATCAGCCCTGTGAGTGTGAAACACTAAAATATAATAACGGCAAACGGTTAATGGATAAATTGATGATAACTATTACTTTGATAGCTGTAACTATCAACGTATGTAGTTAAATGTACTGTCTAATGGCAGGATCAACTCAAGTACAGCCTTTGGTTAAACGCACACGTTGTTTGCAAACGTCGCCAGTAGATGGCAGCAACAGTGCGATGGTGCGTCATTGCTTATGACGTCATGAAACACCAGGAAATAAACTGACCGGTTAGCAGGGTGGTTCAGCTCCACAGGTTTGGTACTGACAAGGTTCCCTTTTAGCTCGTAAAAATGGCAACTCCGGGGAAAAAATTCTGCGCCTTTTCGAATCGATCGGTACCGTCGACGGTAAGGCAAATTGTGCTATTCGAAACACTGAAATTGCTTAACATTAAACAAAATGGGAAAATAAATAGTGTGCTAGCTAGGAGCTAACAATTATCTGGAATGATTGAGGAGCTAGACAGGTGTTTCAGTGACACTTTCACGTTACACAAATGTTTTTACGAACATATAAAGAGTATCTGTATCGTATATCAAATTGTAACCCATTTGTATTTGCACGCTAAAGTTTTACATATTTATAATGCATCATATTAGGTAACGATGATACTATATCAAAGAATCGACAGTTGGTCAACTGATTGACAATTTTTTTTTATTTTTTACAGCCACTGTAGATGCACAACAAGAAAGATAACCTAAAATGCACCAACGACAGAGGGCAGGATCTTCGAATAAAACCTCATCCCAACAATGGGCTGGAGCTCCTGCAGAAGTTTCCAGGGGGCCCGTCAAGAAGCACAGCATCTGCATGGTGTCAGATTTCTTCTATCCCAATATGGGAGGAGTGGAAAGTCACATTTATCAGCTTTCCCAATGTTTGATTGAAAAGGGACACAAGGTGGTAATTGTCACCCATGCCTATGGCAGGAGGAAAGGAGTAAGGTACCTGACCAGTGGACTGAAGGTCTACTACCTTCCCCTGCAGGTGATGTATAACCAGTCCACGGCCACTACCTGTTTTCACAGCCTCCCACTGTTGCGCTGTGTGTTTGTGAGGGAGCGCATCACCATGGTGCATGCACACAGCTCATTTTCTGCGATGGCCCACGATGCCCTGTTCCATGCAAAGACTATGGGCCTGAATACGGTACATGACAGTCACAATATCGTCATTCATGATTCTCTATCATATAGCATATTTCTGTCTTTGTGTAGCATATTTCAGAGAGTATTATCATTTGCAGGTGTTCACCGATCATTCGCTCTTTGGCTTTGCTGATGTGAGCTCAGTGCTGACCAATAAGCTGCTTACTGTCTCACTCTGTGATACCAATCACATCATTTGTGTGTCATACACAAGTAAGGAGAACACTGTGCTCCGTGCAGCTCTCAACCCAGAGATCGTGTCCGTCATTCCCAATGCTGTCGACCCTACGGACTTCACCCCTGACCCATCTTTACGTCAAGATGACAGAATCACTATTGTTGTGATTAGTCGTCTTGTCTACCGCAAAGGTACAGAGAAAAAAAAAAGTTATTTATTTTATTCACACGTCTGCTGTCCAAGTTAAAATGAACTAGCTGATAATGCGTCAGCATCATCAGCGCTATCATTTCCTTTTGTGATAAGGTATCGATCTCCTCGGCGGAATTATCCCAGAGCTTTGCCTCAAACATCCAGATCTGCACTTCCTAATTGGTGGTGAGGGACCAAAGAGAATTGTGCTAGAGGAAGTGAGGGAGAAATACCAACTGCATGACAGGTGGGTCTATACAGGCAGCAAAGAAAGCTCGCTGACTCAAAGTTGACACCACTCTTGGATATTTATGGTGTATTTGTAGACAGGCATTCTTCAAACATGCAGCTGTAATCATTTTTGATTTTAATGCCCCTAGGGTGCGTCTTTTGGGGGCTTTGGAGCACAAGGATGTTCGTGGAGTTCTTGTGCAGGGTCATATTTTCCTCAATACATCTCTGACTGAGGCATTCTGCATGGCTATTGTGGAGGGAGCCAGCTGTGGGCTGCAGGTTGGTGGCCGTTCCTTTCATAACTGCTGAGTGAGAGAACACACGTGTCATGTATGCCAGGGAGACGAATACATAGCAAGTGAAATTAACATATTCTTATACTGTCTGTGCGTGTACTGCAACTATACATAGTACTATATTTTCTATGTCAACCAAAGAAATATCAAAGCTGTAGTTTGGAGATTTAAACCTAAATACAAACTGAATTATGTCTGACCAATCTTGCAACCCCACCACTGTTGTGACATCAAGACCTCTGCTGCTGAAACGGTACTTAACAACAAAAAGGCTTTTAAACTTGCAGAACTTAAGTGATTTTTTTTTTTAAATCTATTTCCAAGGTGGTTAGCACTCGTGTGGGTGGCATTCCTGAGGTATTACCTGAGGAGCTGATCACGCTGTGTGAGCCAACGGTGCGCTCCTTGTGTGCTGGTCTCGAGACAGCAATTGCCCGGCAGCGTGCAGGCTCTGTCCCCTCCCCTGAATCCATCCACTCTCAGGTGCGAACGCTCTACACGTGGAGAAATGTTGCAGAGAGGACCGAAAAGGTGTGTTTATCCAGATAAACCTCTTTATGCAGAGTAGATTTCCTTGCTTATTACAATTAATACTTCAGTATACCTAGCTGATTTTAAGTGCAGACTGGCCGCGGCTGAAAACTAACGAGTAACAGTCGCACAAACTAGATTTTTACGGTGGGTTTTGTCTTGTAGGTGTATGACAGAGTATCGACCGAGGAGGTGCTTCCCCTGGACAGACGGTTACTGAGACTCAGGTCTCACTGCGGCTCTGTGGCTGGCTCTGTCTTTGCCTTCATGGCTGTTTTAGACTTCCTTTTCCTGCTGCTTCTGCAGTGGTTGGCGCCAGACAGGTTCATGGACGTTGCCGTGGACGCCACCGGCCCTCACGGAATGTGGAGGCAGGAGTCAGCTGTTAAATTTAGTGCCACAAAGGGAGCCTCAAAATCAGATTTATTTGGAAAATGATCATGCTTTTTTTTTTTTTTTTTTTTTGTATAACATTGGGGACATGGTTACTGTGTCCATGGTAACACTAGATATTGTTTACATTCCCATGTTGAAAGGGACCATTTTAAGTCTTACATCTTATTCAGTGAATTTTATAGTTTGATTTGCATCATGAGATTAAACTGGAAAGAGGGAGTAAAAGAGCTAAATAATTCAAAAATATGCTTAAACTTCTTACCTCACATATATAAACAAAACCTTTTGCTAAAAATGTATTTTGGTGCAGCTTATTTCACTCCTATATGTTATCACAAAATGTTCTGTTTTCCTCAGGCGAGATTTGGCTCCAGGACAAGCACAATAAAGAACAAGGTGTTTTAATATGGTGTTTGGTGGTTCATTTTGGCAAAACTGACGCATCTACCGACCTTTCAAAGGAGACATGTCTACAGAGACGTTACAAAACAACTCAAAACAGCTGTTGATAATGTTTGTGTGGAATGAGACAAAGACGTGAAACCATGAGGTGACAGGGATGAGATAAGGCTGCTTTGTAAGGCAACAGCCGTCATTTGCATAACATTGTGGAATGGAGGGCTCTCAAACTGCCCATTAAATCCTTTTACTACAAGTCAGCGTGGTGGGGGATGAAACTGAGTTTGACTCTAAATTGTGCAGATGTGTGTTCACATTTATTTAAATTTGAATTAGTTTGTCACCAACATCATCTGAATTTTGCCCAAACCAAGTCAGAAGTGAGGATGAAAAGCTTTTACAGTGAACAGGTTTGGAAATGAGTTCAGCTGAATGTTCTTGTAGTCCCGTATACAGTGTGTAACTCCACGTGCACGCGCTCTGGTGGCGGTGGCGGTTTGCATGGACACGTTCTTCATTCAAGGTTGTAAATTGGCGTCGGCCAGCCATTGTCATGCACGCACTGTAGACTACATCCATGGACTGAGACGGGTGGGCAGGAGGTGCTAATGCGTGGGAGGCGGCCAAGGACCCAGATAAGAAATGGAGGAAGGCCCAATTCAAGGTTGCGTATCCGGCTGGGTGAGCTTCAGTCCTCTACAGTTCCTCCAGAGTTCTGCTGTTTCATTGTCATCATGGCTGCTGTACAAACTGAGCCTCCACAGTGCTCACACTCTTGGCAGAGGCCATTTATCATCTATGGAGGCTTGTCTTGTAACTCTCTGATGGCTGGTAAGTGCTTTCCCTTATTCTCCTCTGTATTTCGCTGTTTTTGAGTGGAAGCAAAGTCATGTGTGGTTTGACTTTGGATTAAAAGTTTCTCTCTAATCTGTCTAATGGAAAATAAAAAAGTCACATTTTGGGAGTTAGAATGTAGTATTGTCAGGGATGGGGCTGTTTTAATGCAGAGTCTGTGCGCGGTGCCTCCAGATTCCTGGTCGGACAGGACGCCTCTCCATGATGCTGCATACCAGGGCAGACTGCTCACTCTCAGAACACTCATCAGCCAGGTTAAAGCTGTCTTTTCTTCACAATCAATCGCAGATTTTCAGTCCAAATTTTTCACAACAGCTGTGTGTTTGTGTCTGATGGCATGTTTATGTCCCTCCTTCAGGGCTTTCACGTAGACACACTAACCATGGACCTGGTTTCTCCCCTCCACGAGGCTTGCCTGGGCGGCCATTACGCCTGCACAAAGTTCCTGCTGGAGAACGGTGCAAATGTAAGAACGCCTCAGGCTTATTTTCACTCTTTATTTGTAAAGTCTTTGCACTGTGATGAGGAATACGCCAAATAATGTCTGGGGAGTACAAGTGCACTCCAAAGCTGTGAAATCGTGCATTTCCAAATGGTGGTCGATGATACACACACACACACACACAAACAAACACACACACACACACAAACACACACACACACACACACACACACACACACACACACACACACACACACACACACACACACACACACACACACTGGTTAAAGACACTCCAGCAGTTTCTGATTCAAAGCAAACAAACAAGATATAATCATGTGAGAAAATGGAATACACCCAGTGTTTATCTGTCTGCCATGACCAAGACTATATTATATATGTTATATTGATATTAAAAGTTTTTTTTTTTTTATCATGAAATGCATTAAAACATCTAATATACAGGTAAAAGCATTGAAAACTCCTCTTCAGTAATGATCTATGCATCTGGAGCTGCTCTGCTCCGCTTGTGTCACAGGTAATCATGTGCACCTCCCTCACAGGTGGATGCAGTATCAACGGATGGGGCCACTCCCCTCTTTAACTGCTGCAGCAGTGGGAGTGCTGCTTGTGTTGGAGTCCTCCTGCAGCACGGCGCCACCGTCAACACCATTCCCCTGCTGGCTTCACCCATCCACGAGGCCGCGAAGAAAGGTGTCTTTATGTGCCGTGCACACAAGTGTGAAGGCCTGAGGTGTCTGTGTGCGACGTTGTCACTCTGTTGCGTTTCCCCCATCAGGTCACACAGAGTGTCTGGACCTGCTGCTGTCGCGTGGAGCTCCCGTGGACGTGGAGCTGCCGGCCGTGGGGACGCCGCTCTACTCCGCCTGCGTCGCCCGGACTGCGGACTGCGTGACGTCGCTGCTGCACTCAGGTAGACTGGCTGACAGTGATCCATGTTTGGGTCAGTGCTGTTTAAGAAGTGATCACACCAATGGTCAAAGTCATTATTGTAGTTGTTATTCTGAAGATCCACATTTGGAAGGATGACAGGAGGGACTGTGATGGTGTGGAAGCAGCAAAACCACAAGGAGATTTTAAGGTGGATGCCTTTTTATCAGCTGTAAAACTTCTTGTTACTGTTAATTCTCACAGGAAGAAGCGTCTGCCTCCTAAAAACAATCTTGTCATCTGTACTAGAAAACACTGACAAGATTTCCTTGCACACACTGAGGCGGCTGCTGGAATCATTCTGAGCCAGCTGAGCTCTATGATTGCTGATCATATGTTAAATAACACTCAAGTTCATGCCTGCAGAGCGTGGGGAGTCGCTCACAGCAGCATATTTTTCACCTGTGAAAACAGATGACAACATTGTAATTAGCTGTCAGGTGACGGAGCTCATGCAAGATTTATTTCCTGCTTCTTTCGGCAGGATTTTCCTTGTTTTCTCTGCGTTCAGAGGCATCGTTATTCTGGCACGGCTAGCACTCGACAGTCTAATTTGCAGAACTGTCGGGAGGTTTCAAATAATTCACAGGGATCTATAGCTGAACATCGGATGAGTGTTCAGAATTCGGGCTGCAACTCATTTGTATGCACAAACAAATCCGTATAAAGGGAATCCTGGATGGTGGCCTCGGTGTGTTGAACTTGCTTTTCTCTGCACCTCTCAGGAGCAGACGTGGAGACAGGCTGTGGACAGGACACTCCTCTTCACGCTGCAGCTCGCAATGGAGGTGCTGACATCGTGGACCTCCTGCTGGACTTCGGAGCAGACAGGTGGAGTCGGGACACTGAGGGGAAAACGCCTCTTGATCTTTCGCCACCGAACAGCGACGTGAGACTCGCACTACAGAAAAGAGGTACAGTCGTAGACGTTCACGCGGCGATCTTGCTCAAGCACCTGATAGTGAGATAACCCAGCCCATCTGCCCCCGCCTGCCCAGGTCCCGGCTCCTTGTCGCAGCTCTGCCGGTTCTGCATCCGCCGGCGTCTGGGCCGGAGCCGCCTCCACAGAGCCTCCAGCCTCTTCCTTCCTCGCAGCATCAAGGATTTCCTGCTGTGCCGCTAGTGGTCGCCTGGTTGCAGCATCCAGCCTGTGATCATAGCACAGAGACTGAACTGGACCGGTTGCAGATGTTCTGAAGATGGCGTGTTTTTTGTTCCCCGACACGCTCGGTGACTAACATGGAACGCCAAGCGGGAGCCCTACCTTTTCACATTTCAGTATTCAGATCTTTGAAAAGTGGACTTGATCGTGATGGTGATGATTCATGTTGACGGTTGTTATATATATTTATCATTCGGTCCCTTCAGCAAGAAACACAGAAATTCAACGTACTGTACTCAAGAATGGCTTTAGCTGCAGGTCACTGCTGCACAAGCAGTGCGCAGTCGAGAATCAGCTAACTCTACTCACGAACCTCGGGGGGGATGAAGTTATCCATATATAAATGTCAGCCTGAAAGGTCACCTTTGGTGACATCTTCCTTGAGCTGATATGATTTGAAGTCTTCAGACCTTAAAAAGCAAAGAGGAGCATCTGCCCTGCTGCAGGAAAAAATTAGGATTTTATGTGTATTTCAACATGAATGTCAGTACTTTTAAATCTTTCTTTTCCAGCCTCAGTAATCTTGTGCTGCATCTATGAGAATTAGAAAAAAAAAAGTTCACAGCCTTGAGCTTTGATACTTGCGGGTGGCTCGCTGGGTAAATGGCACGCTGACATTTTGTGAAAAGACATCAGGGAAATAATTCTGGATCCAGGTTACCTGAAAAGATTAAACCCAACAAAAGTTCAGTTCTGCTGCTTTCAGCTCCATGGCAAAGGTCAGATATGAATGAGTGTGCAGAGTGAAGGACCCATTTAAATCAGACAAAACAGTTCTTTTATCTTTATTTCATTGACTTTTACAGTTCGGTTTCAGTTCAAATATACTGAAAGACCCCACGCACACATCCAAAACACTGTTAAAACTTATATATATATATACTTAAAATGTGCTTAAGTCATGGTTTTATGTCTTAAATGAACTGGAATGGACATTTTCTAGCAGCCAACTTGGTGCCTGTCAAAAGTTAAAGCAACTGCTTTGTTTCTACCTTATTGAAATGACACTTTTACTCAAAGCCAGAGTATAAAACAACATCTTTATATCATCGTGTCTGATTTTGTTGTCACATCATGCAGCCAGATAACATATGTTCAACCAGGATAAAAGAGGCTTGAGGACGGTTTAATGTTGGTCATGTTCACTGTCCCAATGACGTCCAATAGCATGAAGACGTAAAAAAAAAAAAAACTTTTAGGCTGACTTGAGGATGAGTAAACATGATAACCCCCATGGTCATATCAGCACGAATGGTACAAGAGTAAATATTTCCACTTGATGGTGTGTCAAAATGAGGCATTCAAAGACGTTTCTATAAACATAACACCATTAATCTATCAGAACTGTGTCTACTAGAGGATGGGGAGAGTTTGTGAGAATCGATTTGGTGCCTGATTGAAAGTGGTGCCTGGACTCTCAACTGCTGAACTACCCTTTGAAGTGCTGACAACCTTTAATAAAGTAACATAAAATTCAGGCCTGAAAAGGCTACTTGACAGCAAAGCATCACGGTAAAAGCAAACTCTTCACCATGAATCTCCAAGAAGTGAGGAGCTAAAAGGGCCGCAGGGCTGTACAAATGTTTCAGCCGGTGGTTACGTTGGTGTCCTGACTCCTGTGGCTGTGCAACCGCTGGGGAGAGCAGCAGCACAGGAGCTGCTGTCGGAAGTGTCTGCCGAAGGTTTTGCTCAACAGATAGAGGGCAAACGGGTTCACGCAGGAGTTGGTGAAGGCCAAAATGCGAGCGCACACACTGGCGATAAAGTGTCCCAGAGAGGTGTCCACCTGGTCATAGTGGAAGGAGCGGTACAGGTAGATCACATGACTGGGCAGCCAGCAGACTGCGAACGAGCCAACAAAGACCAGCACAGTTTTAGCCAGACGCTTCCTGGACCTGATCTGAGGGGAGAAGAGAGCAGAGGAAGACAGCATTAACATCCACCTCCAGTCCTGACGGTGGTAACTCTATTTATAACTCAGCTTTAACTTTGCCCCAACTCATGTGGCATGAGAGCTGCCCAAAAATAAGGCCTTATGCTTCTGTTGTTGACCTCTTTTCTCATGACATCACTTTAGAGGGGACATGATTGAGTGTCCTGCTCAGACCTGTCTCTGGAGGTGCAGGTGTCCCTCAGCTTGGATGTCCACAGAGCTCCTGATGAGGCTCCGTGCAATAAAGCAGTAGTAGACAGAGATGACGAAGAGTGGGATGATGTAGAAGATGAGGAAGGAAGCGGTGGAGTGGATTTTGGGGTGCAGCTCCCCAGCATGTGGATAGGGGGCGCAGGTCACAAAGGTCTCGTTGGTGTGTCTGGTGGTGAAGGTGTGCAGGTCTGAGAAGACGGCTTCAGGGATGGCCAGAGTCACTGAGAGCAGCCAGATGGCCCACACCCTTAAACAGACGGTACGCCGGGCACTAGATCTGTGGCTGTCCAGAGGCTGGACGATGGCTTTGTACCTGGGTAGAAAGACACACGGGAATAGTTCCACAGCCTCAGGTGATCACATCACAGATCTCGTTACTTATCTCCCCCTACATGAGGAGTTTTAGTAAGTCTCCACATTAACCTTAACTAGCTGGTCAAATCCTGGACAGAGCAGGTTGCAGATCAGCAACCAGGTTGACTAATCACAGGTTGATATTAATGAAATGGTCTTTTATTCCCCAAAGCAGAGACATTTCCAAGGGTTGCTACATCTATCTATCTATCTATCTATCTATCTATCTATCTATCTATCTATCTATCTATCTATCTATCTATCTATCTATCTATCTATCTATCTATCTATCTATCTATCTATGCTAACTAAAAACACTCAAAAACAAAGATATTTTGGTTATTATATTGGGATTTCATTTAGTTCAATTTAATTAATTATTAATTTAACTAAGCAACCTTGAAACAAATGGATATTTGGTGTTGGTTACTGTGACGTCGACTGTAGAATTTCAACATCTAAAAGTAATTTACGTTTATTTTTAATTAAATGTAATATTCTGAAAATGTCTAATACAGCTGTGGGATAGTGGGAGCTGAGTTTAAGAACCAAGATTAAAACAATGTTATATGTAAGCGCTTGATTCCTTATCATAAAAATCCTATATATCTTTCTCTCCTGGAGGCTGTTGTGGGAAGCAGCTCACCTGTCAGCGGAGAGGGCGGTCAGCGTGAACACGGACACCCCCACCGAAGTCAGCTGGATAAACGGGATCAGTTTGCAGCCGACGCGCCCAAAGACCCACTCATCCACCAGGTAACGGCTGGCGTCTACTGGGGCGCAAGTGACCAGGAGCAACAGGTCACCCAGAGCCAGACTGGAGAGGAACAAGTTGGGCACCGTCCGCAGGGTCTTGACCGACAGACACGTCTTCATCAGAGTCACATTTCCCACCAAACCCACCACAATAATGATTCCGTAGACAGCAGCGATTCCGATACCGGGGAGCCAGATCTTGTACTGAGGCGGGTCCGCTGCAGAGTCCCCAGTCAGCCTGGAGCCGTTCATAACCCAGCTGTTCTCTGGCTTTAAAGCGGCTGACTCTTCCAGAGACATGGCAGGCTACAGGAGGACGGATATTTCCAAATGTGGAGCCCAACAGTGTGCGGTTTTAAGCCTTCTCATTGTCGCACGTCATTCCACACACTCAGACGCAAAAAAAGGCTGATGAAAATGTCTCACAGAGGCAGTAAATGTTGGAGGTGTCACAGCAGGACCGGGAACAATCAAAGAGGAGGGACTATTGTCCATGTGAGCCTTTCTGTCCGTCCTCTTGTGAATAGTAAAAACCACTTTCCTAAATCACACCTCTGACCTTTAAACAAATTAAGAAATGTGAGGAACTCTGCATCAGTAAGAGTCAGAGGATGATGACAAGTTGCTACAGCTAAACCACATGTTTGGTGGACATTATTGTTTTTATAGCTGATTGCAACACATATTAGCCATCTTTAGGACTTTTTTGATTTGCCTACATGTTTGTTTGTTTATTTATTTATTTATTTATTTATTTATCTATCTATCTATTTATTTATTTATTTATTTATTTATTTATTTATTTATTTATTTATTTATTAATATACAGACAACCAGAGAATTGGATTTAGGTTTTTTTCCCACCCAGAACAAACTCAGTCTGTCCTCCGCTTCTCCATCACCAGCTGTGACCTGCTGCCTCATCAGATAAAGTTAGGAACTGACAATAAGCACAAGTTCAATTTCCTCATCAATATTTCAAAGAATTATAGGTTAAAAAAAAAAAAGTGAAAAGAAAACCTTTTTAAAATAAATATCTATCAAGGGAGAATGTTGTTGTAGAGACAGTGCTTATATATTATATCTAAATTAATAAAAAGTGGTTTTTGGGCTTATTTAATATATTTTTCCGTCTTTATAAACAGCTGGAAGAAAAATTATATTTACAACTAATTTAGTTCAGATCTCATAGTGGTTATATATGGTGGGTTTAATGGTTCACAGGTTTTTTTTTCTTCCAATATAAATGCTAATTGAGTTTTATATCTGGACAAAACAACACACACACACACAAAAAGTAATGGACTGTTTTCAATTTCTGCTCTGTTCTTTTGCCCATATGTGAGAAATTTAGTAAGCATTGCCTAAGATGTTTTCAAAGAGCAAAATAGCTGCAGACTTGATAATTGTTGTGATTATTTCTCCACCAAATGTTTTTTTTCCCTGCAGTTCATTGCATAGAGTGAATAGCAAAACATCAATCAAAGTAAAATGGCTTTCGGGACTCATGCCAGGCTGTTATCTGAATTCACTAGCACAAACATGCAGCAAAAGATGAAGAGAAATTTGCTGGCTGCTACATTAAAGTAATAACTGGTGCATCATCCAAAAAAAGAAGATGAATTTCAGACCTCTGAATGCAACTAAAAATTGGTTGAGTTTAAATTAATCTATTCAGATCTCATCCAAACATTTAAAAATAAACACACAAACATGATTGTTCAGTTTTCATCTAGTTTTTCCTTCATCTTCATGCAGCCCAACGATGACCTGGTCTTTGCCTTTTGGGTCCCCTGTGGCAACTGTGTGCATTATGTGAGCAGAAAAACACCTACATAGAGGTTTTCTGAAATTGCTGAATAGAAATTCTAGAAATTACTTCCCCAGTGATATACGAGAGGAAAAAATGTCAAACTCAATGTTAAGCCACCCCGTAAAAATTTCCATTGAAACTTGTCTTGTTGTGCAGCTTGTAGACTGTCTTCAGCACCATGGACAGCACCCGGCAAGCAAGTGTCTGTCGCCACCTAGTGGACAAAATATCGAACTGAGAGTTGATAAATGTTCGCACTCAATGTGTGCGTTCGTTTTCTTTTACATTTTCTTATGTTTTGACCTGACGCAGGAATAAAAAAATAACTTATCATAATTGGTGTTTTCTATTTTAAAAGTGGTCGTTATAGGGATCTAAATTGTCATTTATGTCAGTAGATAATATTAGGTACTGGATTAAACAGAGGCTAATATCAAAAATACAAAACCTGCTAGAATACTTAACCATTGTTTCTTTATATTATAATGTGTTATCTATCTCAAAAGTAGTCCACTTTATTGAAAAGAAATTCCAAGATTATATTTTTCTTTTGTTGTTTCAATCTTTTAAATGCAATATCTATTGAAAAACTTTATTTTCCTCAAAAAAGTGGCACAGAACCCTAACCCTAACCAAGATCTATGCTTAAGGTGGTGCAGAGGACAGAGGTCAAAGTCATGTGACCTCACATCTGTTGACTCAGACCAAAGGATGTTCTCCATGTTGCTTCCAGACACCAGAGCTTAATTGTGCACGCCGGCAGGCTGCTGGACCTATCAGCCGTCATGGCTCTGAGGCATCACTGTTGACGTCCAATCAGCTGAGGGCTGCTGGGACTGGATCCAAGTGTCGTTTCCTTGGAAATCTGGAGCAAGAAGCCGCACGTTTGTTTCTGCCGTGGCCTCAGAACTGTGCTGCTGGCTCCGTCGGTGATGGAAAACACCCGCTGCTTTGCAAACCCTTTCTCCGACTACAAAGGCGCGCTGCTCCCGGCCCAGAGCGCGCACACCGTCGTGCCTGTCGTCCTCGCCACCGTCGACAAAGTCCTGAAAAAGGTTCCCGTCGACATCAGTGACTGTGACGGAGGTCTGTACGATGGGCCTGCTGGAGTGGCCTACATGCTCTATCATGTCAGCGAGTGTCCGCTCTTCTCCGAGCAGCGGGGCCTCTACCTCAAGACGGCCAAGAACATCATCGACGCGTCCGCCAAATACGCGGACGCGGAGCCGGACGAGAACATGCGGGCCGCCTTTCTGCTCGGCGGGGCGGGGATCTACGCGGTGGCCGCGATGATATACAAGTCCCTGGGTTTGGCTGATTTCGTCAAACCGCTGACCAGATTCCGGAACCTGTGGGAGGTGTGCGCACCCATCAGTTTTCTGGAGTGCGGCTCGGATGAGCTGTTTGTGGGCCGGGCTGGTTATCTGTGCGCCGCTCTGGTCCTCAAACAGAAGCTGGGGATAGAGGTGAGCTCCGGGAAGATGCCCTGCTTTCTGCAAAAAGAATCACAGATTTGACAGTTCACACACAAAAAGCAAACAGCAAACTGTCCACAGAGATGAGTGGATGAATTCATCCATAAACATTTGATTTTTCACCATGTGAAAGAACTCTTCATTTGCATAACAGTGGCAGTTTTGAAACTGTACACTGCACCCAACTTGATTTTCAGTTATATGTAAGCTTTTGATGAATTTTTTTGCTTTGCAGATTTTGAGCAAGGATCAGATCAAATCCATCTGTCAGGCCATCATCGAGTCTGGACGACAATACGCCAGGAGGAAGAGAAAACCCTTCCCGCTCATGTACTCTTATTACGGGACAGAGTATCTTGGTAAGATCTTCAGCTCTGAGCCACGTTGTCAGAGTTTGATGTCAGTTTATCGTTAAAGGCTGTTCTATCTTCAATTAGAGGGTCCTGCAGGGGTGATATGACAACATTAAACGCTTGTGCAATTGGAGTGTTAACGTGCCAAATTTCCTCTCCTTGACTGCATCAGATGAAGACAGCTGCGAGGGCAGGAGATCCTCACTAACTTTCACACCAGCACACAGTTCATAGTAAGCCTGGCCCTGCTGGCCCCGTCTGCATGAACACAACAAGAGTCTTGAGAATGCTGAGGCGGTGAAACGGTTAACTCACCTGGTGGACGGCGCTGCATGTCTTACGTTGTGACTGTCCTGAAAGCTCTGCTCATGGAGAGTTTTTATATTTTCCCTGAGATGTCAAATGAGCTTTAAATTGAAAACAGAGTGAGAGTGAACGTCCCGCCCCGAGCTGACGACCTGCCCAGAGTTTACGCTGCCTCTGGCCTGAAGGAATCAGATGGATGGATGGATGGATGGATGGATGGATGGATGGATGGATGGATGGAGGGACTTCCCATCCGAGTTGTTTTTGAAAATACATCTTCTGTCAGAAAAATGTTAGCGAATAGAATACAAAGCACAGAATAATAATGAACTACTTTAGCTAAGTAGTTTGATTTGAACTTTTCTTTTTTCTTTTGTTCCAATAAAACATCACAATGAATTTAAAATAAAAGTGGACATCAATTAATGAACTTTTCCAAAACCTGAATCCTTTCTACCGCTGCTATTTACAAAGTCAGTTTATGGCCGGATCTAAAGTATTTACTTCCACTTCTTTTTGCATGAGAATGATCAGACAAATGACTAGAAATCAAGCAGTCAGAAAGCTTTTGTTCCTGCGTGCATGTGGCCTCCCTGCATGTGAGGATCAGTGGGTGCACGTTTGGTCTGCTCTTCCCTCAGGTGCGGCCCACGGCCTCTCATCGGTGCTGCAGATGCTGCTCAGCTACCAGGACATGCTCAGCAGGACGGAGAAGGACCTGGTGTGGCAGAGCGTCGACTTCCTCATGAACCAGGAGCAAAACTGCAACTGGCCCGCGGAGCTGGGAGCCATCATTGGGAGGGAGAACGAGCTGGTGCACTGGTGCCACGGCGCTCCAGGTACTAACGGCGGTGAGCGTGCGTCGTCAGCGGAGCTGCAGTCCGCGCTGGTCTGATCTCGCTGCTCTCACGCAGGCGTGGCGTACCTCTTTGCTAAGGCCTACCTGATCAACAAGAAGCCCCAGTATCTGGACACGTGCATCCGCTGTGGGGAGCTGGTGTGGCAGAAAGGCCTGCTGAAGAAGGGCCCCGGGCTCTGTCACGGGGTTGCAGGCAGTGCTTACGTCTTCCTGCTGCTTTATCGGCTCACAGGGACCTCGAAGTACATCTACAGAGCTCAGAGGCAAGAACTCCCTCCTCCTGTTTTGTGCAAATAAAGGAATTTTCTTTCTCTGCTGCAATCGATAAATGTGGGCCATTACCTTAAGTAGCTGTATATCAACAGGGAGAAGGATGCTGTTAACGACGCTCTAAGATACACATGCGTTTGTTTCTCCCCTGAAGGTTTGCAGAGTTTCTCTTCACAGAGGAATTTAAGAGCGGCTCCCGCTCACCCACCAGCTTCTGCGGCCTGTTTGAAGGCCTCTCCGGGACCATCTGCTTCCTGGTGGACCTCCTGCAGCCGGACCAGGCCGAGTTCCCGCTCTTCAGCGTCTTTGTGTGAACAGACCCAGGCTAATTTTGCTCCTCACCGACCTGAACAAACGTCACTCCTTTTCCTCCAGAATCCCTGAAGCGCTGGAAGGGCAGAAACAGGGTGGCGTCCGCAGACCAGTAGATCTGCGAGCAGCGTGGGAGTGGAGGGATGGACTGTGTTTGTTCAGGGTCTACAAAGTCATGTTTGAGGACAGTTGCTGTTGAAACGTTGTCTAGATTTCTTTCCACATGCTGAAGTGGGTGTTCAGCTTTCCTGGGTTCATCCAGCTGTAACTGTAAACACTCCCCATCTTGCTAGATCTAATCGCACCCAAGCGCCGCCTTTCAAAATAGGGGTCAACTCAGAGAGAAGCAACAACATCCCATTCAGCGCACACGTAACTGCTGCATGCAAATAGAGACAGGGTAAAATAAGCAGTTCTGGGGACGTGGAGGTGCACTCAGGTTAGAAAGACGTGCGCACATCACCGACAGCTTAAAGGTGGTCACACCATAGTCACACAAGTTAAGCAGCCTGAAAGGAAAACAAGCATCACATAATGCCTTTCAGCTTTTTGTACCTCGCCACCAGCTGCGCATCTCCCGTTGCAGATCTTTGAGCTTTTGGTGGCGGTCGGATGGAATCATTAGTACGAGGTTTTGATAACAAAGTCAAAGATCAGATCTTTGTTTGCACTCTGCGAATCTGCTGACTCACCTTTGTGAAACAAGGTTTTTCTGTGTGTAGCAAAGTGAGAGTTGTTTGTGTGTTTTGATGTTTCTAATCATACAGGGGTCGTTCAGATATTCTGTTGCAAGTTGTTCTGACTTTTGTCTTGTGTGTTTTAAAATAGATCCAGTAATACTGTGTGTGTGGAACTCTGGAACTGTGATGAGGTCTTCAGTAAATGTCCATTTTTGTGTGAACAAGACCTAAATTTCTTTTTTTTTAACTGCTACAAATTTGTGTGAATTAACGGTTTGTTGAAATAAATGTAATAATGAGGCCTTAAAAACAACAAAGTTAATGCATTAGGATTTGATCAGATCTCTCCCAGAAAGAGAAAATAATTTGTCCAGCATTTCGTATGACTTGAGTTTGTAAAAAAATAAAAATCAATAAATAAAAATGAAGCAGGTTGCGGGTGCTAACTGGGCCTATTGTGGAAAATTTGTAAATTTACATGTGTTTGTGTTTTATTTGTGTTCTGCAGTCTCATATGAAAGTGTCCTGCATTGTTGTTAATAAAGTACCTAAAGTAGAAAAACAATGGATTACACATCACTATGTTCTGTTTAAATCCTTTTCTCTGTGGATCAATTCACAATTTGACTGAGCACAAAAAGGAGAATTTAGTGGGGCTGTAATACTGGTTAATGTAGTCACATATCATCACATACAATCATAATATAATTGGATAGTAACTTAGTATTATATTTAAATATGTGCATTTTATATTTTCATAATGTGGCCCATTAATAAATACATTTTTTTTAAAGGCTTGCAACCTTGAGAGAGGTTTCATAGAAATGTGAATCTTTATTTTTCTGTATTATTATTTTATTAAATTATGCAATGACCCAAAATCGAAGAAACCTATGCAATCATTTATATTATTTATTTCATTGTGTATTTTATTGTGGGAGTTGAAATATTTGCAGCTCCTTCTCTTCCTCCACGGTCACATAGATCTAATCAACGACCGCTTCTGACTGCAGTTGCAGTGACAACAGCGCCCCCAGCAGTCCGTCTGTGGAAGCACCCCGCCCTTCTGCCGCCCCAGCGCAGATGCGCCTCAGCGGCAGCGACACTTTGGGCCTGGCGGTGGCTTCCACGGACCTCCCCCTCGGTGGGAAACAATATGGATGTGGCGTCTCCGAGCGAAGCAGAGCGCCGCATTCCTCAAATGGCGGAGTGAGCGAGGATGCGACTCCCAAGTTCCATCTTTGTGTCGGTGTCTCTGTTTACGGCCGAGACGACGGCAGCGCTGTACTTGAGCTCCACGTACCGCTCAGCTGGAGACCAGATCTGGCAGGCACTCACGCTTCTCTTCACCCTCATACCGTCCGTGCTGGTGCAGCTCACGCTCACCTTCATCCACCGGGACCTGAGCAGGGACAGACCGCTGGTCCTGCTGCTGCACCTCCTGCAGCTCGGACCCATCGTCAGGTCAGTGTGCTGTTGTTGATCTCTCAAACGCTCCTCAATCAGCCGTCAGCACCTGCGGCAGCCGCTCAAGGGATTTGTCTGGTTTGGAAACATGTCAGCCGCGCCTGCACATAAGCTGTTTACTGACTGATGAACGCGCACATGCTGCTGCTGCTGCTGCTGCTGTTGTTGTTGTTTGTGGGTTCCAGCCTGTCCTGCAGCGGGCTGAGTGCACGTCTGTGCCAGTTAGTTAGGAAAAGAAATCGGTGATCACTGCGTGTTGACATGTTCCACACTGCTGACCAGCCATCACAGGGTGCACTTTTCACCAGCACTTTCACTTCCCCTTCCAGTTTGAGCATTACAGGCCAGGCTGTGTCTGACTTATTCATGACTGCTGTCTTAAAGCACATTATATATCTCTCACACACACACACACACACGACCCCCAGCTGGAGCATCTGTCATGGCCTGATGAAGGAGCCTTTCAGGCCAGCAACAGGCCCGAACTCTGACCGGGGCAGCCTGCACCGTCTGCCTCAGACCTGCACTGAATCTTGGACATGCTGCAGTATAGCGCAATGATGATGGTATCACTTACACACACACACACACACACACACACACACACACACACACACACACATACACAGGAGACAACAGGTAACAACACTCAACCCCCACATGGAACACAAACTGACAACTGGAACATTTGAATGATTAATCAATTCACCGATGATGTAATCAGCTGTAAAGGAATGTAAACATTTTTCAGCACCAGGAAAGGAAATAAACTGCACTCAAACATAAATAACAGCACAAACCTGAGGGAAACAGTCTAAATGAGCCACTGATTGAAGGGAAAGCTTCTTCTGTCGGCATTAAAACAGCTGCTGACTTTTCGTTTGTGCTTTTCTGTTTGAGCTAGCAGTAGCCTACCTGAGATGTTATTTAGGGATAGTTAAACAACTTAGAAGGTTTGAAGACTAGAATGATTCCACAGATCAGGTGGATAATCAAAGGAACATTCTGTTTATCATCCATCATTTCTTCCAGTGCCTGGGCATTTTGGTTTTGGTTCAACGGTCGCGCTCACATTACAGAAACACAAACGCTTAAAGGAACATTTCACGCCACCGCCTCTCCTCAGAGAAGATTCAGGGGGGGATTTTTGGTCTACAAACTATGAAACAGCTGAAAACTAAAACCACTTCTCTGTGATGCTTCGTGGCCTGAAAAAGTTGCGCATTTGACTTTTTTGTTTCCTCTCTCTGATTGTTGTGGACTCCCCCGCAGCGCGGCCTCCGTGGGTCAGACCCTGGCTGGCTTCCTGTCCAACGTGCGCGCAGATGATTGCGTTTCAGACTTGTGCGTCTTTCCTCGGTGAGGAGCACATCTAAGAATAGCACATGTCACTGCTGGTTCCTTATCTCTGCAAACACAAGCATGCAGAGGAATGCTGCTCTCCTCCAGCAGCAGCACAGAGCTTCCGCTTGCTCTCTCTTTTGCCCCACGCAACCGTTGTAACTGACACCTTTTGCAAGCTGCAGCTCTGCAGCAACAACACGGCTGCTTTTTAATCCCATCCAACAGGTTTTACTCATATGGGCTGTAATTAGCTATTCTGATTCCTCAGGAGTGTACATAAGGCCTGCCCCAACCTCTATTTAACCTCTATTTGAATCGTAAACATCCTCTTTATTGTGCACATTTTTGTTGCACTCCAGATGACAACACAGATGCTGAGTGTGTGCTCTGTACAATTTTACATAAGATTTGAATCATTGAAATAAGGTGAGCATGGCAGTGTTGCATGAGGGTGAAGAGTTTTGTGTCTGTGTGCCTGGAAGTGGATCACTCTGACACATGCAGAGTCATCGGGCCAAACAGGTATCGCGCTTTCAACGCCGACACCCACGCGTTGCATAACTGGGTGCCGCTTGTGCGATTACTCGGGTGGCGAGCTGTGGGGTTATTTTGGATCTGAGTTGGCTCGCTGAAAAGCAGCTCACAGGATCAGTCATCTGCCTACGTGCGGGGTGGTCCAGACTTTGTGACACCTTCTTTTCTGTCTGCGTGACTCAGGAACAGAATAAGCCCGCCTGGTCCACGTGTCTGCAGGCCAGGCTGAGAACCACTCCGTCCCCCAGTAACCGTGCGGTTTTAATCCTTCGGCCTCTGTTCATCAGTTCCGCTTCGTCACTGCAGCGCTGCAGCATCCTAAGGATGTTTGCCTCAGCACTCCAGCATGTTGAGTATGTTTCCACTAACCAGCGCTGCCACCTCTTTCGGATCCACAGTGGGGAGACGTCACCCTGCGCTGGGAGCGTTCTCATCGTTTAAACGGGCTAAACATGCAATCTGACGTCCTGCGGTATCCGGTCCCTCTTCATCTCCGTGCCGCTTCTGTTCTGCAGGTGTTTGGAGGCGTTCTGTATCTACGGCAGCGTGGGCCGTGTGGAGGAGCCTTATGTCAGCATCACCAGGAAGAAGCAGATGCCCCGCGGGGGTCAGTCTGAGGAGGTGGAACGGCAGGTGGGGCAGGCGGAGGGGAAGCTCTTCACGCACCGGGCGGCCTTTGCCCGCACCTCTGTCATTCAAGCCTTCCTGGGATCGGCCCCCCAGCTCACGCTGCAGCTCTACATCTGCGTCCTGCAGGGAGGGCTGTCTGTTGGAAGAGGTGAGTCGGGCTCAGGGGTGGAGAACAGTTACGCTGCTGACATGAGTGATGACGGTGTTTTCATTTTGTCCGGAGGCCTCAACCACACCGCACGCACGCATGCTGGCTGAGCTCTTCTGCGTTCTTTACTTGTTGTTTTCTGGCCGATTGCGTCAGTTTTGCTTCTGGCTGCATCTGTGGTGAAGCCAGAACTACAAACTTCACCCACCCCTCCATCCACTGGCTGCAGGGCAGATAATGGTGTGCTTAAATAAGCCAAAAGCACACTTGGACTGTGAAACTTGCACTGTGTGCCAGAGTACACAGTTGACATGACGTGACTGGTGCTGACAGACAGCCAGAGGGCTGTAGTTCTCTCACGTGTTTGCTCATTTTCCTTTTTTTTCATGCTCGTGAGTTTGACTGTAGCAACTGACAACTGAACAGCTGTAAAAGTGACTCTGCAGAGTACTGACTTTATGGGGATGACTAGTCGTTCACGTTGAAGCTTTGCTTAACCTAAAAGGACACTGGAATAGACTATTTTAACTTCCAGGTTGTGAGGGAAACACAACGGAATAAATGCCAGGGGGGGTGAATGCGTTTGAAAGGTACGGTGTTCCAGTCAGTGACGGTATTGTTGCATTTCTTCCTCTCTGGTCATTAATCAGGCACACTGATGGTGATCTCCCTCCTATCGATCGTGTACGGAGCGCTGCGGTGCAACATCCTGGCCATTAAGATCAAATATGATGACTATGAAGTTGACATCCGGCCCATGGCGTATTTGTGCATTTTCCTGTGGAGGAGCTTTGAGATTGCCACCCGCGTGGCGGTCCTGGTCCTGTTCAGCTCCGTGCTGCAGCTCTGGGTCTTGCCTGTGGTTCTGCTCAACTTCCTGGTCTTCTTTCTCTACCCCTGGATCCTGTTCTGGCTGAGCCACTCTCCCTTCCCCGAGAACATCGAGAAGACTCTGACCAGGGTGGGAACCACCATCGTGCTCTGCCTGCTCACTTTCCTCTACGCTGGCATCAACATGTTCTGCTGGTCAGCCGTGCAGGTGAAGCTCAACGACCCAGATCTCATCAACAAATCCCAAAACTGGTATCGCATGGCTGTGTATTATATGCTGCGTTTTGTGGAGAATGCCTCGCTGCTTCTGCTGTGGTACGTCTATAAAACTGACTTCTACAAGCTGATCTGCGCGCCACTGCTGGTTCTGCAGCTGCTGGTGGCCTACGCCATCGCCATCTTCTTCATGCTGGTCTTCTATCAGTTCTGTCACCCGTGTCGAAGGCTTTTCTCCTCCAGCATGACCGAGGGTTTCTGGAACTGTTCCTCTCTCCTCTGTCTGGTTTGTGACACCGACCCACCACCGAACAGGCTGACAACCAAGTCTGCCCTGGATGCGAGGGTCTCCGCAGAGGATCAAGGCAGCAGCAGAGCCCGCAACACGGCCGGTGACACTATCGACGACCTGCCGAATGATACAACTTACGACGTGCTCAACGATACAATCAATGATTCAAGCAGCAACATAGCTGGTGGAATCAATGGTGACGTTAGCTGTCATTAGCCATGCAACTCTTGAACTGTGCCATTCGGAAGGAGGATTCAGACAGTCTTTCTTGTTTTTATTGTTATTATTTTTAAGTGCCACATCAACTTTGTTGAGCTTAAATCTTGTTTCACTCTCTCCTTTCTAAATGTGTCCTTAACTGGAGATTTAATCAGGCTGCAAACATGCATCTGCAGGCCTCTGTTACTAATCCACTTATATGCTGCATTATTAATCACAAAGAGCCAAGCATTTGGATCGATTGTATTTATTGTGTCTCTGTATTGCATGGAAGTATGCACGTGTGAGGTGCATGTGTATTTTTTTTTTTTTTTTTGTGGATGCAAGAAAGCAGCTTTTCCTTTAGTTGTTAATGAAAGCTTTGTAACTACTGGAGCTGCTTATGTGATGTGTTTGTGCTTGAGGTTGAAATGCAAATCTGTCTATCGTCTCACAGCCTGCTCATTACCAACACTTCATTGTGAGGCACAGAACAGCAGATAGCTCCCTGCCATGTATTTGCATGTTTACAAAATGGGTTCAAGTGCTCAATTGAACTGCTGAGCTCCAGCAGCTGCATTTGTGAATACCTGTTTGAATGTATTTGAGGTCTAATGTATGCTTGTTTATGTCTGTCAGCTTGGGATCTGTCTCAGTGGGTGCACATAATTATAACAAGTTATAAAATTATTGAAATTTTAAGCAGTATCTTTACCTTCAACCACTTAATATATGTGCGAGAGGGCATTTGTGCTGATTTTGCACTGTTTTGGAAAAATGAAAAATGATGCTGTTTGTACAAATAACGAAGCAAAACTTCTATAATTGTACATCAAAGTCTCATACAGAATTGTAAAAAAAAACACTTTAAGTCTAAATAAATTTATATTTATATGTGAACGTGTCGTTTTGAAGGGTAGTCCTTTACTGGCCTCCAGCGGCCAAACCGCAGAACCGCAAGGCTTTGTTAAAAAAAACATCGATACCCAACAGAACCTGAACAATGTTCCACAAACAAGAAAAACTCCTAAATGCTTTTATTGACAGCGCCGTGGACAGTCTATCAAACTAAGAAACATAATTTAAAGGAAATTTCTAAAAATTGCAATGCCTTTGGGGAATGAGCATTTTCCAGGAAATTCACTATAACAGCTGTGCAGTCACAAATACAATATAGATACTTTCATAAAACAATTATTTAACAAGGAATGCTTACATAAAGTTTTTTTTTAACACCAACACAACTTTTGACTACTAAATATATTTGCAACAGTTCAATGCATTGATTGTTGAATGTAGCGCAACACACAGCACAGAGACATTCATCATGGGCCCTTGTGTAGTTTCTGCGGTGCCCATGAAGACATCTCACATCTCGCTCTCACAGTAGAGTAGTGGACTGAGAGTTGCTGGTAGTAAAGCTAAAAACTAAGCCGGTTTTATTTTATATTAAAAAAAAAAAAAAA
>BJFM01000371.1:243819-259309 GCA_016586285.1 Arothron firmamentum
AAAAAAAAAAAAAAAAAGCAGTTCATTACAACACCTGGAACAAAAAAAAAACATTCCTTTTTTTTACTTCTTACATTGTGTCTGAATGTTATGGTAGCACAATCACATTCTCTCACTTCCTTAGACATTCTCTCACCATCACACCAGGCATCGTGTCACAGTCCTGAGGTTATTTTTGTCGACCATGCCTGTGGGAAGGGCTAACCCTTGCGTACATGAATTTTTACTTTAAGATATCACAGAGGATCTTCTTAGTCATGGGTGCAAGTTCACACATGATGATGTTCAGCGAGCAGCTCAGCATCCGTCTTCACACTGCCACAGCAACAGCAAACACACTGACAACACAATACATGGTGCGATTCTCCCACCTGACTGTGCAACTTCCTGAAATGAGATTATTTCACATATTAAATAAATAACTAAATATGATTTTAAAAAATGTTATTGCAGTAGATAAATGTAACAGAGTAAGAGGTTTAAAGAACATATGAGCAATTAAAAAAAAAAAATCTTTGACACCTGAAATGCAACACTTTGTGTTAGTATGTACTGTATAAATCACCTCTCACCGTCAGTGTTAGTGTCCCAGTAACAGGAGTTGGCTGTATGGAGACCGGCACCACTTTTCTGCATGATTGTGCAGTTTACTGCAAAACATGGCCATGCAAACATTTACAAGAAAATGCTACATGCCAATATGAGGTGCAACATTCTATTCTATTATTTTTTTTATAGAATGTGGAGTGGAATCACCGATGTATTTGAATGGCCGTCCTTGTTTCACCAGGTGAGTTAGAGAATGCTCCACTATACTGGCTGTCCACTGGTTCACTTTACTCTGGTTATAATCAGTTCCACCAATAACGTTCTCAATACACTAGGACACAAAAACAAAGGTATTGATATTAACATCATACCAAACTTACAAGCATATACATATCTAATTAACTGAAGGTTAAACATGTTTTTTAGGAATTAAATTTTACCTCTTTGACTGCGGTATTGGCCTCATCACCATTAAAGACAATCTGCAGAAAATAAAGAAGAAGAAAAAACACTTTAAAGGGTGATGATTGTTTTTCAGAGTTCCCCAGACTAAAAATAAATACTGTGCATTCACCGAGTTTCAACATCCTCCATCAAATGAAACACGGATTTAAATACATCAATAATTCTCATTTATCATCTTAATCTCAAATTTTACAATGACGAGTCTACAGATTCAAAATGACATTACTCATTTTTCTGCATGTAATAAATGGAGCACAAGTGACTTGTGTACTTTTATGAAAATAAAGATGAAATTATCTTATGTAAATGTATCTAAGGTTGAGGAAAATACAGGTCTAAGAACATTGTTTGTTTGTTTTTACGTGTTAAATAAAGAGTTCAAGAAAAGCGACCACACCCCAATTTAAATACCGTTAGCTTTTCCTTGCTGGTTACAATAGTTAGCTAAAGCTAACGTTAACTAACCATCATTATTCTGATGACACATATAGACATTTCTAAAAATTAAATTCTACGTATCTTAGCAAACAAATACCTCATCACCGGAATTATATTCCTCCATCGTTAAAAAGAGAAATAAAGTTCTATGGCTTTTGTTTGGCCCTGGTGTCTGTCAGCTTTCCTCGTCAGTCAACGACCACCGGAAGGAAGCCGCTGTCCTTCTTGAAGCTGCTCTTGATGTTGGTGTGTCTCCCCCAGCGGTTGAATGGCGACATTACAACATTGCTCCATCACCAACAGCAGATGGCGCTCTAATATTAAAAGGCGATCCGATCAAACCGAAGTTTATGCTTAAAAGAGGCCTCTTAAAAAATCAGACCGAACCTTAAATTTCTTTCAAAAACGTCCCAGTGTGAGTTCACACATCTACCGTGAACCCGGAACAGGGAATAGCTGCCCTGAACGTTGGTTGGCTGATTGATGGACTGATTGGCTGATTGATTTCACCTGTGATCGAATCAAACTTTTGATCCTGTTTTTGCCAGGTGCGCGTGAAACGATGTCACGTCACGTCACAGACGCGTCTTTTCCACAAGAAACTGCTGATTCTAAACGTTTTTACAGGAAATTACAGCACAGGTAATCGTTGCGAGAAAGACATAATAGCACAAGATTTATGAGCCCGTGACATTACAAAGTGCAGAAATTGCGTTTATTTTCAGTTCAGTTTTTTAAATTGCTAAATTTAAATTTGCTGACGCAGAATTTGCAGAGCATCAGCAGAGAAAATGACAGATATTACATCCAATTGTGTTTACCGAGTTCATAATTGTCGCATTGTTACAACATTTTCAAGGCGCGCGAACATACACACACACACACGCACACGCAAGCAAGTACACGCCACGCCCCCACGTGTCGGGAACACCCCTGCTCTGCTCCGGATCTGCGCCTTCAGACGGTGCCCAGGCGCACTGACACGCTCATCGGTCTCCGTTCTCCAGACCGGCTGTTCCGCCGTTCGGATCCCACGCCGGATTCTCCAGGTTCTCTGCAGCCTTCAGGTAAGACCACAGCCGGTCTGCAGGTCAGCCAGCAGCGCGCAGATGCTCCAGGATCGCCGCATTACCTCTGCCATATGGCACAGCCGCTCGAGTCATGCATCATTTCTCTTTCTTTTATCCTTCTTTATGTTCTGGACGGTGCTGGCGGGCTTTGGGGGGCAGTTCCCTGCCCAGTATCACGACCCGGTCCGCGTTGTGACATCAGACAGAAATACTTTGCGAATAAAGTTAGACGTGTTTGTGCAGGTGCAATGCAGCAAAAAGCCCCCTTACACCTCAGCTGGCTCCAGCGGTGCGTCAGCCCTTAACTCAAATACTTCTGATTATTCGTTGCACTCTTGTCTGTATGAGTGTAAAACTGTTTGGACACGAGAAGGAGGACGACGTCGGATCACCTGTGTCTGTACAACTTTGAAGGTTTTTAATGGAGGAGATGCTGGTTGGTCGGGGGGGCTTTGACATGCATGTCTCACTGTTGATATCATGAACTCAAAGACAGTCAGACAAGGACTTTAAATACCTGCAGGGCTGAATGGTTTTCTGCTTCACTGATCAGCGCCAGGATCAGCTCAGTGGATGTTATACCTGTTTGGGGTTGTTTTTGTTTTTTTGGGGGGGTGGGGGGGTGCTTTTTTGTTGTGTAATGGATGGCAGCAAACAGGCTTGTTTTAATGAGACTTTGTGTCCAAAACTATCTGCATAATTTGCTTTGTGCTTTTCTAGAACCTGTTTATAATTAACTGTTATTGGAAGGAAACAACCTGTGCACACATTAGTTATTTTCCAAATTGTTCTTATATTTGCATTTGTTATTTTTTTAGATTTTCAGATGATGCCTCCCAGGTCATAGTATTACTCATCTATTTGTTGACACAAGTCTGCAAATTTAACTCGGCAAGGTGACAAGGGCTGCAAACAATGACTAAATAACTCCAACTTCATTAGCATATGAGTCATATATTGTGTTATTAAATTTATTGTGTTATTTAAAATCTAAAAGAAATTTTGAATTTTTTCAATGTAAACAGCCATAAGGATGAAATTATCCTGTCGTCCTCTATCTAATTCCCTAAATAGGCTCATTTGAGCTCGATTAAAAGCGCTATCTGTCTAGACTGCGTTATCTATGTCACAAGAAGAATGCTAACCAAGTGGGCCCTGTTGCTGCTCTCACACTCAAGGCTACAGGCAGAATAAATTGGTGAATAAATGTAAAGAGAAGTCGGGGAATGAAGGGATTCCCCCGCTTCTCCTCTTCACGCTTGCAGCACAACTCATCTTCCAGAGCAGAACCAAGCCCTGAGGAGTGCAGCCACACAGCAACCCAGGTCTGTGTCTGCCACGTCTAATGAGATGTGTGTGTGTGTGTGTGTGTGTGTGTGTGTGTGTGTGTGTGTGTGTGTCACATCCACTTTATTATAGCAGACATTTCTCTGACAATTTGCTGCACAACTTTCAGGCATTCTAAAAAAAAAAAAAAAAGCACTTTCAGTTAGTGGGGAAGTTTGACAGAAATAAAGAAAAAAGAAGACTGATTTATCACAGTTTGTCTTCAACCAATCTGGAATCTAAAAGTAATTTCACATTAATCTTACATGTACGTGACAAAAACAATAGCATTTTTGGTAATAAATCCACCATCATTTAAATACTTTCTTAAACAAAAAACTGGATGTGATAAATTTAAGATGTTTTTTCGTGTATTGTGGCGTTATGTGAGGTTTACGGCACCTGTTGTGCTTTGTCAGATGAAAAAGGAAAATAGAAATAAAGAACAAGGTAATTTGGTTAATTATTCATAAACAAAGTGCTGAGCAAATTCAGCCATGAGGGATAAAAATGCTCAGTGTTGATGCAACTGTGATCTGACCTAGTTACAATAAATGTAAAAGTCGCATTTATACAGCACCCTTTCACAGTAAAGGTCATCTCATTAGGTTGTCGTTTTAATCAATAATCAAATTACCTGGCGATCGCCCAACATTCTGTCGTGAGAAATCACAACACAGCAGTTACCTCCTCGCAGTTACAACAGTTAAATCAACAGTCTGTGGTTTCAGGGCTGCAGCAGATCAAATATAAATATGGTGACATATATATGACTTACAATCAACAAGTGCTGCATGTTACTTTATTATGTTAAAGAGGATAGTACTAATTCATATAATTCGCCTCCTGATCTGCCTTTTCGGGGTAGTAATGTTAGACGCTCTTCTTATATTTTATTTTGCTGCAGTAACCTGATAAATATAAAGATATAGAGAAATAGAGAGAGATTGGCAGATATGAGCCGTAAACCCACTCTAATATCCATGATAATCTGCACAATTACACTCAGATTAACTCTGCTGATGATCTGGGCTGCTGAAACAAAGCTCCTTTGTGCCTCCGCCGCATTGAATAATGTCTAATCTCTACGGTCTTGTGTTATGCTGGGTTTCCTCTCCCACCCACTCGCTGATGATGATGCCGCGGATATCCGAAGCGTGCTGCATGCCCGTTTGGTATGCAGCATGTAGCCCCTCGCACCCTCTGAGATGCTCCAATCCAGCTCAATCACGCCTGCAACAAAGGCAATCAGTGGAAGACCATCCACACGCTAAGGCTGCAGATGTGGGGGGGGTGAGAAACAACTGCAAGGCACAAATGTAATTTGGAGGCAGCGCTGAGAGGAGTGACTCACATGGGTGGCGATGACGCCCTGTCGGCCTCTCAAATCTGTGGGAATCGTGTTGACCTGAGCCAGAGAGTGGGAACCTTCAACGCTGCAGAACAAAATCCCAAAGGCTGTTCATGGTAAACATGTAAAGACCTCCAGGCCATCTAGTTATCTCCTAGGTTATGACCATCTGGAGCTTGTAATAGCCACCAGCTTATTAGCGCAAACAAGTAGCATTCAAGGGTCGTTCATGCTGCAGATGTCAGAAAATGTAACTTGATGTGCTGCCTTATGAGGACGGGATGATGTCACAGATGGGTGCAGGGGTGAAATAATGAGAAGAATTTGATTTTTATTTCACATATTGACATTGTAATAACTGAGAATATAAAACTATGCTAGGGTACGATTGAAGCATATATATGTGTGTGGTGGTGTTGGGTCGGTGCTAGTGGATGATGCAGGGTCACCGTTCATCTGCTTCAACCCGAGCAAAGACCTGCTGACATTGGTCCTGCAGGACATCAGACGGGTGGAACCAGGGCCTTGTTTGGCAACAAAGGTGTGGTCGTGTTGTTTGGAGGGCAGGTTGAAAGTTGACACAGCCCAGTTCATCAAATACAAAGACAATAGCCAGGCAGGCCAGGCTGTTTAATCAGCCGACTCAAACTGGTTTGTGGCGGCAGCAGAAACTGTGGCAGCAGATTCAGAAAAACATTTTCATGGATATTTGGCTTTTTCTGACTCCACAGAGCAGATTTGATTAAAGTCAAATCCACACTCAGCTACAGGGACACGGCTTCGCCTTGTCAATAACAGCAGCTTTTTTATTTGCCAGGTTGTGCAAAGTGCTGGTGGCTGGTGTTTTTTTTTCCTTCCTGTTGTCTTTGCTTTGACGGTTTAGGTCCCCTCAGTAGACTGTAGAACAACACCAGAAAACACAGCGAACAGCTGGTTCATTAAAAACTCACATTTTCAAGCCACTTTTATTTTTTCAGTTTTTGAAGATTTTAGCTGTGGTGATGATGTGCCGACGTAAAATATGGACAGATTTGCTTAAACGATGTCAATTATATGAGTGATCTATTAAGTAAATAAGCAAGTAGAAATACATTACTATTCTAATAATCCCAAAATACTTTCTTAGATATTAGCAAATGCTAATATGCAAAACTGGGTGTATCAACACTGTTTGCTTCATCTGTGTTTTAGAATTAGCATGGCAGCATGATCATAATAATGCCTGTTTCATTATGAAGAAATTATAAACCATTTTAATTATGAACAGTGTTAAAATCACAATAAATTTGCAGTATTTTTTACAGCAGAATTTCGGAACTCAGCCCCATCATTATTTCATCCACCTCAAATGAACCCCCCCTTTTTTTTAACTGCTGCTCTCTGAAATGTTCTCTGCATGATGAGGATTCATTAATTTCCCAGCTTATGCAGAAACACAGAGCAGCATGCCCTTTTCTGGTGAAATGGCAGCTCTGGTAAATATCAGCATCAGTGTGCTGCGGCAGAAAGCAGCTGTTTTTGGAAAAAGATGACTAAATATTTGGTTACTTTTGGATGCTCTAGATTTCCACCCAGAATTCTGCTCCACCAGCAGCCCAGCACAAAACCGTGGGATAAAAGAGAGGCCGTGCTCGGGAAACCCACCATCCTGGAACTCAAGCTCTGCAAAAATAAGTTCGTCAAATAAGAAATCAGGCTTTTCAGGGTTAGTCGGGCTGCTCAGTATAGTTCCACTTCAACAAGCTGATTCAGAGGAAATCCATCTCTGCCCCAGCTGCTCTGTGGCAGACGAGCATCATTTAGACAGAAATGGCTGCAATGAAATATTCATCTGTATGAAAAGAGAAAGCCGTTTCTAACTGTCTCCATCTCTGTACATCCAGGCCATGGCTGAAACTGGGTTAATGAGATCCAGCCTTGGTGTAAAAAAAACAAAAACAGTCTCTTTAAGTGTGTAACAATTATCTTAATCACATCTGAGTGCTGCCTTGTTCTGTGGAAACAGGTCCAGGTTCTTTCTTTGCGTTAGAGCTGCATTTTTCAGAGCCTATGTGTGTTCATCTGCCTGCATGCTCTTCTGCACAGTTTCTGGTGAAAGCCTAAACAGCCAGATCTGCGGAGGAGACGACAGACTGTGCTCAATTACGCCACTTTGCAGTTTGGGTGGACCTAATTAGCCTGCAGATGCTGCAGATGTGACAAGCTTTTTATCCTGTGCGGCGAGGGAGTGCGGATGGCCAGGGAGTTATTTACTGATGGTGGGTTGAACTTAAATGGATTAGAAAACAAAGGCATTATGGAGGTAATAACAGTGTGGTGTGACAACTCCAAGCTATCTGCAGGTTTTCATACAGGGGAGGAGGGGGGGATGTCAGGCGGTGATTAGTTTCAAAATATTTACTAAATGTCAGCTGAGTGAAATGGAAGATTCTGGCATGTCGACATAACGTATATATCCGTATAATGACTCACCCAAAGCAACAGCAGGCGGGGCTCGCTTTAGTGCACATCATGGACTGTTTGATATGCCAGTTTTTGGGCTTAAAACAGGGATCAGGTGACATCTCTGTCAAACTAGAGGCCATGTTTCAGCACAGGGACGTGCAGAGAGCCAGGTCCTCTCTGGGAGAGGAAATCAATGATAAATTAGAATTTGTTAGTTTAGATTTTTTTTGTGTGTTTTCATGAACCTTTAATCTATTTGAAACATTTTTACTGAATCGGGTAATAAATAAATAAATCAAATACATGTTTGCTTTGTGGGCCGAAGCATGAGTAATTCCAGCAATTCCGTTCCCTTTCAGCATAAGAAGGAAATCTGTTATAATCATACATGCCTCGTAATAAATAATAAAGCATCAACATGCTGCTAGTGAATACATCTTCCCAAATATGTTACCAGTTTTGAAATAAAAACAAATTTAGTGGAAACCTGACCTTATTAAACTGGACCACCTGAGACTGGACTGACAATGACGCAAACCTGATGGTTTATTTCAAATTCTGAAAGTATTGCAAGAGTTTTCCCATCAGTTCTGATCTGAGTTCATCCAAACAGTCACTTCCTCTCCTCCAGCGCTGCTGCTCTCCTCAGATGAGCAGGAGCCCTTTTTCCTTGAATCCACGCTGCCCTTTCCTCTTAATTAGCATGTGAAGTGACACAAACATCCTATCGGTGCAGAGAAAATAAGCAACGGCGCTGGAGTGCTCAGTGAAGGTGAAAATGTGGGGAGGGAGGAGGAGCGCTGGGAGCTGGAGAGAGGACTGCTGACGCTGGGGATCTGGATAAGGTTCTCACCAGGCGCTTACACTGTTGGCTTCTTTCTTTTTCCTATTTTCTGCTCCATTGAGCCCTGCAGGAGATTCTGCAGGTCTGCAGCATGGATCACCACTGATCGTGGCTCCTGCGAGAGTTACGCAATATCACGGAGGCTGCAACACGAAGGGCAGCGTTTTAAACCTTAGTCATGGCTGAGCAGGATGGCGGTCCAGTACAACAGCTCTTTTCCTGAAAACAGCCCTGACAGAGAAGCATTCGCTCATTCAGTCATTCAGATAAGGAGGAAATCCTTTCAAAAGTATAGAATGCTAGTAGTAGTGCTGAAGGATTACTGCTGATGCGTGAAAGGCAGGATGGGTTTATCGGTATAGTCCAGCTCAACTACAAGGTTCTTCATAGTGCTTTATCAAAAAAACGTTTTTAAAACTAAAAGCATGAAAAACAACAACCAGACATACTTGGAAATACTCGCGAGTGAGCTTTGGACTGACCGCTGCTCCGCCCCAACGTTGCGGAGGGTTGCCGGCGGTGGGGTCCGGGTCCGGGGGCGGTGGAGTGGTTAGCACTGTCGTCTCTGTTGGTCTGCGTCTGTGTGCGTTCTCTCTAGTTCCAGCTTCCTCTGTTTGGGGGACGGGGTGAATTGACTCCTCTAGATTGACCCGATGTGTTGGGAGCAGCCATCAATCCTCGGTACCACCAAACTCGTCGGTTTGAAGGACCGTCAGCACTTGCAGATCATTTGCCTCTGTGCTGGGCTCGGTGGAATCTGTCAGACGTGCCAGTTAGAGCGGAGATAAATGTACCGGCAGCTGCTTTGGTGAAAATTATCCCTCTTTCTGCGTTTGACAACACGACCCAGGCTATATAGACAAAAGGGACAAACCTGCTGAAGGCAGAGTGCTAATCACCATCATGCACCTCTGTTTGGTGTCAGGCTTAAAGGAGGTGAGTCATTCTTATCAGGCTCTAACATCAGTCCATTACGTTTGAGGAACCAAGAAATTAGGCTCTCAAATTGGATTCTGATGGATAGAGCGTGAAGGCCTGCCTGTGCTTTCAGCACGCTGGGCTGCTACACAGCGTCCAGACACTGAAGAGGGGGAGCAGATTATTGGCTGGCAGGCTGATTGTCCCTGACAAGGGTTCTGCATGATGGGCTGGAAGGCTGCAACATTACTGTCTGGCAGGGAGCCACACAGGCAGCCACACCTTCCAGACTGTTATTGAGAGTCTCCTCCTCTCAGGGAAATAAAAGAGCACCTTCACATTTTCAGGGAAGGCTCTCCAGCCTCCTACAGCATGTCATTTGGAGCTTCCTGTGAAGATGATGGCTGCTTATTGATTTCACCTCACCTCAGTTCCGCATCCGATCTCAGGAAGTGGGTTATCTCAGCGGGGAGGTTCACAGCTGCGTTTGTGGGACAAGTGTTACATGTTCCAGAGCCTTTAAGATGGGATGGCAAAGATAATGGTCGTGTTGGCCTGAATTTGATCTGCAACAGTCCATGTGTTTCATCTCATTCTTATAAAAACAATCACGTTTTATGTTTCCATCAATTTTTATGGCTCTTTTATCAACGAAATATCTGCCATTGTTGTGACATTTCCCCCAGGAATTAGCTGAACCATTGAACGCCCTGTGTTGCCGCAAAACATGGCACTCTGTGTGTGTGTGTGTGTGTGTGTGTGTGTGTGTGTGTGTGTGTGTGTGTGTGTGTGTTTAATATTTGGCATGCACTGAAGAAAATTGAGAATGAGAAAATCAAAACGTCATTTATTTATTCTCTGCTAAAATATGAGGGGAAGAGGGGCGGCAACACAAAGAGGATGTAGCTGATCAAAGGAAACGGGGCTCAGGAAGTTGGGCAGGAAAACAGAGGGAAAACCATTAGCACGAAAGAATAACACTGGGAAGAAGCTCATCGGGGAAGAGGGAAGCAGGGCCAGTGTAGCTTGAGCAGGCTGAGAACTGCAGGTGTTGGTTGGATCTACACCTGCTGTTTCCGGGTTTGCGGTTGTAGCGGCTCTGCGTGGTATTGATTGTGGTGACAGATGCCTAATGTTATAATGGCGGCGGTCAAGATCACATTCCTCCTCAGACACGAATAAACCTGGAAAGCATGTTGGTGTGTATATGTTTTAAATAAAACGGCCAACTCAGCAACATTAACCATCAGGATGGTGGTGTAGGCACACACTCTGGATTTCCTGCTAATAAAGGAGTGTGATTTGTGCACTTTTCTTTTTTTTTTCTTGACATTGATGATGAATGATTTTCCTCTATACTTGATTGGACATGGTCATTATAGAAACACTTCCTGACAGTCATTACTGTCACATTAATGATTCAAGAGGAAAATATACAGCATCCTTGGAATTACCACAGGGAATTTAAGGCATTATGTAGCCACACACACACACACACACACACACACACACACACACAGGTGAGCATTGGTTAACAAACTTGTGGAGCTGCTGTATATACATATATGAGTGAACAGGACATGCTGTGCATCACTCTCCTGCTGTCTGTAACATTCTGTGTTTGTGTTCCCGAGGGAACTAATGCACTCACTGTCCAGGAGAAACAGAATCACATAAAACTCAGTGAGCTGTTTCTAACTGCATTTACAGTCGAAACAGAAGTGATGTTCATTGCGACATCTGATCAGAAGGGCGTTAAAGGTTGTTTGGACAAGCGGTTTTGTTGTTAATAAGATGAGGTCACACTCTTTCCAGTTCCAGATCATGTGACTGAATATGGATCAAATTCAGTTACTACTCCACCAACTAATTATCATTATGCAGTGAAACAACTTACTGTAAAATTGCTCTATTAACCTTAGTTAATAAATGTGGAATTTCTGTGTTCAGCCTTTAAAAAATGTGGGTGGAAATGTTTCTGTAAATCAGCATTAATCAACATTAATCCCTTAAATGAATTTACTCCCACTGAGTTCATCTCATTGTTCTTGGATGGGCTCGTTTCGTTGGCTCAGACACAGCCGCAGGTCGGCTGCCATCACCACAGATGTCACAAGGTGTCTTTGGTTGCAACCTGAGCTGAGATAATGCCTGCTGCTTCATTAGTGCTACTTCATGGAAAGCAGTGAAGGAAGGAGAGGATGAAAGAGACGCGAGTGAGGAGTGAATGATGCTTGTGTGGGCTTATGCTGATCCCTCCACTTCATTCACTTTTCATTTGTCAAGACTGGCATAATTTTGTCCCTCTCCTTATCGCCTCGTGTAACCCAATACTTGTAATTTCATCATCATTATTGTCCAAATCAAAAGATGTATAGCAGCTAATCCAAATTTACAACATGTTTCTCAGGTTTGAGACTGCGAACCTGCTTATGATTTGCGACACCACAAATTAAACGGTCACTCAGACTCGGCGGTGTCCAACTCTCAGCTAAATGTCAACATGAAAGTAGCTTTACAAAGTGTTTCATATTTATCTTCTTCTGCGAAACATGGAAAATTTTCTTTTTGGAGAGCAGAGAGTGTGTTCAGGATGATGACAGTTTCTGCCAGCAAGTTTGGTGGAGACAAAAGGGATGAGATCTTTGACAAGCTTGCGATCCATCCTGAAGGAGGGCGGGGGCGAGAACTGTCTGCATGAAATGTCAGTGTAATCAATCACGATATTAGCTGTGATGTTCTCATGGTACACAGACTTCAATCTCACCTAAAGACTCATTCCATCAACATGGCCAAATGTCCTCGTCCAGCAGACGTCACCAAAAAACTATATCACTTAAATATTCTGCAGTGCACATAAAATGACAGCCAAAGCAGGAGATGTGTTCATACAGGCTGCGTTAATGAAGCGGAAGCATTACCGTGTTCGCTGAAAGCCCCAGATGTGGTCAGTTCTCATGTTAAACACAGACATGTTATTATGGAATTAAACTTTGGTTTCACAGGTTGTAATTTTGGAACTTTTACTGACACAAAACGCTGCCACTGAGCTGCTATTGATAACATCCCAGAAGTTTGGCCTTAAAATTACTGTTGTAATTAGTACACCTTTGTTATGAATCCGGGAAATTAAATTAATATAGGAGAAATTAGGAATTTTTTGATGTCATACATATATATATAAAATTCACCAGTGACTGGTAGTGATAAGCCATGTTTTAATGAACAACAGTGGAGCAGCATATAAATCCCGCCAGCTCAATTTGCCACCTGTCAGCCATGTTTCACTGATTACTCCGTCTGTTTGAACCCATGCAGGTTTCCTGAAAGGATCTTCTTCCCCTGACAGACAGAAGACTTGGAGGAAACGCTGCACAAAAGGATTAAAGATTATGCCGACTGGAAAAACAACAACCGTTCAATTAGCAGAATGACACTAGAAAAAGGGAGAGGGCGGCCCTGTGAAGCATGATGCAGCTTTTCTCTGACTTCCTTCCATGCAACCACTTGGCTGATTCCACAGGCGACATTTAGACTGAGGAAATGATGGAGCAGCTCGGGGAGGAGCTGGATTTCGCCTTTCTGCTGGAGCATGAAAGAGACATGATCCTAAAGGTGCTGCAGAAGGACGAGAAACTGAGGAAGAGGGAGGAGAAGAGGATACGGTGAAGACTTGATCCATGTGGAAGGCTGGGTCTTTGATGACTCCCCTGATCATCTTTTCTTTGTGTCAATCAGGAGGCTGAAGAACGAGCTGTTGGAAATGAAACACAGAGGCTTCCACCGGCCACAGGAGCTCGGAGAGCGACAGTGCGCGCGCTGCCTCAGGGCCTTGGGTCTGATCTTTGGTCGCGGTGATCTCTGCACGGAATGTCAGCTGCGCGTCTGCAGTGACTGCAGCGTGAAACTACCCAACACCAGCCAGTGGAAGTGTAACGTGTGCGCCAAGATCTCGTAGGTCCTTCAGATAGTCTTAGAAAGATGTTGATGCCACTGAAACTGTTAACCAGCCCCATCAGCAGGAGATCCTTGTGTAGTGGGGGACTACTGCGTAGTTGGTGTGTCTACATAGGTTCTCACCTGGACTGGGAACTTCTAATGATAGTAGAGAGAGCAGCACCTTTTGTGCCAGCATGTAGCTGAAGGAGTCACACAAGGTCAGGGCTAAGGTAATGGAAACGTAAAGCAAAGTGTGCGTGCACGGCTGATGGATTTGGCTGTGAGTGTGGAGACGAGCTGAGCTCCTATTTGGTGAAGGTTGGTGCCTCTTATATACAGAGATTAGCATCAAGTAAATAAGAAACATCAGGATCTTCATCAGAGAGGCTGTAGCTGCGCTCTGATGGTTCCTGTTACTTCCAACCAGCAACACACTGGCCAAAGTCCATTCTGGGAGGGAATCTGAGGGTCCTGCTGCTGATCATGCTGCCTCACTGACATGTTTCACTGGCTCACAGAGTAGAATGGAGACATTGTAGCTGTCCGGACAACTCCGAAACATCACTGAAGGGAAAACACAGGACTATTTAGGGGATGGCGCCTTTCCAGTAGAAGTCAAATATTTACGCAACGTTCTCTCGTATAGTTTTTATGTAAATTGCTGATGTTCATAACCTTAAAGCTGAGAGATTTGTGAGGTTACTTAGTTTGTCATCGTATTTGTTTTGCTCTTTCCTATAAAATGTAAAGGTCAAATATTACAAGGTTTGTTTTTTTTAGTTACATTAATTAAATACTGAATGTCAGAGCACTGTAAAGCTGTTTACCATCCGATGTTTCTGTTTTTAGTTATATCATTTAAAGGTGAAAAAGAAAACATTATTACGAAAGGGTTTTAACTAAAGCCTGCTGTGACATGGTGAGGAAGCATCTTCATGTCCAGTCCTGTGTAGGAAAGGAGTTTCCTCTTGTTTCACTTTCATCACTTCAGCTGCAGGACAGCTAACGAGAAATACTGTAAATCTCTGTGAGAATAACTCAAATAATTTAAATAAAGATACATTTAAATAAATAAGCTTGATTTTAGTGGGATGAAGTGTGGAAAAGAACAAATACAGATTGTTTTTATGGAGCTGCAATATAGCCACTCTAACAATTTCCTGTGAAGGATCAATAAAATAATCTAAACTCTGACAAGAGGAAACTCCAACAGAAACAGATGTTCTTGTTGAAGGTTAATGGCCTGTCAGTGCTTTTATTCAGTGATAAAGATTAACTGGTGTGCTTTTCTGCTTTCATCCTTTCTGCTTTGCTAAGTACGACCACTAAAGTAAAAGTAAAAGCAGTAACAAAACACTTTCTGTCAGAACTTTGTTGACACGCTGACGTCAACCGACGTGAACCCGGGGGTTTGGTGGGTTTGTCATGTTTGAACAAACACTGGAGGGCTGTTGCGTCCACTCAGCACTGATGACTGTGTTTGCAGGGAGCTGAAGGTGGCAACAGGAGAGTGGTTCCTGGAGGAGCGCTCCAAGCGCTTTGAGCAGGGAGTTCCCAGCAGTGATGTGATCAAACAGACCATCATGAGCACCCCACACTGTGAGTTTGCTGCACAGTCCCAGCGACTACCATTGTTGAGCTTCTGTGTACTGTATGACGCTTTTGTCCTCTGCTTTTGAACGAATAGCTGCAGACAACAAATCCACGGAGAATCCGTCGGTTAATGATTTGGAGACACCAGACACTCCAAAATCCAACAGATCGGCCATACGTGGTGCAGCAAATGTTGCCAGGAGGAGAGGGTGAGCAGCTCAAATACGCAAACTAATCACTGAAAATGGACTCAAGCAAACCAATAAATGCAATCCACGCTCGGACTCTTAGTCTGTTATTCAGCGATCAAAACATTTGTGGAATTTTTTTTTCACTCTGGATCATTAAAGTTCAGACTGATCTGATGAGCAAATGTTGACATTATTCTGTCTGGTTAGACACACTGTCTCCCCCAAAGTCATCACACAGGATTCAAATATTTACAGGACAACCAAAAAGAAATGTGTGTGCACTGTATGTGCTTGTCACGCACTTGTGCTTGCCCTGTGTTTGTGTGTGTGTGTGTGTGTGTGTGTGTGTGTGTGTGTGTGT